>MU005597.1:66938-436117 GCA_010405425.1 Lentithecium fluviatile CBS 122367 | reverse complement strand
TTTACCCTAACTAGCAGTTAGTCCGCGCACTAGAAGCATAGACTACCCCCCTAAGTATTTCTACTTCGCACCTATTTTGCTATTTCTGTTCTATATATAACGTCTTATATTACCTAGATATTGCACGCAGTAATTAATTAGTCTTTACTATAAGAACTAAAGGCCTACTCGTTGCGTCCTCGTAACAACTATGTATAATATATAGATAAATATAAGATATTATATATAGAATAGAAATAGTAAAATAGGTATAGGATAGAAATACTTAAGGGGATAGTGTAATTTTTAGTATATAAACTAACTGCTAGCTAGAGTAAAGTTTAGAGAATAGTTCTAGGCGTACTATTAATAGTATAAGCAGGACTTAGTAGTAGTAGAGGATCTAGAGAGAATATTATAATAATAATCTTTATAAAAGCCTTCTTACTAGCTATTAAAGCTTAAGTAGATCTTATTATACGCGTAAGATAGCTTTTATTATATCTTAGATACTATATAGTTATAAAGATGTAAAATATAACTAAGATGCTTAGGTAGCTTCTCTAAAGGGCTAGCTTAGCCTTAGAGTTTATAATATAGATAAGAGCTTAAAAGGTTAATAATTTTAAGTTACTAAAAGAATTGTTATTTTTAATAGGCTAGCTAACAGCTGTTAGTTAAAAACGCTATATATTAAAGTTTCTAAGGGTATTTAAGACTTCCTAAGATACTTTTATTCTAGCGTCTATTAACCTATAAAGAATATGCTAGCTACTCTTAAGTAATATTAACTTTCTCTCTAGGCGCGTTATTAGGTATCCTTAATAGAGAGACTTAAGATAAATTTAAGCTAATAACGTTAAGCGTAAGACGTTATATATTCCTTTACTTAAAAAGTGCGTAGAAGCCTTATAGAAGTAGTATCGCTGGACCTTTAATGTGAATTGCGTGCCGCGGCGGCAACGTCTAGCTGGTGAAACAATGAGAGGGCAGACTGTGTAGCATATGGGGGAAAGTGCTCCGTATAAGATGTGTGCAGGTTTGCAACGTGGGCAGGGATGTTGTGTTCACATGTGTTGGTGAGCCGAGGTTCCTTCCCCACACCACGATGATGTCAACCTTGGTGCTTTCATACTTTACTGACTGCTCACGATTCTAACATTCTCGCCTCGTGCACCGTTGTTAGGCCCGCATGTGAGACGATCGATACCAGAAGATTCATAAACAATGAAAAAACTGCTAAGCACCCTCACCGATCCCGTCGCCAACATTCAATCGCGAGAAGCGCGAAACCATCACGCAAACCCAGTCGCGCACAACATCAGAGACGTCGACCGTCCAATGCCTCGTCTCGCATGGCCCCCAACGCTACTCGGCTCCCCGCGCGTGCTGGATGAGATAACAGAAATCTCCGGTCGCCATTACCCACGGGACTTCGGCCGATCAATCCAACTCGGCGGCCACACATACTACATGTTCGGCGACACATTCTGCTTCGACGACTCCCGGGAGTTTGTAGGCGTGACTAACAATTGCATCACGTTTGTGCCAGACCTCCGCAATCCAACGAAGAGCCAATTCCTATCTTCCGACGCGAAAGTCCCGGATTTCGTTCCGTACAGTGAAAAAGAGGTGGCCTTCTGCGAGAGACACGAGAACAAGGAATGGAATAAGAGATTGGTGAATTGGGCGTTTGGTGGGGTTATTGATATACCGGGGACTGAAGGACGAGAGGCATGGCTATTCTACGACCAGGTCGAGACGCATGGAGCAATGATCGCGACGCAGAATGGGGTCGGAGTCGCGAAGGTCAAGGTCACCGGCCCTGGTGCACAGATTGAATGCGAGCGCATCGGACCATTCCCACTCTTCGCCGCTGACGGCCCGTTGTGGGGCAACATATCCAACATCTCCGCGCCGGACGGCTGGACATACCTCCTCTCCGGCATGGGCCTCGACAACTTCATGGCGCGGATACGTACATACGCCGACTTCACAAAACTCGAAAACTACCGATTTCTCAAGAAGAGCGGCGAATGGGTGGCATCGTATAGCGGCCCCCACGGACCGTTCGGCGAGCTAGCTCACGACGTCCTCGCAGGCCAGGGCCAAGGTGCCATCGTCTACCTCCCCGGTTTTGCACCGGAAGGCCGACCGTATATTTGGGTGGGGTGCGAGAAGTTCCCTACGAGTCAGCTTTGTGTGGGCGTTGCGGCGAGACCGGAGGGCCCGTGGGATGTGCATAGGCTAGGTGAGATGCCGAAGATCACGGAGCAGGCGAAGACAAGGTATTGCATATATCCACATTTTTGGGGGAGCGACCTGGAGAAGGGTGAGATTTTGATCTCGTGGAGTGATGATGGAACGATGGGTGGAAAGGTTGCGCTTGCGAGGTTTAGGTTTGCTGTTCAGCACAATGGAGATTAAGTTTAGCAGTTGCCGCTACAACTGCCACAAAGTCGAGCCTAATTCTTGGTCACAAGTAAAAGAGTGTTCTTTGAAACATCACATGGCGGGGTTCACTGAAGTGGTGATGAGCTGTATCGCATTTGCAGAATACGATCCACGGAAAACAACAAATTTGAAGGCCAGCCTGACACACAGATCACGATCCTTTAAATTCCGATTATTTGGGGATGCCTTTGATACCACATACCAATGTGGTAGCCGTAAGAGGGATAAGAAAGAAAAATGTGCAAGAAAACGCGCCTTCCGGTCTCCTGTCCCGCACATTGAGGAGAGTAGCAAAGAGAATGCCCGTTACACCAACGCATGTCGAATTATCCGAGGATATTTTTTTGAGGTCACTTCATCCGAAAGATTGTGTAGAAAGAAATCCGGCTCGGGTGAAACGGTGTCTGTGGTAGTTGCTTGAGAAGGGATGTTGAGCCACGGACATGGGGCCGAAAACCGATCGGCGAGCTATATAGAATTACTGAACTTCGAGAGAATCGCCGGGTTATGATGGTTCATTCTACAGCCTCGACCGTGCAAATCCAGCCGGCATCCTGTAGCTGTACGCCACGAGCCTGTAGCGTTCAGAGAAGGGAACAAGCAATTCATCAGGTTTCAGAGGTCTACCTAACTTAATTAGCTAAAAGTGAGCCCTCTCACCTAATTTAATTAATTAATAGGCGTTTTAGGGGTGAATTAAATTAAAACTTAATTAATTAGGAGTTAACTATGCCTAATTAGGTAGTTTATATAGAAACTGTAGTGTTAAGATCGCAGAGAAGTGCAAAAAGGTGCCTCTAGCTACGCCTAGGAGTTAACTATTAGACTAAAAAGAAATTGCGCAGCTATCTATATACTATAGGACTGTTACTGCATCTTATCCCTAGGCCCTAGTATAGAGTCTAGAGATAGAGTGTAGTAATAGTCTTATTAGAATATTAATAGCTATGCGATTTAATTAGTTTCTTAAGTAAATAATAATATATATACTTAGCTCTAGAAAAACAATAAAAAAGAATACCTCTACAGCTAGGTTCTAGCTGTAGGAGTAAGAATAGAAGATATATTAAAGCTTCTACTCTCTAATATTATAGAACCTATTAAGTACGTTATTAAAGAGTTCTATACTCTTATTAAGAGTACTATTAAGGTCTATAAACCTAGCCTTTAACTAAGACTATATATACTAAGTTATAGAGAGTAATTAAGAACTAAGCTTACGTCTTCTAGACTCTATTATATTCTTAGTTTCTAAGAACATCCTCTTATAGTAATAAGATAATACTAGGATTAATAGAACGTTAATTATAAGCCTTAATAGGTTAGAGTACTAAGGCCTTATCTTAAGCTAATAGCTAATAGGATTATAGTAGTAAGCGTAATTCTTAGATACTATAGATTTCTAATTCTACTATATATTAAACTTATTCTTAGAGTTAATTATAATAGGTATACTCTTAGGTCTTAAAGGCCTTATAAACTTCTCTATAAACGTATTAATATCCTAATTCCTTACTCTCTTACGTAGGAAAGAGTTAATAGGGCTACTATTCTCTAGTTTATATTCTACTTAGAGCTCTTAGAACGAGTAGTTAGCTTTAATAAGCTAGTATAAATAGTTAGCTATTTACGCGTTTTTAAAGTAGTATTTATAATAGAGATAGAGAATAGTTAACGCGTAATATGCTAGTAAGTTATTAAGCTTAGAGTAATACTTTAAGAGCTTTATATAAGCTGCTATTACGTTAATTTTAAAGTAGTTCTTAAACGCGTTAATCTTATTAAAATTAATCTTCTTATACTATTATATAAGGCTCTTAAAGTGGCTAAGAAGGTATTTAAACGTTAGGTAGACCTTATAGATAGCTTTATATTACTTTAAGAACCTATAGCCCTCTAGTCTCTTAGTAGCCTTCTTTAAGAACTATAAAATATTAATATACTAAGTAATTATAGCCTAGTTATTAGAGGTAAGCCTATTAGACCTTACCTACTCTAGCGCGTTAGATCTCTCTATTCTACGCGCCCTACGTAACGCCTTATTAGTGCGCGTCTTATTAATATAATATTTAATATAGGCATTAATAGTTAGGTAGAGTTTAATAGCCCTAGTAAAGGTATTATAATAGCTATAATATTAGATAATAATAGGTTTTATAGGCTTAAGCATCTTAATATACCTAGTATTACGTCTAGTGTGTTTAGACTCTAAGATATTACGCTATAGACTATTAAATATATTATTTTACTATAAAGTTTTAATTAAGTAGAGAATATTAATAAAAACTTCTAATAATTCTTACTATTACTAGTTATAGAAAAGCTTCTCTTTAGTATTAGCCTATAACTTCTTATATATTACTCTCTAGCCTACTAAGTTAAGTAAGTAAGGGCTGTAGTAGAGGTATTAATTAGTTACTAAAAAACTATATTACTATTCTAGCGCGTTAATAGCTGTATTATTATTATTAGTAGTAGTATTAAGAATAAAGTAACTAATAGAGAACGTAATAATTCTAAACTTCTAGAGAGTTTTATTAATAATCTTAGTAATTCTATACCCTATATAAGCGCTAGTAAGTTAAGAAATAGTAAGAGGTAGATTATAGATCTTACTATAGACGTTAATAATATAGTAGATAACACTATAGAAGGTCTTCTAACTACCCTTAATAGACTAGCTATTAAAACTAAAGTGTATTTTACTAATAGCTTAACTAAGCTTATAGTAGATAAGAGAGACTATATAGTTATATAGTTATATAATATATGCTAAGACGTTATAATAGGTCGTTTAGATAGCTAGCTTAGCCTTTAGGTTAATAACACAGAGAAGGGCTTAAAAAATAGCAATTTAAACTTAGTAAGAGGGTAATTATTCTTAATAAGCTAGCTAATAGCTACTAGTTAAAAATATTAAATATTAAAGTTTTTAAACGCGTTAGCTACCTCCTATAATACCTCTACTCTAGCTCTTATTAGCCTATAGAGAGTACACTAGCTAGGCTCTATAGTAACTAGTTAACGCCTAGGACAGATATTCTATACCTAGTATAGCACTATTTAAAGTAAGCCTATATAGATAACGTTACGCTTAAGACGTTATAAATACCTATTCTACTAGTACTACTAATAAGCTTATATAGGTAGTAATAGTAATAGATAAAGTATATATACTATAGGTTCTTTTGTAGAGTAACTTAATACCTATACTTATATATAAGTAACTTCTTTATACGCGACGTTCTTAGAGGCGCTTAGAATTAAGGTAGGCACTTCTAGTTAATTCTATTAAAGTTATCTTTATAGCTATTATTAAAGCTAGTATCTTAGGCATTATTAGTAATAGTAGAAGGGGTAATATTAATAGAGGGCGTAACTAGTTATAGAGTATTAATTAAATTAGCAGCGTATTCTCTAAGCTTAGTTTTAAAGGTCTATATACTCTATAAGTCTCTAGAATAAAGAAGTAATAAGCTAAGTAATAGTTATAGTTCTTACTATCTTTTTAGAACCTTAAGGCAATGTAGCGGCCTTATATTAATAAATATATAGATAGGTGCTAATAAGGGTAGTAAACTAAAAGCGCTAATAGGAATATAAGATTAACGCGTATTTCCTAATTAGGAATTTAGGCAAAATACTAAAAAAAATGTTAAAATATTAATATTTAACTATATTTATAGCCTTAATATCTGCCTAAGAGCTCTATACAACGGCGTAAAAAGGCCTACTTAGTTAGGCAGATTAATTAGGTTCTAAGGGCGTACCTTGTTTACCTGTATATTTGTATGGGCCGAAGGTTAATTAATTAAACTGATAAAAATCACAAAACCAGCCTACCTGATTGTTACCTGATTGCTTGTTCCCTTCTGTGGTAGCGTTGCGCTACCAGATCCCATAGCCTACGACTTAGGGCCGTACAGCTGCTTCGAAGCTGTTTAATTTTGTCGGTGATTGCCTACTGAAGTAGAATTTCTGAGATATATCCTTCGGGTCCAAAAGCACGTCCTTGTGGGATGAGATCAAGCGTGCTGCACATGTCTGGGTCATTACCGCCCTCTGTGTCGGCCCCGAACCCAAGTAAAAGTTGTACCGTTTTGGAATCGGGGCCAACAATCGCGAGCCGTATAGAATACTCCGCACGATCGCCAATTTGAAGACCGTCTGGTTTGGTACCGGCTTCCAGTACGACTTCAACTGATTCAACACAGCAATATATTACAGCGTACCGCAGCAAGGAGGTCTCTTGACTTCGGTCGTACCTGACTTTGTAAGTATCTTCCACGTTGAGGATGTCCTGTTCTAAGAAGAGTCGTAACCAGATTTTGGCGTCGAGCCAGTAGTGGAGAAAGAAGTCTCGGCGACACAAAGAAGCGAGTCGAAACAAAAAGCCCATGTCCAAGAGGTATTTGACAACAACTGTTTTTTCCATAAGAGTATTTCTGGAAGCTACCATCCAACCGCGGAGTTGGCGATGGTTCTGATGGCCAAGATTCTTCTTAAGCCATTCAACTAGTCTGATAGCGACGCGACCGGATCTGGAAATGCACTTTTCCCGTACCGACTTGTATATTATGTCGGAACGAAGAGATTCCGGGGCTTTACTATTTCTGGCTTGTCGATGGTTTAAGAGAAGTCTCAAGATACCGGTGTCACTCCGGGAGGCAATTTGTATTGCCAGTGTGAACGATTGCGTCGCCGACCACATCGGTGCATTTTGGTCGAGCATTTTGCTGACAAGATCGACCTCTGCGGTGGCTACCGCTTTAGAGAGGAATAATGCGTCGTCTTTATCCTTTTCTAGCTGACTCAGGAATTTCGGGCTCGCCTTCGTCACAAGGTTGTATGCCATTGAACAATGGTTCGCGACCGCTTCCGCAACCCTACGGGTATACCAGACTTGATCCTTGCTTGAAGTCTTTCCAGTAACTTCTGTGAATACCAAAACATTAGCATAGTTCACCAACCTCTCCACGGGCTCAGCCATTCGAGCACATCCCGCATTCCGAAACAACATACATCCTGCAACCGTCTTCGGTATTAGTGCTGGAAGTATGTCCTTGGCACCGAAGAGCCCGTTCGCGCTACGCTCAAGAAATACGACAAGCCAATTCTGTAGAATCTTATTGCTCAACCTGCGGACGTAGACTTTAATAGGCTGGTGGCCGAAGACTTCGTCTGTGATGAAGATATTGAATGTTCCTGCAACAGTCAGTGAAATTGCCTTAGAGGTGAAAGTAATGATCATTAGGTGCTAGGTGCTAGGACTAGGTGCTAGGTAGGGATGGGAGACTTGCTGGAGGTTTTGCGACGCTTCCACGGCTTACAGAGTCCAACCTTGGCGATGTACGCGGCAGTAATGCGCTGGAATATTTTGGGTGGTAGTTTAAGTAGCTTCATGTTGACAGATTACTGACACCTCACGCTGATGGATTGGTAGGATGTTAAATAACGAGGTTTGAGTTGTGGAGGAGGATGAAGGGAAAGTGGGGAATATAAGTAGTGGCAAGGTGCCATAATAGGCGACGGGAGAGATAGCGAGTAAGAAAATTCAGTTGACGGAAGCGAGGGACGAGAGAGAAAGAGGGTAAAGAAGTGAAGCTGCAGCCACCTGGGCGAGTGCTGGAGGCAACAGAGATTGCAGGGTATATGCGTATGTTGGAATGAAACCTGAGCGCAAATTGGCGGGATCATAGAAGGTACCTCCCGTTCAAAAACCCAGCTCAGAAATTCCACCCAAAATATCGTGCAGTGCGACATCTAGCACTTGAGCCCAAGCGAAATGATCTCAGTGGTAGCTATTTCAGAAATATTGAATGTCCAATAACCCGAGTCCTGTCGATGAGCCATGCGCCATGATTGGGCTATCGAAACCGCGTGGACTAACGAGACAGGAACAACCAGTTGACAGAAGCCATAGCTCATCCTTTGAATACCGAGTCTGATCGTCTTCGAATCGTATTCCCGCCCATCAGATTGCGACCAGCACACCATCACACCCTTGAAACCCTTCCGCCACCCCGTCCTCCCACCTCCCACCTTCCCCCTCGGGAATATCCTTAGATCTGAGTGATTTGCCCATTGGTTACCGCCTTCAAAGGTGTACTCGGTAGGCCTGGTGAAGCTGTCCGCAACGAGGTCATAGTTCAGAGGACGCAGGCACCCTGCTCCTAGCATCCACACAATGCATGAGCATTAGCACCATGAAATAGTTTCCCAAGGTTGACTTGTGAGTGCCTTGAAGAGCTCAAACCGTCAGAATCCTCGATCTCTGAATAGAAAGAAGCTTGAGATAACGCAATGTAGAGATGTCGCATTTTCAAGAACAGAAGACTCCTCCGTGCTTCCCACCAAGGAATAATACTGCGTTAGCAGATATAAATTCAAGGCATGATAGCAGCGAACTTCTCCCAAAAACTGGCGCTCTCACAACTTAAAAAGTCACCGAGGCTCGTTCCCGACCCGGGCGTTCCATATCCCATCCCCATATGACCTGCTTTTTCTCTAACCAAGTTGTTGAATTCCTCGCTCTTCCATAACCCAAACGCAGGCCCTGCAACGAACAAGCCAGCAAAGGCACCCATGAGCACATCGGCAAAGATATTCATACCTGGTCTGGCACCATCGATCGGCGGTAGAAATTTCCAACTTGCAGTAGCCCAGATTATGGCGAAGATCGGATATGCGACAAGTAGTGGTATGGGTTTCATGTCGATGTGTAGCGCGCCATGTATAAGAAGTATGGTTGCTTCCACACCAAGGAGCAGACATGCAGCCGAGTTCCACGCGTTAAAAGTGACAAAGGCCCATGCTCCCCATCTGCGACCGAGAGAGGCGGCGTACCGCTGCTTGTAGTCGAAAGTGAGTCCCAGTGCAGAGACAGCGATTGCCAAAGCGCGAACAAGCTGCAGGGCTCCGTTGTCGGAGGTGAAGTTGACGGACAGCCAGATAGACTGCGAGACGGGTGTGTAGAGGGCACTCCATGCCCAACCCAGCCAGCCAAAAGCTGTCACGGTTCGTTCCGGCGGCTTGGGAAACACTCCCCACGAACGAACGCCGGCAGGCGTTTGTTTATGCAATCCGGCGGTAGCACTAGTGGGATCGTTGGCTGCAAAGTGTGCCTGAGCAGGATCCATGGGTTGAGTGAGTCGTGCCTCCTCGTCTTC
This sequence comes from Lentithecium fluviatile CBS 122367, assembly GCA_010405425.1. NCBI lineage: Eukaryota > Fungi > Ascomycota > Dothideomycetes > Pleosporales > Lentitheciaceae > Lentithecium > Lentithecium fluviatile. The sequence goes on along the minus strand of MU005597.1, from coordinate 426,515 downwards.
GGCTCCCGTAGATCGATTTTCTGCTGAAGCTCCAGTTGTTTGGCTGCCGGTGCTATTGATCGAATTCATGTCGATGTTTTGATATTGATCATCGTTCGCGGCGTTAAAGTTCGTGCCGGCTCTGATGGTAAGGTAGAACTCGAAGAGACCAGCAGACAAAATGCGAATAAAAGCAAGCCACGATATCCATCCAGTGAAGAAAGCGATCCAAAAACCGTTAAATAGGCCGTTGAGTATAGAACCAATGAAGGCGCTGAGCATGGAGCTGAAAGCGGATGCAGATGGCGAAAGCTCACACGACATTTTTGCTGAATGTGATTGCTTCTGCTACCGGTTGAAATTGCTCCTGCTAGATGCGGCTGGATACGTTTCGTCGACGATTGCGATGAAGTTGCATGTGTTCTGGTGAGTGGCTGAGATGCGCTGTTCTTATGATGCGCATATCTCGAAGAAGTGGCTGGGGAGGGTCTAAAATGTATTTTAAACCATGGTAAGGCTGCGCATTAGGGGCAGTGTTGTAAACACCTTACTAAAGGGATGGTGCGAAACGGTGGCCAATGGAGGCTGTGTTGTGGACGCCTTAGCAAGGCGTGAGGCGAAACAGTAGTTAATAGGCGGGCGTACACCCGAGCATGCTATATATTATCTTACCGGTACTGTATGACACGGGTCTGCGTGACGCCGAAGGCAACCATAAATGTTAAACGGCCCCCACTACAGGTATCATGTAACGCGGGGAAGCGTCGCGCCGTCAATCTTTGGTTCATATGTTTGTCCGATCAAATAGTCAGCACTATACCCATTGTAGACTGTACTACGACCGAAATTACGTGAACAAGTAAGACATTGCCACCCGCTGCGAACGCGCGGGACAGCCCACTATCAAAAGGCGTAGTCCGGGCGATAAAAGTTTTAGGGCTCCAAAATAGTGAAGCACATAGAAGCTCACGTAAAGATTCGACGGGGACGTGCGTAATGGCGGACAGGAGAAAGGGAGGGCTACAACTCGGAAAAATTAGCCTGCAGGGGATGGCTCGCAGAGTCGCAGCCCACTTTAGGGAGACTTAGTCCAGGCGCTAGTAGACGCGTAAAAAAGCAGCACGTGAGACCCGACAGCGCAGAGACGGATGCCATATGTGAAGTAGAGGAAGGAGGACGATTAAATTTAAGAACCAACTGCAAGAATCCCCATCGTGTCATACCAAAGGCAGCTCCCAAACAGTTACTCGTCCTCATGCCTTGCCCTGATGCGATGAACCATTACGGTGGCATGTGCCTGCTCTCGCTTTGCCCGCCAAATTCCCACCGCCGGCTAGCTCACTAGGCGTTCGCAAGGAGATCTATAATCTCCTCACGTCCACGCTCCTGCGCAACCTGCAGCGGTCTCCTCCAGCCCTCGTGCGACCTTGGATTCGCTCCATGTTCGAGCAGGAACCCGATGCGGGCCGCGTCACCCCGGTTCGCCGCAACCCATAACAAGCTTACACCAGCCGCACCGAGTTCATCCGGAGCTCCATCAATATCTGCACCAAAATCCAGGAGGATTTTGAAGATATCCTTACGATACACCTCCAAGGCCATGCCGAGCGGGGTCTTGTATGCGTAATGGCCCGGGCATTTGATGGCCTTATTCGGGTGGAAATAGCCTTTCTTGAGCATATGGCGTAGAGCGCTGCCGCTGTCAAGGCGAAAAAGAAATCTGGTTGTTTCTCGGCTTGCTTGACCCTTGAATCCGAAACTCATGACGCATTCCGCGATCCGAAGCTTGCCCCGTTGTATGCAGAGCCACATGAGGTCGTCCCTGCCTTCAAGCATGCATTTGTCGATACAAGGATCTTGTACTCGGAGAACGAAATCGTAGACAACCTCAGCAATATCTGTACACGAGGTTTCAATAGCCATTTCAACAGCTTGGCGAAGCATCCGAGCGGTGTCGTAAGTAAAGGCGAAACGCTCCGTATTTCGACGGTCGGGGAAGTCCATCTGGTCCTTAACGTTGCGGAGAAGATATTCGGCCATGCCAGTCTTTCCCGTGGCCGTCGCGGCGCTGAGGACACTACAGAAAGGATAAGTTTCTCTGTGGTAGTCGAAATCCGGTGGGACCATGGCTTGGAAGAGCTCCTGGTTACTGACAGCAGCAGCGGCAAAGGGCAGAAGACAATCAGGAAACCGGGCCACTGTCTCCTGATAAGAACCGTGTTTAACCAATCCCAGGCGTTTCTCGAATGACTCGCGATCGAGCACAGTAGCCGGCGGCGCCCAACGAGGGCCGATGTTGGCAATGAGAGATTTACAGATGTCGGCAGTGTATGCTTTTCGGACTTCTTCAGATCCAGAGCCTTCCATATCTACCAGTGTTTTGACGAGGTCCTTGGCCCATGATGCCATGACCGACGAGAAGGCTTGCGTTCCCGTTAGCCGATGCTGGAGTATCTCAGCACCGTATCGCTTGAATAGTGGGCGCATGTTGTCCACTGTTGGTTTGACGAGGCGGCCCACGGCGGTACCACAACCGGTGCGTCCATATATAGGTCGTGTTCCGTTGGTAGACTTTGCAGCCTTGTCTTCGAGGGCGCCGAACGACTTGGGGTGCTGTAACGCGATGATGTTTTGTAGAATCTCTCCGGCGAACATTTCTGTTTCCTTTTAGCATCATGTCGAGCAAGTATGGTTGGGTAGGTGGAGTACTGCTGACCAGCCGATACTGGGCCGATTTGATGAGTCCGACATCTTCCACTAGAAGATACACAACTCGGGCGAAGAGCTCAGGTGGCAGACCAAGGTGATCCATTGTGAAAGCCGAAAAGAGTGATTGTACTAAACAACCGCTGGGTACAGTTGTTGGGCGTTCTGAAACTCAGCACCTGAGCGATAGTGTCACAGACGAAGGCGCGACTTTGGGGCGGGGCATGGGTGCACGGACCATTACGCGGCGACGCGGCATCACATGATTGATCTCTGCACGTTGAAAATGAAGTTGCTCCGACGCTGGTGATGGTGAATGGGAAACATCTATTTTTCATGTTCAAGTTTCACATCCATGTTCAGCCGCGCGGTCGCCGCCCTCTCATGCCCTTCTGGCGGGACCTTTGGTGGAAGACTTCCGACGCAATTACATCGATGCCGCCCTCAAAGGGTAGAAGTGACGAGGAAGCAAGTAAAGGCTTGGGTTCAGTCGTTTGCGCGGTTTCTGAGCGGTCATCGTCTTCAGCGCCGCAAGGCGGTGCGGCCGGCTGAATTCTACTATAATTGACGCCACATCAACAGTACTATCACTCTGAAAGCGGGGTTACCTATGATGAACTATAGACTCAAGACACTCCATCGTCACGACAGCTCCGGCGAGAGGAGAGAGTGAAGACCAGGCGCGCACGAGCATCGTCGGAGAAAGCCATTGCCCTATCCACCTAGGGCAAATTGCAAGAATGTGGAGAACGACCTCGAGTCTCCCGTTTATATGCCTAGGGGCGATATGATCGATGTACTATAGGATTTCTCGCTGCGCTGGACATCGGGTTTCCCTGAGGCTACGAGAGGGTCACTGGGTGAAAAGGGCAGGCGGGGATATGACGGAGCTAGCACCGTCGCATGTTTTAGCGTAGCGCACGGACGCGACGAAATCGGACGAAAAGCCCGGCAGTCCCAATCTCCTCGCCTCAGCCACTCGCAACGCGCGTGCGCTCCCCCTTTGCAGCGGCACGGTTCGAGAGTAGACACTGCTATGCCTTCTGGCGGTACTGAAGCCGTCTCATTCTAGTTGAATTTTGCCTGAGTTCTACCCGCTCGTTAGTTTTTCGCTCTGTCGCTTCTACTACTTTGTCGCCCACTAGTGATTCGTTTTGTAACAATTCCACCCACTGTGTATCGGCCGACATGGTCAGCAGGGGTGGGCGTTCCAAGGGGTGTTCAAACTGTCGTCGGCGGCGCGTCAAGTGCGGTGAGTCCTATGAGCGCCTACTTCGACAAGGAATCGCTCGGAGCGCAAAGGTCATCTCTTGGAAACCAGACCAAGCTGACTTGTCTAGACGAGCATCGACCCATTTGCATTCGCTGTAAGAAGCGAGGCCTGGAGTGCGATGGCCCAAAGGATGCTACCTGGATCAACCAGAACGTCGCCAACCCCAAATTGACAACGACGCAAAGGGATGGAAGCGTGCCCGACAGCCTCCCTTTTGTGGCGTTCGAAGATGACATGTGCTTGGCATTTACACGCAAGCACTTGCTGCGAGGGGGATCGGTAGAGTTGGCGTGCGATAAGATCCAATGGTATCGTGGACCAGATGGCTACATCCAGGATCCAGGCCTCCACCTTCTTCGCAAAGCCATTCTCAGCCTTTCCGTGACATTTTTCGGAAGCCAAAACCGACAAGGAGCGATAACGAACCGAGGGTACAGACAGTACGGTGACGTTTTGAGACAGCTCAACGCTCACCTAGCACATAGCCAACTCCAGACCACAGACGAAACTATTCTAACAGCCGCAACATGTATGCTGCTCGAGATCTTCCTGCCCACTGGACCGGCCAATTTCCTGAAGCATGTGCGTGGCATCGAAGCAATTCTAGAGATCCGAGGCCCCCCCACTTCAGCCGCAGGTGACTCCGCATTCATCATCAACAACCTTCAGGCAGTGTCTATTATTGGGGCTTTAGCCGAGGGGCGCCCTTCCGTGTGGGCCAAACCGGAATGGAAAAGGATCCCATTAGTGTTTACCGATGAGGGCTCTGTCATCAGGCACAACTTGTGGATGGTATTGGCCGACTGCTCGCTAGCCAACAATGAACGAGACCGTTTGTTCGCGGCCGATCAAGATCAAACCCTCCAGCCGCTCATAGGCACTGCCAACACCATGTTAGAGCAACTAAGAAACATTTACTCTCAATGGGAAAAATATAATGAGACCCTGGAGGACGACAGGATCACACGCAGAGACTCAGACCTCCCCATCGCAAACCACGCCTCTGCCACGACGTACATGCTGTACAATGCCGCCTGTCTATGCGTTCTGAAACTTTCTCATTCCATCGATCCCTCGCCAAAGAGTGTTCTTCTCCGAACCGAAGCCGCGACCAATATCGTACAATGCCTCGGGCTCAAATACTTCCAGCAGCGTGAAGGCAGCGCCGAAGCTAATACCATCGGTTTCGTTGCGACTAAAGTCGCATGGGAGGTACTTGGCGGGCCCTCTTCGCCGGAGGGTAGGAGGCTATCTCGCATTGTCCAGTTGACGGGAGCGGGCATGTTCGCCATTGGTGCTTGGGAGCATGCTCCGAAAGGGTCCGACACGTCGTATCCGAAGCTTGCTCATAACACAATTCAGGATTTGTGGAACTCGCCTCTGTGGGCGGAAAAACGAACTATTAGCACGGAGAGCCACGTTCTGAGGCAACGAGAGATTATTGATATAGGGGCACGGTCGACGTTCTGGCGGTCAAGCACGTCTTCGCCTTGCTCAACCGACACATCGAAAGAGAGCTCTGTCACACCGTTGTACTCAACGATCACGCTACCGGCTCCGTCATTCTTTAGGGACTTGATGAAAATCAGCTCAAGCGCGTCTCCAAGTCTGCAACAAGAACTGCACACGCAACTAGCACGGGTTCCCGGCCTGTTCAATTTTGACAAACTGGCGGTTGCGGAGGTCTCTGATGCATATAGTCCACTGTGTTGATGACGTTGTGGGAAATTACGTCTTCCAGTGGTACCAGTAGTTTCCTTCTTGGGTGTGACGCAAGTCACTCTTATTTTGAATAGCACCGTCTTCGAATCGTTGTGGCGGGGTGTCCGGGTTGACCAGAGCGAGTCGCTTGACGCTCAATCGGTGCCAGCAGTATCACGAAACATCTGAGTGGCGGCCCGGGATTAAGGTTCGTTTTTGCTGCGGTTTTCAAGGGAGACACGATCTGAAACACACATCCAGGAGCAACTCCCCAGATACCCACTGTCACGTGCGCATGTCCGAGCGTTGGAGCATTTGCCGCATTTAACCGGTGGGAGCATCCTACACCAATATAGGCTTCACATCGGCCCTCGCTCATACACTCGGATGAAGGGCTTCGCGACATTCAAATGAAACGAGTGGATCTTCACGGCAGGTGATTCATCTCCACCTACCAGCACGAGTCGCCGCCCGTCCTCTCCACCAATTGTGGCATCGCCAATCCTCCCGCAGTCCGTAAATTGCATGTTTTCCCCAGGTTTTGCTTTTACGCTCGGGAACCACTTCAACGGACTCGTGGCGATATGAAGATTCTCCGCCCGAACTCCCGGATAAACAAAGTTGTTCTACCAGGAATGAGCCAAGACGCTCTATATGTATGACGACGCGTGCGCAACACCATGGGCCGAGGCTACATATATAAGGATGTCCCACCAAATCACTACTAGTGATTCGGCCACACAAACCAGTACCTGCTTACTGATACCGTAACCATGGGCTTCACAACTCTTCTCGTCGCTTCGTTGGCGGCCGCTACCAGCGCCATGCCAATCCTAAACCCAATCCAAATGATGGCGCGCGCGGGCCCAGTGTACGTATCGCTGTTGGCGATGCGAATAGGAGTCGGACGCTAACAGGATCAGAGCGGGCCAGGTCATCACCAAGTGCTCCGCGCCCGGCCAGCTCGCCCTCGCATACGATGACGGCCCCTACCAGTACACCCAGAAGTTAAGCGACATCCTCAAGAATGGTGGAGCGAAGGGCACCTTCTTCGTGACCGGCACCCTCTACGGTAACTATTCCCGTCCATGGATCCCACTGCGCTGCATGCCTGCACTCTCAGCTCACACGTATGACCAATAGGCTGCATCTACAATCAAAAGACGGCGCTGCAGAGCGCCTACAGTGCCGGCCATCAAATCGCATCGCACACCTGGTCTCACCCGCAGAACTTTGGCTCCATGTCAACAGCCGACCTGAACAGTCAAATGACGCGCCTCGAGACGGCTCTCGTCAACATCATTGGTGTGAAGCCTACGTATATGCGGCCGCCTTATCTCGCCACGGGCGGTAATGTGCTCTCGACTATGAAGACACTGGGATACCGCGTCATCACAGACGACATCGATGCCGAGGATTGGAACGGCAAGACCCCTGCACAGAGCCAGCAGAAGTTCCAGCAGGCAGGCGCCAGTGGCAATGGACACATCCCACTCATGCACGAGACTTATCAAGGCACCGTCGAGACACTTACGCCGTGGCTGATCAATTGGGCGAAAACGAACAACTTGAAATTGGTGACCGTCGGTGAGTCCGCGCCCCGCTCGACCATAGTGGACTATTGGCTAACGATATGCAGCGGAGTGTCTCGGTGATGCTGGAGGTGCGTATGTCAACGGCACAGGTAACGGCGCATCAACCTGCTAAGGATGGTCGCACACATCGGCCCCGTATGCTGTCTGCCTTGTCGGAGGACACAAGTGCAGTTCAAACCTTCGAATATTATCAATGCCACACACGAATCAAAACATCGTTTTTCTCTCCTTTTGCTTTCTAAGCGCAATATCCCCTCAGAAGGGGAAGAGGTGATTACATGTTCGCTCACGTGCATCGACTCTTGGCAGAGCATGTCGGAGTATGACATCACCGACCGACCGACAAGCCCATACTCTGCTAAGCGAGGGCTGAGAACTAGCCTCACAGTGCCTCAGACTACCCTATCGCATTCGCAGATATCTCGCTCCTGGCTCGCACAAATCGCCGCCACCCTCTAGCGCCATATCAGCTGCTTTGAATGCTTAGTCCCCCCTCCCGCAGCTGACAAATATGCCGTCGATACGGCTATACGTGCGGGCTGCATGAAGACTTGCACAAGGAATCGGCATCGAATGACCATCGGGGCGGGTACCCGTGTACCTGCGATGACACGGCTTGCTACAGAATGCGATATACGAGAACTGAGAAGTATAAGTGGGGGCACAGAATGCATCTCTACGTCGTCTTGCTATTCCTTGTCCGCACCAGTTCGTCTCATCTCTCCTTCAGCCTCGTCCAAACCACGATCATATCCTACCTCTGATCAAAACCCCACTCCACCATGAAAGCCGTCGTTGTTGAAAGCCTCGGCGCGCCCGCCCAAGTCCGCTCCGATATCGATGTCCCCGAGCCCAGCGATACGCAAATCCTGGTCAAGTGCATTTACACGGCCATGAACCCCGTGGATGCCTTTATGGTGAACACGGGTCGGCTTGTTGATAGCTGGCCGCTCGTTCCAGGGGGCGACGCCGCAGGCATTGTCATGAAAACCGGTAAGGACGCGTACAGTGCGTTGGGCCCGAAGTTCAAAGAGGGGGACGAGGTCTTTGGGTGTGTAAGACTGGGAGTGAAGGGTCATGGAGCGTGGCAGGAACACGTATGATATTCCTTCCTATTGGGAAATCATAGTTGTGCGGACCTGACGGTTACGGTGCAGTTTCTCTTCGACGCCCCAGTCACGATTCCGAAGCCGAAGAACATCAACTTTGCCCAGGCTGCTACGACAGGCGCAGGCATTCTCACCGCATTTGAAGGTGCCTTCGATGTCTTGAAGCTGCCGCTGCTCGATCCGGATAATCTGCCTGAGGCGAAAGATGAATGGGCTCTTGTGTTTGGCGGCGCGGGTACGGTGGGCAAGTTCGCGGTGCAGACACTGAAGTTGAGCGGGTTCAGGGTGGTGACCACTTGCTCGGCCAAGTCATTTGAGGTAACGCCATCCCAAGCCGTTGAGCGACAATGGCACGTTAGATTATAGATTGCTGACTACATCTCCCAGCTACTGAGCCAGATCGGTGCAGACGCTACTATCGACTACAGCAAGCCCGAGGCCGAAGTCATCTCCGAAATCAAAGCCATCACGAACGGCAACCTCAATCTCGCCTTCGACGCCGTCTCCGTAAACAACAACATCGTCGCTATGCTCTTTCCTTCTCTCCCTACCACCAGCTCCACTCGTCTCTATGCCACAACCAATGACTGGGACCCTCTTCCGGACGCCTCTCTCGGCTTCAAATCCATGGGCATTGAGCTTGGTCCGATTGGGCGTCCTGATGCGAAGGCACTGAATGAACGGATCCACAAGTATATTCCTGTTGTATACAAGTTGTTGGAGAGTGGGAAGCTTAAAGTGGGTGAGTATATTGAGGAAGGGAGTGGGGTTGAGGGGATTCTGAAGGCTTGGGAGATGTTTAATAGTGGGAAGGCTGGGAGCAAGAAGGTTGTTGTCAAGATTGCTGATGTCTGAGATAGGGTTTGGGGTCACTTGAAGAAGAGGTGGACTGGGGAGAGATGCCGGGTTGAAGTGGTCGCAGCAGATCGAGAGGAGGTGGATTTTCTCTGTGGTAAGTGTTGAAATACAGGAAGGTCACATGACTCGTCTATCACTGCATTATGTGTTACCACGCTTCGTGCACAACCATTCGTCTGCAATCGTGCTATATTTCTCATTCATGCATGTTCGAGCATCCGAAAAGCGCTATGCGCCAAAGTGACTGGAGTTGAGCCTTTTCTTCTACCCAGCCAACCCGGCGCAAGTTCTCTACCCAACATATGTCCCAGGTGAACCCTTCATCGCCATCAATCCTCTCGCACCATCTACTTACCTATATATTCCTTTCATCACTTAGGATCACGCGTGAAACACAATATATGCATAGCGTACGGCACCCCAACTCCCGTACCAGGGTTCGTGTACAGGCCATTTTCTACGCGGTACTCAAACTTGCAGACGCCGTTGTAGATCCTGCAGTAACCGCCTGGGTCGGGCCCGGTGGATCCGATCCGCCGTGAGAGGTGCATGCACCGGTCCTTTACATAGGGAGATACCGGAAATTTCCATCCCGGTTGGGCCTGTAGTGGGAGACGTCGGCGAGTTTGTGGAATTGGTGGACAAGGACAAGAAAAAGGAGAGACTCACCGAGAGCAGACTTAGACATCGCCGGGAGCCTGAGCGTGGGCGACGGTGGCGATAACCGGGATTACGCTGCCCAACTCGACCAGGGCCAAGAGGGGCGCGAGGGGGAGGCTTGGGAGATGCATCTTGAGCGCTAGTGGGCTCTTTTGTTTTCGCGGAGTGATTGAGTGCGTGTTGTGGTCAGGGTCTACAGGTCGCGATATGGTGCGCTTTTAAGGTGTAAGGCTTCAAGGTTTCTTGAATGCATAGGTCACGCTGCCATTCTCTCCCGTCAGTTGGCTCGCAAATTCCGATGGATTGCTTCAATAGTGACATACGCACTGCTCCTGACATATACAAACTAGCTTATAGCGATTCGATGCCGCCAAACGGTCACTCATTCTATACCATAGGTATTCGAGGGGTTCTCTGATGCTATATCAACAACAAAGCAGATAGTTACACACTGAACACTTAGGGTCACCACCACAGCACAGAGACGGTAGTCCAAGCTTTAGATGTGTACACTGAGGTACCGGGATAAAGCGAGTAAGCAGGAGGGTTGCCGGCTGAGACTCGATTCACAGCACCAGAGATTGGAACAATCATTCAGATCAACAGATTGATTCCTATTTAAGCGTGCACGTAAAACTCTTCGCTCCGTGCACGCGTGCAAGTCCCTACTTTGGCATGTTCGCGAACCAATCTGTCGATCTGACTGATTGTTCCCATCTCTGCACAGCACACGACCGGTGCCTCCTCAACCATTGTCCTTGGGTATTAGACAAACGCATCCTTTCTTCGAATCTTTCGTGGCAGCGATGAAACAAAGTATAGCCCACATAGTGGCGGACAAAGCCCGATCAACATTGGGATAGCTTAGACAAAGCAGCAGGTCGTCAAGGCAAGACCATAGGAGTCTCCCATCCCCCCTGCCGAAACTCTAGCAGAACTAATCAACCCGCCACCAACACACACCAAACCACGCCGCGCCAACCTCGACACACCCCACCAATCCATACGCTTAAAATACACCTGCCTACCACTGTCATTGCCCTCCTCATAGCCCTTCCTTCAGTCAACCCGGTCCCCAGTCCTAGCGGCCAACCCGGCGCGGTTTACATCTGCGTCAGGCCCTCCTTCATCGAGACCTGCGAGTACCATCCGTACGTCGCGGGGCAGTGCCTGACGCTCTTTTCCGGTCCTCTCTCCATCTGCTCTGATAAGGGCGGACACTGTACGTTGTACCTGGCGAGCGAATGTGGTGGCGGTAAGAAGGTTGGTCGTGGTATTTTCTTTCCCAGGTAGAAGGGAGTGGATATTATTGGGTTTAAGAGTATGACTTGCTTTGATGCTCATGGGATTGGGGGATAGAGAGGATGGGTCTTCGAGGTGTTTGGAGGGAAATGGGGTGGGAGGGTAGATGGTTTTCTACCCTCTCGCAATAACTTGAAAGTTGATGCAATGCAAAGAACCCAAAATCGTTTGCTGTATCACCTGTATCTCATCTCGGATAGCCCTGTACCCTTGAAAATTGCCGTTCTGCTCTTTCACAATTTTCTTCGATCGGTTTGGGAAGCGGATGCAAGATTCTGATGTGCGATATTGCTCTGGTGTACGTATCGGAAAGATTGGTGAGATGTCCTGTAATGATTATCAGACGTATCGGCCCAAGATTCTTTGCATTTTCGTTGATGCCGGACCCGTATAAGCTGGTCTGATCCTGGATCAACCAGAGATCAGTTTGCGTCTTAACAACACGGGTGGGCAGGTCTCGGGATATGAGGGTGAGGATTGAGGTGGGAGCCAGTAACGGGTTGCGGACCAGGAAGGCTGAAGGTCGAAGACAATTGTCGAACTTCATTATCTCTTCGCTGCGCAGTTCAATACAAATACAATTTGTTGCACGAGTGGTTAGGTCATGTAGGACGTTCATCACGTATTCTCAGGGCCAATTTACCTCGCTTTGAGCATCGGAGCCTGTCCAAATAAGAATCCGGCCTGTCCAAGGCTTGTACTGGATCAGCACTTGCCTTGGACACCTACGACAGCTACTTTGCAGTTCACTCGGACTCCACCAATGGCCACATGCTGAATGGATCAGCCCACAGAATGTGAGCTGGGAAAGGACGAACATGAATTCACCATTTGATATCCGCCACTAAGACTAATTTCAATTGGTCAGTACTTTCCACATTCCATAATTCCTGCTTGTAATAAACGGCTGCGTGACGCGCTCGAGAAGATGCAGAACAAGGTACGAGATCTTGAAAATCGCTTGGTTGGGGAGAAGCGAGCGCGCTTCACTTTATCCACGGGTCCAATTCAGTGCTCCGCGTTCATGGTAGCGCTTTTGGAAAGGTGGAGTTCAATGGCTCTTTGTTTCATCCATTCGATGTACTATGTAGAGGGGTTTTCATCTTGTGGTCAGACAGTGTCATCGTGACCACGGAATTCCCGAGGCCGCTGATTTTCGCCTAGACTCCGGAGTGATAGCTGATTGAAACATGACAGGGTGCGAAATCATCATAAACGCAACGCTTGGGAGAAAGCAATGTCTGAAGTGTTGGTCCTCCGGGGCGAAGACATAATCCGAAAAGAGTAAGGTCAGTGGTCCAATCGAATCTGATCGCACGAAGCCAATGGATAGACCCAGACGACGCATACGTGCCGAATAGAATGATGGAATTGTGATGCCTGGATGCATCAACCGCTTAGTGATGGCTGCTTTGTTTCGTTGAAGCTGGCGGAGAGTGGTCGGACATCATATCTCCATGGTCGGATTTGCCTGTCGCGTTCTGTTGGGAATGGGACCCCGGTCGTAAGCGGCACGTTGTTGCCGAAGACCATCCACAAACGCACTAGACTGATACAACGCGTCGTCAGTAAACCATCCCTCGTGCTCCAGCCAGCAGAGTGAGGCTGAGTGAATGCCATGATGATGATGGAAACAGGATGGCGAACTTTCACGGCAGGTTTGGCCGCAAACACACTTATGAGGCGCAGGCGGTGGCGCGCATTTCACAGCCAATCGGATCCGCGCCTTGAGCGACCGTAACGTCATGCCGCTGAATTTGGTCTAGCGCATTCCGCGGCGCCCAGAGGTGCTTAAGTGTCCGCCGCGCTCGTCTGAGACTTGATCCCCCACGTACACCCCGTACATCTCGCCCACGCGCCCGCACAACACCAACAATCGATGGGAGAGACCGACGAGCCCCCTTTATCGCGCAGTGTCAAGTCCAAGACTACTGCACTGCGCTTTGGACGCAAAAAGGACACGCAACCGGTTCTACCCACCCACACCCACAATGGCGCAACTCCGTCCCACTCCACCCTCACAGAGAAGCAGCCGCGCGACACTGGCGCCGGCTATGGCGACCGCAGAGCCAACGCCAACAACGGCGTGCACAAGACGTCGACCTCTTCGCCAGCTCCCACTACCTCGACTGATGGAGAGGCACCTGCCGCCGTAGAGAAGGCGCCCATGCCGACGCGCATGAAGAACGGAATTATTCGATTTGGTGCCCATACGAAAAGGGCCCTCTTCCACAGCTGGATCAACGTGCTGCTGATATTCGTGCCCATTGGCATCGCTGTCTATGCCGCTGATCTGAGCCCCGTCATCGTCTTCTCGATGAACGCCATCGCCATCATCCCTCTCGCCGGCCTGCTCGCGCACGCCACCGAGGCCGTCGCGGCCCGTCTGGGAGACACGCTGGGCGCACTGCTCAACGTCTCGTTTGGAAACGCCGTCGAGCTCATTCTCTTCATCATTTTACTCGCCGCAAATCAGATCGAGGTAGTGCAGGCGGCTCTATTGGGCTCTATCCTGGCCAACCTTCTGCTCATCCTTGGCATGGCCTTCTTATTGGGAGGTCTCAGATATCAAGAACAGGTAAGCTTCGTTCCCGAGCACCCCGAATCTAGCCCGATCTAACCGATCTAGGTCTACAACAGCACCGTCACTCAGATGAGTGCTTGCATGCTCAGCTTGGCTGTCATGAGTCTGTTGCTGCCAACAGCCTTCCATGCCGCCTTTTCGAACAACGCAATTGCTGACCATGAGACGCTTCTGGTCAGCCGTGGCACTAGCGTCGTTTTGCTGCTCGTGTACATTCTGTACCTCGTGTTCCAGCTGAAGAGCCACACGTACATGTATGCCAGTACACCACAGCACATCATCGATGAGGAGTCGCATCCGGGTGTTCTCGCAGAGGTTTGGGAGTCCAGCTCCGATTCCTCGTCGAGCTCGAGCAGCAGCGACAGCGACAGCTCTGCTGGCTCTCACACCACAGCCAAATCCAAGATCAAGCGCGCCGTGCGCAGGATGCGTCGCAAGTCAAGTGCTAGCTTCAAAGAGAAGGGCACGCCCGAGGCACCTTCTGTAATGCGCTCGCCATCCGTGGAGCAACAAAGGAGTTACTTTGACATGCAGCGCAATGGCGCCGGCGACGAGCAAGTCATTGGCTCAAGACCCGTATCGCGACCCGACGAACTTGGCAACATCTTGAGCGGCGATGAAGCTGACACCGATGTTCGCCATGCGCCGATTGCTCGTGATTTCGAGGCCGTCTCGTCTGGTTCCATCCATTCGCCCAAGCAGGAGAAGCGCAAGAAGAAGAGCAAAAAGAAGGATCGCAGGAACCGGAACAAGGAGGATCCCGAGAAGCACGAACTAGAAGCAGTCCCCGCACCTCAAGAAGCTGTGCCTTCCGCCCATGTTGCCTTCGCCGAAGAGGTCCAGCAAGGCGAGGCTGCATTCGTGGCAAAACGCCCGAACCGTCCGGCATTCACGCTCTTGTCGAACAATATCTTCATCAACCCCCAGAACCCGGCTCCAATTGGCGTCCCTGGCCCCAACATTCGTGTTGCAGCCCCTCGCACTCTGCGTCGCACTAGATCAGAGCCTGAAGACATTCGCCGTCTGCAGCCTCAATCAAGCGCGAGCGGTCGTCCCCCATCCGCACGTCTCCCTTCTGGTGCTCCTCCGTCCCTGATGGCCGCTGAAGCCGAAGAGGAGGAAGAAGAGGTCCTCATGTCTCGCACTGCAGCCGTCATGATGCTGCTGATCAGTACTGGTCTGGTCGCCGTCTGCGCCGACTTTTTGAGTGGAGCTATCGAACCCATGGTCGACCACACCGGCGTCAGCCAGGCCTTCATCGGTCTCATCATCCTCCCCATTGTCGGTAATGCCGCGGAGCACGTCACTGCCGTCACCGTGGCCATGAAGAACAAGATGGATCTCGCAATCGGTATCGCAGTCGGCTCTTCCATTCAGATCGCCATCTTCATCACGCCCTTCATTGTCATCCTCGGATGGATCATGGCTAAGCCTATGACGCTGTACTTCAATATCTTTGAGACGGTGGCGCTCTTCGTCACTGCTTTTGTCGTCAACTTCCTTGTATTGGATGGCAGGAGCAACTACCTCGAAGGCAGCTTGCTCATTGCAGCCTATGTCATCATCGCGCTGAGCAGCTTCTTCTACCCCGATGGGTGCGATGCTTCTCAGATTGGTGGCAGTGCGGATCCTAAGTGTAGTGGAAACGCCATTGCCGCCGTTGCGCCTGCCCTCATGAAGAGATTCATAGGGATGTAGGCCACTGGAGTCCTTGACTGGGCGAGGGTCGTTGGTGCCAGCCGTTGCAAAGTCTAGATGGATGTCTAGGCCTGTGGGCTGGTTTCTCTACAAGGTGAATGCAACAGTGTTTGCGTTCTCCAGATGGTGATAACATTCAGTCGTTACTGATGGCTTTCAATAGTATAGTGCGTAGCTAAATATGAGATACGGCGTCTGCACTCTATATGCATGTGTGCAATCTGAACTTGCACCAATCCTGTGTGCCGTGTCTGACAAATGAAATCTGCAAACGCCGAACCGCTTGGGTGGTATCCTCCCCGCAAGTAATCATCCCGAGAATAGAACAATGCGCCGCCGACTCCGCCGACTCCGATCCGATGCAATCGCCCCACGACTGCCCACAATGCAGATTACGGGCACTCCCGCTTCGCAAAAGTAATTCCCACATATTGCAAAGCCACCGTACTTCATACTTTCTCACTCGGACTTCACTCAGAGGCCTGCGCATCTTGTTCCAGCGCTTTGATGGCATACGCAGTAACGACGCCCCGGCTCCCGATGCGCTTCTGACTGCGTCCATAGCGACACACCCATCCGACCTCCCATCCACCATCGCTCTCTTGCAGCTCTTTAAGATACGCGACATCTGAACCAGCCCACACACCAAGCGCCTGGCACGCAAGAACCCTTGCAGCGACCGCAAAGCAATCGCCGCGTCTTCCCACGCGCTCGCGGAGCGCAGCAGCCAGAGGTTCGCGCAGAGCCCGGACCTCGGGCGCCCCGGGATTCGCTTCCACGAGGCAGGAGAGGAAGAAGAGGAAGGGCTCGGCGGAGAGGTACATGGCTGTGCCGTCGATGTAGGCGCGGTTGAAGAGCACGTTTGTTACGTGGCGGAGCTCGTTTTGGATGTCGGCGCCGCGGTTGTAGTGGTAGAAGACGCGGATTACGTTTACAAGGACGACGGGGCAGACGCGGGGCCGCTTCTCGCAGAAGTAGGTTTGCACCAGGGCGTCGCGGGCGTGCCGGTTTGCGAGGAAGCGGTTTAGCACGGGGTTGGCGGAGCTGGCGGGGGGCGAGAAGGCGATGAGTGCGGTTGCGGTGTCGTCGACGTCTTCGGGGAAGGTCTTTGTTGTACCGACTGGTGGGCCGATGAAGTAGTTCCACGTCTTCGCTTCGCGGCTCGCTTTTTCAATCTCGGCGTTGATGTCGGCCTCAGAAGTGCCGGGCGGCGAGAGATTGATCACACTGGGATCCTGCAGGACTTTGTGGATGAGGAACTGCGAGAAGACGTCGCGGAACTCGGGACCGTTCTCAATCAGGGAGCCATGGTTCCGGGCATTGGCTTTCATATACTGCCGCGCCCGGGCCACGGGGTCGAAGAGTTGGTTGCGCAGTTGGCGGAGGAGTGCGGCGGGGGACTCGAAGACGATGCCGTGCATGCCGAAGGAGCGGGCAGCGTTTACATTTGCGACTTTGTCGTCGACGAAGATGGCGGAGGTGGGGTCTTCGAGCTTGATGTTGTCCATGACGTGCTTGTAGTAGCCCAATTCGGGCTTGATCATGCCGGCTTCAAAGGACGTGAACTCACCGTCGAAGAGGTCCCATTCTGGCAGCACGGCTTTGAGGCGCGCAAAGTCGTCTCTGGCGATGTTGGTCATGGCGTAGACTTTAAGGTTGCCGTTCATCTCCTCTTTGAGGGCTTTGAGCGCCGCGATCGTTTCTTGGTCTACACGGAGGGTCCTTCGGCATTGCGAGAAGGCCTCGCGGATTGTGTCGGGAGAGATGGAGAGCTCTTGGCCAATGAGTTCGAGGGCCTCGTCTTCAGTCAGACGGCCGCATTCTAGCTCACCCCAGGCGGGCGTAAGAATGACAGCATGGAAGGTAGAGGGGGAGAGGGCTGTCAGGTCGCGGGCGGACCAGTGAAAGAGGACGTCACCGAGGTCGAGGATGAGTGTGCGGGGACGGTTGTAGTCGGGCTTTGGCTTTGGTTTCTCGGGAGTGGCGAGGGTAGTGGTGGTTTCCTTCGGAGTAGAAGTGGAAGTGATGGAGCTGGATTGTGTTTTGGGGAGAGGTGTTGGGGTCTTCTGTGTGGTAGTGGGTTTCTTGTCCTTGCTACTTCGCAAGAAGCAGAGGAGTTTGGACAACATCCTGCAGAGATATTTCTCGACGATCTCGGTCCGAATTGATGAAATGTGGGGTACGTCGCAATCAATACGACAGGGCAATCCACGCAATAAGAAGAAGCAAAAAAAGGTTCACGAGCAATCACAATTCGCGCGCGGCTCGTGCTGCAATTTATACCGGGGCGCTTGGAGGTACCACTGGAGCAGGAAACCAGGACAGCGGAAGGGGTGTGCTATGGCGGCGCCGCGCAGGCCAATCTAGTGATCCTGAAGGAGTCGGTGAGCCGTGGGGGTGGGTCTGGGTCTGGGTTTGCGTGCGTTTTGCGGGCTGTATGGCGTGAGCCGCCGATACGGGGTTCTAACGGGCCTATTTTTGCGGGTGGGATTTGGATGGAAGGATTGTGGGAATTGTGTGCGATGGCAGTGTTGTCGTGTCCGTCCTGCAAGGGGCAATTCTCCGTTGGTTCTTTCCTACAGTACATTTTCTCGAGCCAGAAAGAGCATTGCGATGTTGCGATGCTCGCTCCATCTTTGCAGAAACAAAGAATCGTCTCATCTTCGTTGCGTCAATTGCGCTAGACCACGTAATTAGAAACGCAGGCTGGGGTCAAGAGATTGGACGGCGAAAATGCAGTTTTGCGAATAGATCAGCCGCACCAGCCGAGCGATAGACGCGTCCTCCGCCCGTCCCTCCCTTGCTGAAGAGAGTATCCAATATGTAAATGCTGCTTACAGTTTAGATCCAATTAAATTAGACGCAGTATGCGAGTCTGCACGTCCCATGCATCCGGTTTGGGTCGCTTCGCAAAACCTTTGCCAGCGGTGAGCATCCATGCGATGTAGGACAAAGAGAATTCTGACAGTTGACAGAATCGACGATGCCCCGCTCGTGCAGAAGGGTAACACATCGCGGGAATGGCTATTAGTTGGAGGTTTTGTACTACCATGCACGGTAGGGGCGGCCGACTTCCACATACAGACAAGCCGCGAGCACTCTCTGCCGGAAGCGGCAAGGGTGCCAAAGCACTAGGTCGGACTGGCCGCCAGGGAGGAAGCTTTTGCCACGTTCCTCCGAGACGAGCCGAGCCGAGTGTATTTGGCGTCCAGTGAAGCGTACGTGGGGCGCCTGTTCCGCATCGTTTGGCGCAGGTCGTGTGCAGAGACCTGATAAACGTCACCTGCCTTTGGAAAACACCGCATATCCAAGTGCAGAGAAGGTACTAATAGTGGTAAGCGATGGACTACTTTTAGAGGAAGCGAGTCGCCGATGGAGAGATTGGGAAGTGCCATGAATCAATTGAAATGCAGTCATCGCTTGGGAGCGCGGTTCGGCTTCGCATTGCGAACGATCAACCCAATGGGAGGGATTCCTCAAACTCCGTACGAGAGCTCCTACCATCGGCTGCCCCGACAGTCCCGACGGCGCCGTCCCCGCGCTTGCGAATCGAGAACGCAACAAGGGACCTGGCCGGGACGGCTGGGTCTGCACGTGTTTTTATTGCGCGCACCAACCACATGCGTGCGCCGTGATTGCGCGAGTCGCGGGCGGCGAAAAATCCCGGCACCCCATGTGTTATTATTGGATGGTAGCGCGTTTGCCGCTGTTGGGATTTTATATACCAGTAGTATATGTTCGGAGAAGCAAGTTATCCGCATCCGGCGGAACTTGCAGTTGAGTATTGATAAACGCGTTTATACGGCGGCGCAGTTGCATCGCAGCGCTTAGCTGCAGGCACTACAACGCGCGGATTAGTCTGCATTAAGTAGAGATCCGCTTTACATATTGCGGCGTCGAGTTTGATATTGTCGCTTTGTTGAACGTGCGGCACAGTTATTCCCGAGTATTATGACGACGGTTTAAACTCCAGATGCGGCATCTGCTCGGCCGCCTATGCCGCAGAGCACTGCCGCTTGGATGGAACAAGGCGGGGAAGCGGCAGCTTGAATACCTCGCTGTTGGTATTGTGGTCCGTTTCGATTCATGCATGGGGGTCGACGGCTACTGCACTGGTGGGCTGTTCGTCTTACGAGCTGGCGCCCGTCTCCGCATGAAGCTTTGTGGGCGCCGCGGGTGTGTCTCGGGCGTTTAGAACTAGGAACGGCCCGCGTCTGGTCCGGCACTTTTAGATCTGCAGTCTGTCACGCCGATGAAGGTTGATGGTTGGGGCTTGGTTCGCATTCCTTGTACTCCGAAGGCCGATGTTAAACCGACATGTGTTAATGGTGGCTGGTTAGAAGATGCAGCCTGCAGTACAGATGCTGGTGCCGCGATAGAGTGCTGTGGTTGGCGGGAATTTGTCACTGATTGGCGCTGCTTTTGGTGGCTCGATCAAGGCATTGGAAGCGAAGGAAAGCGCGGTGAGTGATCAACCTGCATGTCTCTTGGTCTACATCTCAACATGCGCCACCAGCTGAATCGGGATCAAGCCTCTGATCCTGCAATTGGATGGTGGACATCATTCTCTCACTCCTGCGCCAGGCAGCAGTCGGCGCGGTCGCAATGGGTGATGGACATTGAGTGGTTTGATATGGGGGCTTAGTGGGAGGCATTGCCTTTCTCATTGCCTCCTGTGCGGCTATGGTGCTATTGTCGTTATTTGAGAAATATGGGAACTAGATAACCGCAAGCGACCGTACAAGGGTATCGTACAAAGGTGACAAATCACATCATCTTGAGAGCATGAAGCCCAGGTAACCAAGTGCCTGGGCACAGGACTTTCACTAATGAATCGATCTCATCAACCTCACACCCCTAGGCGAAAGCGATTCCCACTTCAGCTATGCTTGGAGGCAGCGACGACGGTGACCTCATTAGGCGCCGCTAGGATGTGAAAGTATATGATCATCAAAATGCTGCACTGTTTGTGTGCGTAGTACCACATGGCTATGTCGATGAACCTTAAATTGAGTCGACTTCAGGATCTTCCACCTGAGCTGATGGATCATATCGTGGGAGTTCTCATCAAAGACGCTTCCCGCACAAAGAGTCTTTAGTCGGGGGCTGTTGCGGTAAGTTATATTGCTCTGTTCTCACGGTCGTGATTCTATTATTCAAATTTTTTTTTTTGAAAAAAATTTGTTTTTAATAAAAAATACCAGAATTCTAGAATCTGAATTCCTTGCGATGCCGCTAAAGGATCCCCTAGAACTTCCGGTCGACATTATTCATAAGAGTCCCGTCCGAGTACATTATCCACCGATGCACTTGTGAAATCGCTCCTTGTGGGTAAAAATATAAGTAACTAATTCCTCTACGCAAAGCTTATACAATCCTTCTCAGGACCGTGGGCAATCACCCAAGCTCCAATACTATCGAAAGAATGCGGGTGATACAGCAATGTGGCAGAGACAGCATCCAAGAGGCATGGGAAAGGTCCTGCTGTTATTTACTTCCATGGGTTTACTACTCGCTAATAGCAAGAAGATTTTTATCATCGCAGCACTGAGAAAATCGGAGATATGTGTAAACGTAACGGCGACGACACCAGAACACATGTATTGTGTGTCCCGTCTTCAATAGAGTACGAATACGCACCGCACAATCACCTGCATCTTATACGTCGACAGCGAGCCTTTACCGCAATGAAGTTGCAGTGCCCTTAAGATGCGGTCATCAAGCATTACCGTTTGCTCCCGCCGTCTTTAGCTCGATTTTCGCCTTTCTGCTCACCTAGGACAAGTCGAAGTCACACCAGCTTTCATCTCGACTTCACCTCGATTTAAAAAGCCACCATTTCTGCGTTCACATCGTTGGCCTCAACGCACCCTACCTATATAAATTCACCCTAACTGCCCCAATCTGATAGCTGTCCTCCTTGTTACTCCACTCTATCCCAGCTTGAATTAATCCACTTCCGTCCAGAGTACGATATTACGAAATCTACTTTCGCAGCACAAATCGGTGTGCCTCTTGCGCCTTCATCTGACTTAGACCATCGTGCAACTCGCCAACATGGAGCTGCTCGATCTCCCCCCAGAGATCATCGACCGCATTCTCTCCCACCACGTCAACAAGGTTGGTGTAGTTGCCGCCCATACAAACCGCATTGTCTGCCGTAAGCAAACTCCCATTCACCTCGACTTCCATCTAATTCTAACAAAACACTAACAATACGACAGGAACCTTCAAGACATGCATTACACACAACATTCTTGCCAAGCAGCCCATCAACGCCTTCCTCAAGATTCACCCCAACAATGGCCGCAGAATCCTCAGGAAGAATTTGTCTACGTACCTCAAGTACCGCATCAAGAAGCTCAACGGTGCCCACCCGTTCTTGCCCAACTTCATCAAGCACGCACTTGATCGCCTGGAGAAGGTCTCTGGGCCTGTCGACTTCTCGACGAAGACGAAGAACGAAGGCACCCTATGCGACGTCCTTGTCAAGGAAAGCGAGGAGATAGCTTTCGAACTCGTGACTACGGACGTCAAACGAAAGAAATGTCAACGGCACTTGTGGATGTTTGACCACACCCAGACTGATGATGCGGACTATGCCATCGCCGCCGCGGCTGCCATTGGAGATATGGGAGCGATGGTTTCATTTATTAAGCCTGATCCAACTGATATATGGCTCTATTCACCGGCTTTTGGCTACCCACTTGCCATTGCCGCCTACACTGGGGAGTATCTCATGGTGAAGAGGATGCTCGATGCTTTCAAAATTATTGGATTGATGCGCGATCCCAAGTCATTCGAGGAGATGTACGAGCAAGCCATACTCTTTTCGCTTCAAAGTCGGCATGTTGCGGTGACAATGCTACTTACGGAGAATCATCCTTTGTACTTCGCTGCGGTCGAGAAAAAGGCGTTCCAGAGCTGGCTCAAGGAGGCGATCGATTCCGGCAATTCTGAGTTGGTGGACGCCGTTCTGAAGCTCAATCACAACGGTGGAGTCGACTGCTACGCCCAGGGCTTCAATACCGCATGCAAATTGGGTCACGCAAACATGGTTAGGCTATTTTTCGAGCCAGGCCGTCTAGGTATCAACCAGCATACCAAGTCGGCAGCGGAAAGTTCGGGGTGTTCAGAAATCACCTTTCCGCTCTCCATAGCCGTGTGTAGCGGTCACCTGTCGGTGGTGAAGGAAATGCTTCGTCTCGGTGCGAATGCCAGTGGCCCCAGGCTGAAGAGACATCACAGAAATGATACCCCTCTTCGACTTGCTGGTGCACAGGGAAAGTGGGATATCATGCTAGCCTTGGTCGAAGGTGGCGCCGATAGGAAAGTCGTGAGCGGCCTTGTATCGGGAGCTGAGAAGAGTCACATTGTTTTGCCGGAGGAAATTCGCCGAAACTTCGCAAGGTTGGGCATCATGGCACCATGAAGGGGACGTTTGGGTCTATGGCTTGCGCCAATGTGGGTTCAATGCTACCAGCACTCTCTTACGAGTTGACACTTTTAGGTCGGCACTAACGGAGACGCTCGAGAACAAGCGCTGAACCTGGCGAGATGGTTATCAGCATGGACTTGGAGTTGTGTAAGAGCAAAGGCGTTCCATCATTTTTACAGGCATTTGAGGGTTCTTGCGTTCATTCCTTGTATCATGTCTAGTCCGTTTCCGGCAAACACCAACAATCAATCTTACTACTCTTCTTACAGCTACTCGTTCGGTTGTCTAAACTCCACCGCATGACTCCACAGCCTTGGACCCGGAATATCGTACCCGGTAACATTCCCATGAATATTCACCAAAATTCCCTTATCCGCCATTCCATAAAGCCTGCTAGCCACAACCCCGCCTTCGGGTTTCTTCCCTTCCCTACTTCCCGCAACCCTCAAATTCACACACTGAGGATATGCCTGCGCACCATTCGCTTCCTCCGCCACATGCAGTGCAACAATCTCGTGACGCAAGACGTAGTTGCCCTCTGCCATCAATTCAGGAATCTTGACGGTCCAGGAAGCGTGGTTCGCAATAAGGACATCAGACGCCCACGTTCCACCCAATCCGACAAAGCCAGTCCCGTTCAACCATCCCAGTTCATCGATCTTCACCCACTCCAACGTGTCCTTATCCGCATTGGCGCAGCTCCCGTTGCACGCTGCGAGATACGATATAACGGGACCCTTGTGCGACACCGGCCACTCATTCCACTGCATCTTCAACTCGTCTCCGGCCGTGGTGTTGATGTGGAGTGCTCCAGGGGTGGAGTTGTAATGGCATGCGATGTCGGAGGTGTTGAAGCGTGAGGGCGTAACGAAGATGTTGCCGAGGTTCGATGCGCTCCATGCTGCGAGGGGTGGAAGAGCGGCGTTCGAGAGGGCGAGTTCGGGATCCCATCCTGTGTAGACTGTGCCGGCGGAGGTTGTGATGTTTACGATGCGGGCGTGTGCGGATATGGTTGGGATGAGGGCGAAGAGTGAGGCGGTAAAAAGTGAGACAAACATCGTGCTGGTTTCTCAACAATGCGAATGAATGAATCAATAGGAATCGAGCGAGCGAAGAGACTAGCAGCAGCAAAACTAAAAGCGCGATCAAATGCAGAACGAAAGAACGAGAGCCCGCTACAAGACACAAGAAGCAGCCGCAATCCTTAATAAGGAAACGTTGAAATATCTCACGCACTCCTAAAAGTTGCGAAAACCGTGCGCAGCTCGAATATTCGTACCCACAAGTCCCTCATATTTCCACCTGATACTTCATATCCTATATTGTCGGTGCACATGATTGTGGTGGGTTGGTGCGTCGTTTATATTGCCGGTGCGATGACGCGATCCCTGCAAATTCCCATGTTTCGTAGCGCAAGTTTCATCTGGAAACACTGGCTTGATTGGCGGCTGATAGTTTCAATATAAGTGCTACCTGCGCAAGTTAGGATCAGCAGCGAAAGTTTAAGCATTTCTTTGATGGCGCACGTACTCACTGAAGCTCTCGAAGACCTCGAATGTTCTTTGAACAAAGGCAAGCTCCGAGCGAATTCGTTCGAGAAACTTCATGCTTCGTTCCATTCCCTCCACTATTTCTGAACATTTTTCGTTAAATTCCCGCGCAACTGAGCAGCTTGTTAGCGACGTTGCAGCGATTGAAGTAATTGTTAGATCAATCACGTTTCTCCGCTATCTCGGTTCCACATTCGTGAAACACCGACTTTATATGTCCGTCTGCATTCGAAATCAACCTTTCATAGCCTTCACATGTTTCAAAAATGAGTGTAAAGCTCGGTATAACCCTTGCGAGCTGTTCGACTTTTGCCTGGAACACGAGTGGGAGCATTCCCGGCACACCCCGCTTTTCAAAGATTATGAGTATACCTGGGAGAGTTAGGCAATCTGATGGAGTCAAAGCGAACACTGTATAGAAAACCTACCTTTTGAGATGTCGAATGCGACCCTACAGATGTCCTCTTCTAGGTCCCCGATAATTTCATCTAGACGATCTTCACAACGAAAACAAGGTCCGTATTTTCCTACCAGGCGGGGTGAGAGTGGCGTTCTACTTACTTCTTAGGGGCTTACTGACACCGTTGCTATCGATGTGGATGTGTCCAACCCGATGTCATTCCAGTTGAATTTAGCATACTTATAGAGCCTGCATCTCTCGCTTTGGACGAGTGCCTGCATCAGGCATATGCGCTTGAACATGGAACTTGCATATGCAGGCCTTCCTTTCCTCCTTTCGAGGCCCATTATTTGCATGCTTTCCCGGTCGACAATATCGATCGTCTGACTGTCCGGTTGCCATGGAAGCCACATGTAATCTAGAATATCAGCGTTCGAAAGCGCAGACGGTGGGTCTTTCCTCTTTCTTCCAATTTTTTCAAATGAGACTGGTCCATTCTTTTGGTCTTTCGGTGGAATGGAGGTCCATTTATGTGGATTCGGAAGATCAACAGAGCTGGTGACATCCTCGAAGCGCCGGAATTGAAGACCACAATTGCCACTATTTTCGAAGTTATCCAGAGTCCAGTCCACTAAACCTGAAGACCCACCACTCAGTCTCTTGCTCAAGCGAGCCTGCGCAAGCAGACTGGCAACCAATGCACAAACTGCCAGGCACTGTTGGAGTCGACGACACGTTGGTCCTAAAGACGGCGCCCATTTCGACCCTCTAGCCTATTCTGAAGCAAAGACTCTCAGTCATGCTGTAAATTAATGACACGTTTGGTGATTGCATCTTCGAAAACAAATTCGCCAAGACCGATTTTCCGGAAGTCGACCCGAGCCCGCGTGCAGTTGTCTCTAAGAATTGAGATCAGGCTCTGATGTTATTAGCATAATACGCCGCGATGCGGTAACCTTACTTTGGGTGACCTGATGAAATCCAGATAGAAGGGGCTAAATCTGCCGAACACATCCGTCAAGTAGACTGGCTCTTGAAGCCCTATTCGCGCTGGAACCATCGTGATTCTCTGTTGCGTGTGGGCGAGGGCTTGCATCTGGGCCTGCGTATGCGCTGCTCTATGTAGGATTAGTAGGCCCAGTATTAGTCTGAGCGCCCATCACTTACAATGTTGACATTATTGCCTGTGTGATATCCTGAAAACCTCTGCCTTCATTTGAGCGACAACGCGGAGTAACCTCGAAACGAATGACACCACCTGTCTAGCCTCTTCGATATGAATATAATACCCGTCATGAACATCTTAGATCTAGAAAGAAGTCGGGTTGCCAGTTCTCCGAGTTGGTCTTCCCGTTTCCGTCCGCGAATCGATCTGGCGTTTCTGTTATGTTAGTGTGTGGTCATACCACTGAAGCTATGTGGCTTACACCTGAACTATCATCATTTGAAGGGTGATGAAACCTAGATTGGACTTCACATTCTCCTTGAACTTCTGCAATTCCTCCATCTTCAATACCGCCCATTTCACCTTAGTATAGCCCCCCTCATACGTGCAGGCGCAGAGCTTCCCGTGCCGTTTGGTGGCAGAATTGGATTGTACTTCATGAAATGATTTTAGTAGAACCGTTCGATTGTTTCTCGGAACTTCGCGGTAACCCGGCGCAGCTCGACGACTTCATTGCTCCGCTCGTTCTCCAACTCTAGGCCCTAGATTTGTAGCAAAATATTTTCAGCAGTAGTCAAGTGTTCTTTCAGCTCATAAAACTCCAAACTGGCGCCCTTATTATCACCGAGGCCGAAGGAGATCTTGTGGATGAGGCCAATGGCGGCGATGAAATTGCCTGCGCTGAATCCGAAGCTGGACATGCCAAATGGAGGCTGGCGTGAGAAAAACGAGAGAAATCTTGCCTCGTCTGTGGTGAAGAGGTCTAGTGGTGGTAAACGGCGTCGATAACTGAATTGTGATGATCGGAACTGCGTTGAGAAGGATAGGAGGGAAGGCGCGAGTTGGCACAGATAGGACGTCTGCTGGCAACACAGAGTGACACCGCTCCTCATGGGGGTACAATCACTGTGCGCCGTACAGCTCAGCATTGCCCCAACAATACCCGTCATGACC
Source organism: Lentithecium fluviatile CBS 122367 (assembly GCA_010405425.1). Classification (NCBI taxonomy): domain Eukaryota; kingdom Fungi; phylum Ascomycota; class Dothideomycetes; order Pleosporales; family Lentitheciaceae; genus Lentithecium; species Lentithecium fluviatile. The sequence goes on along the minus strand of MU005597.1, from coordinate 399,543 downwards.
AAAGATGATAGGGCTAGCGTTCCGGTTCACAACCTGCGTCGCAAAAATAAAGCAACTACTTGTCCAAACCAATAGATACTAACTACCTCATGGGTAGCGTTACGTGCGCGCCACCCACAAAGAAAAGAAACGATCAACGATCCAAGCACGCATAAAAACTGGCTCGCGCATTCACCGCAAAACCCAATCCAACGATATCTTCCGTTATCAAAGATGAATCGGGTATGAATATTGATAATACGGTAACAGCGACGTACACAAGTCATTTCCAAAAAAGAAAAAAAATCGTCTTCATGCTGTGAGATCGGACACTTTGTAGTGTGCTCGCCCTACCATGATATCCACGCTCCATCTTTTAACATCGCTCTCTCGTTTTTAGCTTTGTCTGCTTCCACCGCAGCCTCCTTCATCCGAATCTTTTCACTGATGCGTCTAGCAATCCAGCAGCGCACATTCCATGTAAAAATCCGCTCATGACTCTCAACCGCCCCAGCACGCCCTCCGCCAGTTCCTCCGGAATCGGCGGCACGGCTCCGCAAGAAAGAACTCATTTTTTGCGCTCCACACATTATTGCCATACCACCACATATTCTCCCCCTGGGCCATCATTGTCTCGGCCTCGAGGAAATCCGCCTCTCATAGCATGGTTTGGAAGGTCAAGCTATCCTCCGCCTTGGCGTATGCTTTGACGATCTTTTTTGGTGTGCAGGTACATTTCCTGTGCGTTTGGCGTCAGGAGCGTGACTCGTGGGAGGCGCTTGGGGTTGCGTTTCGTCTTTTGTGTGCGTGGTCTAACACCAGGCCCAGCGCTTTGATGTATGTCTTCGGAGGTTCCATGGTCGCCTTCTCTAGGTAGGTTGGTTGGGGGGCCGCTTGCTCTTTAGGACTTGGAAGTGCCTCTTTTCCCTCCTGCATTTCGTGCTTGGGGATAGATGCCCTTCTTCGCCCTCTGTTACCGGCACTTCTACCTCCTCTTGTTCTTGTCTTCTTCCACTTCTACTTCTACTTCTACTTCTACTTCCTTATTCCTTTCCTTTCTTTTGTTTTCTTTTGTTTTCTTTTGTTTTCTTTTGTTTTCTTTTGTTTTGCTGTTCCCCTCGCTCCTGTCTCTTCTAATTCGTCCTTTTCTCCCTTAACACCTCATACCCATCCCCCCCATCTCCCCAACCCACCCCAGGAGTCCCCCTCAAACTCTCCCCACCTCGTTTGTAGTTTCCCCAACCATCACTGATTCCAGCTCCACATCCATCCCCCAACCCCCCTGTCCCTCGAGCACCGCGCTATCCCCCCTCCCCGCCATCCCCCCAAGCGTCCTCGCCTGCTGCTCAAGATACAATTGTTCCTCGCGTTTCCGCTCTTGAAGGCGGCTCCGCGCATTCAGATAGCGCAGCAGGTCCGAAGTCAGCTTCGGTGGCATGATTGTTGCCGCTAGGTCGGCGTGTAGCACCCGAGATGGGAGGTAGACGTTTGGGAGGCCGACATTACTTGAATTATCGAGACGATTGGGTTGCGCACATGTAGAGGTCGAGGCCGTGACTTCCTAATCAAGCTATTTTGGTCCGTGCGCGAGTCCCACAGCCCGTGTCCAACGACGCGTCGATGTGACTTGTCTAATCCTCAGCATCAGCGTGTGCATTCAGCGTGACCATTGAGGCGAATTTGCATGCATATTTCCGAATTCAGACCGTTACGAAAGTTAAAACATATTGAAATGGAAGTCCACGCGAGACCCAGCTAACCCGACCCACGCCGCCCAGTCGAAACCCATCTAGCTAATCCGGTTCCCTCCCGTCGCGAAGCCGAAGCCGCTCGCGCCAACCGCCTCCCTCTTGTCCAGCGCCGCCCATAGCGCAAAGATGGCTCCCAAGCCGGTGATAGCCGCCCGCGCCAGGTTCCGCGTCGCCCACTTGTCCAGCAGCGCATTCACGGTCTCGCTGCTCGTAACGCCCGCCTCCACGCCCTTGTCCTCGAGCGAGCTGCTCGCGAGCGATTGAGCCTTCTCCATGAGCTTGTCATTGATGGGGCCGATGACGAAGATGGTGAAGGGGACGATGCTGGGGAAGAGGATGGTTGCTGCTAGGTTGAGCTTGAAGGGCAGCGAGGAGGTGTCCTCTGCGCAGGGTTAGCGGATACTCGAGAGACGCGTGGGAAGGGTGGACGTACGGTGGTAGGCGACGTAGGCGGTGCTCAGGGCGCTCACAATGGAGAGCGAGATGCCAATGGTCTTGCCTGTGTCAAAGACCTTCTTCCATTGCCGTGCTGCGAGCGGAGCGGGCGCCATCATTAGGGCGGGCACGCTAATGAAGGAGAGCGAGGCATTGGTGCCTGTACGGATTAGCCCGTGCAATAAAGGTCGTGACAGCTTCAATGCTGAGCATCATGGGATACTCACCGAGCAGGTAGGTGCTGGCGGTGATTCCCACGGCTTGGGCGATGAGGAAGCTGGCTGGTGGCCGTTCGCTGAAGAGGGTTGCCATTGCAATTGCGGTTGCGGATTGGTGCCAGATGCCTCAGAGATGCCAATTGTCTCAGATCGAGGGGATTGAAGGACAAAGAAGCCGTCGTTAGCAGTTGCGGTGGTCCGACGTGGAGCTGTTTCGTTACTAGTCCCTTACGTCACATGTGAGGACGCGAGCCGCTATCGCGTTTCCGGCCAGCCGACATGGAACGCGCGACCCAGCATCCAAAGGCCTGGAAGGAACACTGCGTGCATGTGGATGCCATTTGGAGACGAGAACGGTCTGTTACACCCAATTGGCTGTTAATGCAGCAGCTTCGTGCGAGACCTCAAACGTAACGCTGAGGGAGAGCTGAAACAATGCGCATGTAGCGATAAGTAGTCTCAAAGACCCATCGCTCCCATTGAGTCGACATCTCTGCCTCCATAATTGCTCTTCCACGACCCAACATTGATATACTTACTTTCAGCCCCGGACTACCTGCCAGCGCATGCTACCACCTCTAGTCAGCTACACAGCCCCGCCGCAGCAGACATAGTACAAGAGTACAGCGCATCCGACCCCCACAAGTACCTCACGACTCTGACGACAGCGCGAGAGCTCGCAAAAAAACTGCACCGCAATGTTCTGTAAGTACCAACCAACCATACGCTCGTCCAACCGCTCACCATGCCAGCCTTCAGCACAACCGCGAACCTCCGCCACGTAACCCCCCTTCCACCGGGGACCACGTTCGAAACGGCAATGGCGGCTCTCCAAAACCACGACCTCCTCATAAAACTCGACCCCGAACACGCCCACTACGAGACGCTCCCCTCAGACGCCGACGCAAACCCGCTCACCAAGCGCTACAAAGTAACGGACCACATGCACACGCTGCCCAAAGGTCTCTGGGACACGACCGTGACCTTTGAATCGCACATCACCAACATGGAAGACGGCGTCGAGTGGTTCGTCAAGGCGCCCTTGGGGCTGGTGCAGAAGACGACGTGGCGGCTGGTGCGGAGCGAGGACGTAGGCAAGGGCAAGGAAAAGGTCGTTGACGACGATGCGAGCGAGGATAAGAGTGAGTGGTGTCTGGTAGAGGATGCGGAGATTCGGGCGTCGCGGTTGCTGGTGGGCACTGTGAAGGGCAAGTGTGAGAGTAATTGGAGGGGCATACATGAACGGTTCATTGGGCATTTGCAGGGTGTGGCTGTGAAGGCGTAGCATTGGGTGCGCGCGTTGCGGGCTGGCGTTCAGGCGTCTGTAGACTGTTGCTTGCTGCATATCGAAGCTTTGCGTTCCAAGGTTCGTCTCTGCACTTGTGTGAGTTCGGAGCACGAGACCCCACTTTCCCCAAGCAGGTGTTCCCGTGAATGGAATGGTGTCAACGCGGGGCTAGCGCACGCCGAACCAAAATGTTGGTCGATAAGAGGACCTTACGACCGTCGAGATTCTCTTTCAAGACACGGTGCAGCCTCTCCAAAGTTCGTTGGGCTTGTAGAAGGCAGCATGATCTTTTTGAGATAAGGGGCAGAGATAACGATGTATGTTTCATGGCTTCAGACTGCGGTGAGTGCGCATGTGAACTTGTTCAGCCTCGTCCCCATGTCGCAAGGTCAGATGGCTGGCTAAGCTGGCCGAACCCTGCATCCTGCACCGCGAAAAGTTGGGGGGAGCCGGCGTGCTCGTCATCAGGCTCGCCAATCTTTCTTCAACTATTTTCTGAACTCGAAAGAAACACTGGAGCAGGTTTCGGGCTCCAATAGCAGCTCAGCTGTGGCAACGTTACATCTCACCTTCTCTGAGCTGAGCCTCGGGCAGTACAGCTGCCGCCATCACTACATCTCAGCGAATCTTCGCGAGGCATTTCTTCAGGAGTCCTCGTGCCGGCATGCCTGGCCTGCCAGCCATGCGAGGCCGCTGCTGCCGCTGCGGAACGAAAGTCCCCAGCCCGCTCGCCTGCTGTCGGTCCAGATTGGTGGGATCGCCGCATCCGGCAGCTGGAACGGGCTGGTGGGGAGAAAAGGCGACGAGGGCGCGTTTTCCCTGCATATGCGATCCGCCTCAGCTGGCCGCTCAGGGGCGATCCCTCCGAGCATCTGCCCTCAGCAGGAGCACAGAAAGAAGCTGTTGCTTCGCCGATGGGGGTTTCACTGTTGTCGAGGTGAAGATGGTGTCTGCGAGTCCTCACGCGGGCGATGGCGTCCACTGTTTCAGTAGTGGGCCGGGTACGGTGGTCGCTTGACCAGCTGGTGGCCCCTGGTGATGTATGGATTAGGGTGTTTTGAGGTGGCATGGCGCACGTGCGTATCGATAGCGATAACGGGTCTTATCCGTAAAAGGCGCGAGATGTTCTGCTGCACAGTGAACTGTCCACGGCAAACGAGGCTTTCATCCCTTATACTGTTTACATGTCTCCCTGCGCCTTTGAACGACACAACCTGCTAATGCGCGTCTTTGTCTGTCCGGCTGAAGACTTGCACGCCTAGCCTCATTGTTCGGAGTTGTCTCCCGTCAGCGCGGACCAAGCGCGAGCCCCCGCATCCAGGGCTAGACAGTACCCGGAGTGTTCAAAAACCCCTCGCCCAACCACCGGCACGGCGAACAGCTCACCCCTACGTTCGTTTGTTGCGTTCCGCGGTCGTCCCGCCGTGTTCTCTTCGCTGGGTCTGTCAATTCGGCGCGTTAAATCACGACATCAGCGCATCAGCACATCACGATAGCTAGTTCCCCGCGCCCGACCCGCCCAACATCCAGATCTCAAATCCACGCACCCATCATCATGGAGCCGTTATCAATCGACTCGGTCGTCGTCGACACTCTCCACGACTTGACACCCGCCAACCCTTCCACCCCGCCCACCGAAGCGATCCAGATTCAGCAGCCGAAGCTCAAGGGCCGACACCGGCTGCTGCATGGTCTACAACGGATGGGTTCTTCGCCGTCGCTGGCTGGCCTGAGCAGATCGCGTTCGCACAGCTTGAGGGGCGCCGCGAAGGGCTCCATGTCGTGCGTCTCGCTGGCATCGGCTGGCTCGCCGTACGGGCATTCCTACGGGAGCTCCTACTCGTCGGAGCTGTCAGCAGGCTTCTCGACGGCGCCGACCTCTGTTGCCAACAGCCCGCCCGGCAGCCCTCTCTTCGACGAGAAGGCACGCTTCCGGACGATCAGCCCCGATGGCCCGGCCTCCGTCGCAGTGCCCCTGGAACTTCGCTTGCCGTGTCGGGAAGGTGAGGCGGAGAGCGACTACTTTTCGCGGCCCATCAAGAAGAAGGTCGAGCGACGGCCAAACTTCAACTTCTGGGGCGACATGCCCCCGGAGATTCGCATGCAGATCCTCCGATACCTCAAGCCGAAGGAGATTGTGCGGTGTTCGGCTGTTTCCAAGCAATGGAACCGCATGTGCTTCGATGGTCAACTGTGGAGCGACTTGGACACCTCGGAGTTCTACCGCGACATCACCGCCGGAGCCTTGGTCAACATCATCACATCAGCTGGTCCTTTCGTTCGCGATCTCAACCTGCGAGGCTGCCTGCAGCTGCGAGAGCAGTGGAATAAGAGCGGGTTTATCGAGGCATGTCAGAATCTGGAAAACTTTTCTCTCGAGGGCTGCAGGATCGACAGGACATCGATACATTGCTTCTTGCTCCAGAACAGCAGGCTTGTTCATGTCAACCTATCTGGTCTCGCAGGCGCAACGAACGCCGCCATGAAGATCCTCGCCAACCACTGCCCGAGGGTGGAGCACCTCAACATCTCGTGGTGCAACAACATTGATACCAGGGGTCTTCGAAAGGTCGTCGAAGGGTGTCCAAGGCTAAAAGACCTCCGCGCTGGCGAAGTGCGAGGCTGGGACGACGTCGACTTCATGCACGAGCTGTTCAAGCGCAACACGCTCGAAAGACTTGTCCTCATGAACTGCGACAGTCTCAATGACGAGTCGTTGGCCGCGCTCATTGAGGGCATTGATAGCGAAGTTGACGTTCTCACCGACAGGCCGATCGTTCCCCCACGACGGCTGAAGCACCTTGACCTCACCCGTTGCCGTGGCATCACTGATGATGGCATCAAGTCCCTCGTCGGAAACGTCCCTTTCCTGGAAGGCCTCCAACTTTCGAAATGCCACAGCCTGAACGACGCCTCCCTCATCTCGCTGCTCCCTACTCTACCAGTCCTAACTCATTTGGATATCGAGGAGCTCGATGGCCTCACCAACGAAGTCTTGAAAACCCTTGCCAACTCCCCCTGCACACCTCATCTCCAACACCTTTGCATCTCGTATTGCGAGCTTCTAGGTGACACTGGTATGCTCCCTGTTCTAAAGGCCTGCCCAAAGCTTTCCTCGCTCGAGATGGACAACACCCGAATCTCTGATCTAGTCCTCGCGGAAGCTGCCGCCTGCATTCGCACACGCAATCGCTCCGCGAGAGCCCTTACTGGAAGCGAACGCCCAAGCATCGGCCTCCGCATCGTAGCTTACGACTGCGCTAATGTCACATGGACCGGCGTCCGCGAAGTTCTGTCTAGAAACGCAGAAATCACCCGTCCCTCTCCCACTTCCCCATCAACCACACCGACCTATCCTCGCGAGATCATCGGACTGAAGTGCTTCTACAACTGGCAGCCGACCGTCGAAGAGCACACAAAGCGCGTCTTGAGAGGCGATTTCTCTGCCGCAGCGCGTCTGGAGCGCAAGTGGGCTGATTGGATGATGTTGAACGAAGAAGCCGGCATGGGAGGTGCCGGTGCTCGGCGTCGCCGTAGGAGAGCCCGCGAAGCGCAGCTTATGCATGCTGATGAGGAGGAAGGCGGCGCTGGGGTTGCTACCGGCGGTTTGGGACGGAGAAGACGGGCTCGAAGCGGCCCCGGCGGATGCATCGTCATGTGAGCGAATGAATATCCATGCTGTTTCGTTTTCTCCTCGGTGGGTCTGGGTATATTTCTTTTGGATGTCACGGTTGCATTTCTTTTGTTTGCATACCTTTTCGGATACGAGGCGCATCGGGATGTGTTGGATTGGGATCAAGAGGTAGCATGGGATTCGGATACTCCCCCCTACTTTCCTTTACTGGGTATTCTGGTTTATGGCTTGCTGCTGGCATTTTGTAAAGGTTGCGTGGCGATTGTTGTTGTTTTATACATCAGTGCTTGAAGCATTTGGGATCATTGGATTTGCGTCGCGATTGCATCGTTGGGGGCCTGGGCTGGTGCCGAGGCGTGCTTCCAAATGTTTGCCTTTTATAGTCACTGGTTGAATATAGATATATCGTTACATGGTAGACTTGAATCGATGCATAAATTCCAGAGATTTCCGGAGATGCAGTGGAACTCTCCGCTTTTGGGAGGGTTAAGTGGTGCGTTGAATGCTCGCCGAGTGATTTACTTGAAGTCATCTTTCTGGATGAAAGATGATTCGTGGTTTTAATGTGCTGAATGTGTCTCGAAGCATAGTTTCTGTGCACATCTAACAGGGGCGCGAATCAGCTCCACAAGCCCGGGGTCGTACTTACATAAGTCCCTTCACGTGAGACCGTGAGTGGCTTACTAAGCTTCCATCGCACCACCAGTCAGCCTCGACAGCAACTTCAATCACCACACCGTCTTACCGTGTTCCTCAACCCTTTCCTCCCCCCCTCCCCCCAAATCTGAACCAACACCCCCCAAAGCCTATTGAAAATGGCCGAGTCTGACCTGCCGAATGGGCGCGATGCCCTGCAATTCTTCAGGATAGCGTCGCTGCCACCTGACTTTTACTACATCCCGAACTTCATCACCATGGAGGAAGAAGCTTCTATATTGGGAAAGGTAAGATCTGGAGATATTGCCCCTTTACTTGGAAAACGTTGAGTTTTCTTGGGACAATTGACGCCGACCAAGCGCCCATGCTTGTTCCCCCTACATTTCGACTATGCCCGATTCTAGCTCTATCAAATTCTCTACCCCTGATCCAACAAGGAATGCTGATCTTCGCACTCGCCTTGTAGATGCACGTATTGCGGCAGAAGCTAACACTACGTAGATACCCGCACAACGCTGGGTCACGCTCTCCCACCGTCGCCTGCAAGCACATCCCTCAACTCTACTCAAAGGCCACACGCTGCTTGCATCTCCACTTCCAGATTGGCTGAATAAGCCTGTCGTGGAACGCTTCAAGCTTCTGGGTATCTTCGAAGATACCCCGCATGAAGGACCGAATCATGTGCTCATCAATGAGTACAGGCGTGGCGAGGGCATCATGCCGCATGAAGATGGCCCTGCTTACGCGCCTGTCGTTGCCACTGTTAGTTTGGGGGCGCCGATATGTTTGGAGATTACGCGAAAGTCAGCCGCGGCAGATGAGGAAATGCAAGTGCATTCAGATGAGGCTGTCAGCACTAATACCCGCTCTCAGTACATTGCCCCTACGCGCATACTGCAAGAACCCCTCTCGCTACTGATCACTACCGGTCCGGCATACAAGGATCTCCTCCATGGCATCTCGCCGGTTGAGATAGACGACAACCTCAATGCGGAGACGGTGGCTAACTGGAATCTTCTCGCCGACTCATCCCTCTTCGAGGAAGCTGGCGGACGCAGCGAACGAGCGACAAGGATCAGTCTCACGTACCGAGATGTTCTGAAAGTTAGCTCCGCGGCGAGTAGGGTATTTGGAGGATTAGGTCGACGATGAGTGGCGGTCTCGGTACGATTGCAACCCTTTGCGTGAAAGACTTGCATCATTCCTTCTCTCCGGATCCGTCTCAACGGTCCCCGCAGGTGGAAAATGCAACACTCTCTCAACAGCGCTTGAGGCATACCCGGGTTCCTCGGAGCGCTCCCCTTGTGTGCTACTTACTCTGGACTTCTCAATATCTGCAAGTTTGATACCTCTATTGCATCAATTGCGGACCGCGAATCCTTCACTAGTTGAGTGCTTGATGCAAGGCATCATGTCGGTTCTCCGAACGAAATCCGACATTGAAGGCAGGAGAGCATTATGACGTATTTCGCCTCGTACACCAGACACTTAGGAACAATTTGCTGGACCATTCCGGTTCTCTTCAGTCCAAGTTAAACCATGACTACAGTCAATATTCCCTCATACCATCCGTTAAAGCATATCAGGGTTGTCACAAGACCGAATCGCATCAAGACGACAAGGGCGAAATAAGCTTTGGCGGTCCGATTCCTTCGACCAGAGGCTGACGCAAACGGATGCTGTAGACATGTTAACCGGCGGCTCATTTTCTGTTCACGAGGAACAACATACTAGCGCTTCCGTTCGCTATACGCTCGGGGAAGCGGACGTCGGAACTCTCATGAGTAATTGTCCTAAGTGCCTTATACTAGATTTTCCGACTTCATTCGCAGAAGCAAATATGACAAACAGTTTCACATCTTCAGACTGAACGCCCTCGTCTACTAGTCACCATCAGATAAAACGGTATAGTTCACTACAAATTCCCCAACTCGCATTCGGATCTCTACCTCGACAAATACGGAACTCTTCGATCATGGACAACTCCTCCTTCTCCTCCTTCCCCTCCTGCTACTCGCCCACCGCCGTACGCCCATAGTGTAACCAATCCATTTGTCTACGACTCCTAGGCTACAGTTCACGGCATCACCCCCGCGGAGCGCAAACCTACTATCCGCCATATGAGGCTCTATGGTCGCATCCCCGCCGATCCAATCAAAATCCGCCCCGCAAATATTACCCCGACTTTTTGTAGCGAGCAATATGGGGAAGGGGTCATTTACCCAATAGCATGCTATTCTTTGCATTTATCCACGAACAACACCTCGGATTCAGATCGCGTTGTACTACGTCGCGGCCCCGGATCTCCAGCAGCCAGGATGCCCTCCCCAGATCTAGGTCAGTACCTTGCATCGGGAAGTATGGCGCTCAAATGAGGTTGTTTAAATGTCGACGGACCAAACCCCGGTCCCCGCGCTGCCGTGAATTAACATTTACCATCGCCGAGCTCTTCCCGAAACCTCTCCGCGGCCTTATACAAATCCAAAATTTATATATCTGAGCTTCATCCTGCTGCAAACATCCATCCTCTTCTCCAACACCGCAATGGTCTCCTTCAAACACCTCTCGCTCGCGGCCCTGGCCGCCGCTGCCACCGCCCAAAATACCGCAATCCGCTATATGCCCTTCGGCGACTCCATCACCGAAATCATTTGCTGGCGCGCCCTCCTCTGGGACAAGCTGCAGACGACCGAATGGAAAACCGTGGATTTCGTCGGCTCCGGCAAAACGGAAAATAACTGCGGCAACACCAAGTACGACCGCGACAACGAGGGCCACTCGGGCTTCCTGGCTATCGACATTGCCAACAAGAACCAGCTCGATGGCTGGCTGACCAAGAACCCTGCGGATGTTATTACCATGCATCTGGGCACGAATGATATCGTGCAGCAGAACAAGGCCGTAGCGGACATTATCGCGGCGTTTACGAAGTTGGTGGGGACCATGAGGACGAAGAATCCGAAGATTAAGATTGTGGTAGGTGGTTACTCTCCTCTGACATTTGTGTTTGTGTGAAAGGAGAGAATTGACAGTGATGACAGGTCGCGCAAATCATCCCCATGGGCTTGGGTAACTACAACGCCAAGATCCAGGACCTCAACAAGGCGATCCCTACGTGGGCTGCGGGCCTCAACAAGACCGAGTCGCCTATCTGGATCGTGGACCAGTATACGGGGTTCTCGGGCTCGTCGGATCTGCGCGATGGCGTGCATCCTAATGCGAGTGGCGATAAGAAGATGCTGGATAAGTGGTATCCTGCGTTGCTTACGGCGTTTGCGGCGGCGCAGGCGGAGAAGACGAAGGCTGCGGTGGAGTTTGATGTTTAAGTGTGTGGGATGAGCGAATGAAAGGAGTGACCTTGGATTTGGCTGTATAGCGAAGTCGGTAAAATAAAGAATGATTCCTACTGCGAAACATAACACCTCCAAAAAAAATTAACCCTCCACGTGACCGTCTTCGTCGCGTCTTTCTAAATAAGAGTACATCCTGGATACTCTTCGACCTTGACTGTAAGACGTTAGTGCGAATGCACTCCGTATCCAAACTGAAAGTACTCAAAAATCATCCTTCATCTACTGATACGGATCGCGTCCTGCCTTCCACTCCCCCCGCTCCCTCTCTTCTTCCCTTTCCATATACTCCTCGGAACTCAGATCGCCGGGCACGATCAGGCAGTTTTCCTCTTGATCCCATATTAAACAGAAGTCGGCCATTTTGTGTGTGTGAATGGGAAATCGTCCTTGTGGATAACTTCGTTAGCGTGCATATTGGCATGGCATCGCTGGCGGATCCGACGGCGTATAAGAAATAGCGGTGCAGGACTGTCTTCCATAAAATGCCGATCCGCTCCTTCGTACTTGGGATGTAGCTTCGGCTGATTGACGGAAATGTCCAGTTTCGGGTTCAGGTTCGTGGCGAGATATGCAAGGGGAGATAGAGCGGCGCGCTCGTTGACTCGCGTCCTGGTATCGGGATCCATGTGACCGAGCCAGATGCGAAGTCTGCGTAAGTTAGGAAAGGCCCGTAAGGGTTGAGGGGAGGTTTGTCCATACGGAGACTGGATGATCGGTTGGAAGTGATGGGGCGGATTCGGATGATTTAGTGTTGGCTTCGAATAAGGCGTACTTCCATGGGGAATTTCAAGCTTATGCGGAGTTCTTTGAGACTTGGTAGCATGCAAGTGAGCAGACTAGAGGTCGAGAATTTCCCGGGTTCGAGCTCGTTGAATGGGGGAGCTGGGGCCAGGAGAGCGAGCGTGTCTAGGTCGGTGATGTGTACCGCGGTGGTGTCGGATAGTATTGCGGTGACCTCGGTGAACCTGAAGCATGTATTTGGGATCATGTGGGGGTAAAGCGCTCCGCTTCGCTTCCTCTTTCAGGGACCATCGCACAAAACAATTGGGTTCGTCGTCGTCGTTGGGTTGCTGGATACATGCTAACAAACGAATCATGTGGCCATGAAAGAAGATGTGGATCTTGGAGGAGATGGGGTAGGTGTAGATTGCAAGACGGATTTCAGTGGGTGTGAGGAAGAATGGAGGAGCTCTGGGGGTGGTGGGAGTGGACAGATTCAAGATTGTTGGAAATGTGGTAAGTGGTCGGTTGGAGAAAGGCGACGCAAGTTGGTTGAGGGATGTGAGGTGGGTACAGGCAAGACGAAGGGAGATGCCATACTTGGGTGATGTTGCTACCTGATTTGTGGGAGAGATTTCTAGAGGCGAGCGTGCTGTGCCGCAACGCCGCATCCCAGTCTACACCGCCGAGTATGTAGTTTCTGGCGATCCAGCTAGACTACTGTGACAAGTGTCGTTAAAACTCATTAGATTCAGGTGGTGGAACCCGCTACTTGGGAAATTAGCTTCTCACTCTTATTCTCCACACCGACCCAACCCCAACATTGCCCACAAAAGTACAATGCCTCAATTATATCAGCAAAGTGATCAACCACTTCTGCTGCAGTAGGCCGACTCGTGGAGTCCAAGCGAACCATGGCGCGAATGGCATCCATTTCCGGGTGTCCACAGTCTACGGGGAGGCCTTGATTAGGCAAGATCCTTAGTTGCCGGAAGAACGGTCCGTCGAGTAGCTCTTCCATCAGTTCATCAGGGTAAAGTACGGAATGTATCTCGATGAAAACGCAACCCAAGGAGAAAATATCGGACTTTGTGTTGCGGCGACCATGGTCGGCTACTTCAGGTGCGCAGTATCGCATCGTTAGACCCTGCACGAGCCCAGTAGTTGTACTCTGGCCAGCATCTACAAAGTCGTAAGAGAGTCCGAAATCGGTGTACAAGACCGTTTGATTGTGGATGAGAACGTTCTGTGGCTTAATGTCCTTGTGCCTGATGCTTTGGCGGTGCATAAAGGCCAGTCCAGAGGCGAGACAGCCAAAGGCCTGATGCAGTATATCGTCCTCAATAGCGCGGTCATTTCCCCTCCAAAGCTCCCGATCTCGATAGTTTGTGAGGAAAGTTGCAAGGTCTCCGCCATTCGCAACCGGCTCCAGAATGATGGCCAGTTCTCTCTTGACAACGTAGGTCGCGTGGACCCGAATGATGTGGTGATGAGGCGCCAGTCGTCGCATGATCTGGACTTCTTCAAGAAGCCTCTTCTCTGCTGCCTTAACGTTTCGAGTGTAGATATTGCGATAAATCTTTCGAGCGTAGAGCGAGCCGGTATAGTTTCCTTGCACCATCTCGACGCTCGCGCTGCCCCCATGTCCAAGCATCTTGATGAACTCGTAGTCATCATCGTGCTGAACCGTCTCTTGCTTTTCAAGAGCGGCGTTGCCGGCAACTTTGGGAGCGGCGCTGTGAGTGACGTTGGCGGTTGCGATGTGCGTGGGGCCGGGAGAAGAGAGCTCTACGAGTGGTGGGCGCTTAGCTAGTATGTTGGCTAGGAAAGCCGGTGGGCGTTTTGATCCTCCCCGAGATCCAGCTGGCGAACTCGTTCGCACCAACTCTGCCACGCCATTGAAAGCCTCCATGATTGTGCAAAACGTCAAACGACCAGCGCGGGAAGGCAATATATATTAGGATGCGGACGAGGAATTGCGACGTGCAAAGTTGACTGAGGCTGAGTGATTATGGCTTGGGGAGGCTGGGCGCTACGAGAGTGCCAGCTGCCTGCGGACACTTGCGCTCATCCGATTGGCCATCGCGATTCGTCGTCCTTCTCCCAGTCTTTATCAAGTACGGGCACTTGTTGCCGAAGAAAAAGTAGAATTTAGGAGCAAAGGATTTATTGGACTGAGTGCGCAAGCAATACGCTACACTAGTGACGTTACACTGCGGACAAACAATCACCCTGCGCCCGCCGTCTCCAAGGAGCTCTTTCCCCCAACACTACCATACCTAGAGACGGTAATGAAAGGATATCTCCGTCTCTATTTAACCACGTTCAAAGAGACGCCATCCCTCTGCAGCGCCTTAAAGCACGCACTCATGTAAACCTCGCCCTCCAGCCTCTCATGCCCCATAATGGCAATACTACGGATCTGCGGACATGCCCGACATATCTTGAGCAGGGTTTTGTCGGTGAGCGCGGTGCAGGAGTCTAGACGTAGATCGCGTAGGTTGGGATAGCTCGATGAAGTTGAAAATTTCGTAGTTGGAGATGTGGGAGCCGTGGCTGTGGAGGGGGGAGCCGAGACGGAGGCTAAGGGGGGGTGTTAGGATTGGGGTGGGGGCTTTGAAGAGGGCGCGGAGGTGTTTGCTATGTTAGCGCGTTGGAAGGATATGGAAGGAAAGGGGTGATTACTCTGACGTCGAAGTCTTAGCCTAAGACGAGGTCTTCGACCCTGACTCTAAATTTCGATAGGGTCAAGTCATCCGTGGTGTCGAAGCACCTGAGAGGACAAAGTGAGTGGCGCTTATGAGAGGGTGTCGGCGCCTAGCTGTATGAACTAGACGCCCGTTGCACTACGTACACCTGCTGTCGTTTCGGATACGCTGGAGCTGCATAAGACGAATACCTCGATGGTTTAACAAGACCCTCTTTAATCTTCTGCCGAAGGGCGGCTTCCTCAACTTCTCTCTGTTCCTCCTCTTCGTCGTAATCAGAGTCCCATGGACTGTCATTAATATATTTCAACTCGACGTCTCCATTGGCTCTCTGCTTCTTCCTAATCCCTCTCGCTAGTAGCCATGCCGCCGGCCACTCTTTCAAATAGGTACTTTCCAAATCTGCCCCCGGTAGCTGTTTTCTGACCGGCCGCCGATCCTTTTATTCATACCGCTCCCAATCGAACCTATCGTCCGTCCACAAATGATAAATATGACCGCCACGCCAGAAGACGCTTGCGCCTTGAAAGGTGCAATAATAGTCGTAGAAAACCTCGACTTTTTTCTCTTCCTCGTACTTGCGCTTGAACGTCAGCCATTCGAACAGTTCGAATGCTTCTTTGTTCATTTTGATGTTCAAAATCTTGAGGTATCTGAGATTCTTGCAAAGATTGTATTGCTCGATTTCGGAGAAGACGGAGCCGATGAGGACGGCGAGATGCGAGTCTTTCGGGGCTAGGCTGAGATGAAAAGCTTCGAGGTGGCGGCTTGTGTGTAAGATGGCGGATACGGTGTCATTGCAAAGCTCGGGAACATTGGAGATCCAGATGCGCTCTAACATTTGGCATGCCTTGATTAGTGAAACGAGGCCTTCTAGCGAAAAGTCGACCGTGTCGTGTGGTGGCGGCATCTCGGGATCGGGCTCGTCCAGCAACGGAAGGCCGTTGAGGATAGATAGGACCCTTAAACCGAAATGGAACTCGGATGTTGCAGATGTAATGGCTTCAAGGTGTGAGCTAGATTGTCGCAACCAGTATTAGTCAGGGCGATGTGTAGGCGTTGTTTAGACGACCGTTACTACGTTCTCTGTAGGCAGAAAGGACACACTAAAGACAATCGCCATAATGCTAGCGTTATATAGAAGCTCCAAATCCCACTGTTCCTCGCGCATGAAGTGCAGTACTTGTTCTTTGGGGTAATGATTTGAATAGTATATTGATTCAGGAGGAGGATCAGCGTCTTTTGGATAGCCAATGTATTTCGGTTCCGGCCATCGCCGCGTGCTGCCCGTGCCCTGCTCTTTGACGCATCGCTTTTGCTCACTGTACTTGCACTCGTTGGCAGTCTTTGTTGTATGGATGCTTCTCGAGTTGGTGGCTGATTTCGTGTCCTTGGCCTTCTCCAACTCCTTTATTTCTTTACGGATATCATGTTCGCCCAGGTATGGGTAACCTTCCTTCCAAGGCATGTCGGTGATTGGCGTTGAGCCGTGGAGCACACATACGGTTCCCGTGCTAAGGGTGTCAAGATGGACGATGCGGTGAGTGAGAGAGTTGCTGAACGGTGAGTGGTCGAGGAGTGCACGGGCCACCAACATCACCGGGCTCAGCCGAGGCAGTAGCTTGACGTCAACGCAGCTAACCCTGGACCCTAGACGTACTCCCGGACACTCACACCTGCGACACCTCACTTCGGCTCCCAGGCAGCCATCTTTCGAAGCCTTCACTGCGATTTCCTTGTGTAGTCTCGCATTCATATAACCCATCCTCTACCTTTTCTCGAGCGCAAGGAACACGCGACACTCACCTGCCAGCAGGCAACCCTCCGTCTCCATCACCACCGCCATGGCGCCCCTACGAATATCTCTACCCACAGCACACACCGAATCCGATGGCGGCAAAGAATACACATCGTACGAAATCCGCATAGAACACCCTTTCCCACGCGCGACTACGACGCTGCGAAAGCGCTACTCCGACTTCGCGTCGCTCGACTCAAATCTACGCTCCCAGGTCGGCGCTGCACCTCCCTCTCCTCTCCCTGCGAAATCATGGCTCGGCGGCGGTCTAGGGAAGCTCGGGCTCGGAAGCACAGCGGGCTCGCCGGAGCTGGTGGAGCAGCGGAGACAAGGGCTGGAAAAGTACATGCAGGCGATAGAAACCAACGACGACGGGCGCTGGCGGGTGTGCAAGGCATACAAGGACTTTCTGGAAATAGGAGACCGCGACAAGAAGCTGCCGAATTTCCCCGGGTCGCAGTTCGGCAAGGACCGCGTAAGGGACAGCACCGACTGGCTGGACAAGTACGGCGAGGTCAAGAGCAATCTGCAGGATGCGCGCCGGTGGCTGACTAAGAGGGAGCAAGCCACGGCCGCAACAGCACAGCATGAGGCAGGCGCAAATGCGAAGAAGGGGCTTGTGAGGGCAGGCACGCTTCTCTCGGCGCTGGAGGAGGGTCTCTCGCGACTAGGAGGCAGCGGCGGCGATGAGTGGAGCGGGGAGAAGCTGGGCGAGGGCGAGATACGGCGGCGGCGCGACCTGATCAGCACATCACGCAAAGAGCGTGACGGTCTCGAAAGCGTGCTCAACACCATGGCCGTCAAGGCGGCGGCCTCGGGAGCTAGCTCTGCGCCATCCACCTCCTCCGCCGCCGTCACCAACGAGCAAAAGGCGGGTCTTTTCAGCCGCGCGAACCAACCGTCGGGCCGACGCGTGCTAGGCGCGCCTGCCCAAGAGACGGAGCGCACACGCGAGCTCGACAACGACGGCGTCCTACAACTGCAGAAGCAAATCATCGCGGAGCAAGACCAGGACCTGGTCGACCTCACGACCGTCGTGCGGCGCATGAAGGAGATGGGCGTCCAGATCAATACCGAGATTGTGGAACAGAACGCCATGCTTGGCCTGCTCGGCGAGGACGTGGACCGCGTCGAGGGCAAGATGCAGATTGCGAAGAAGAGGATCGGCAAGATAAGATGAGCGCACATGTATATACCCATTTCGTTGTTCCAGCATACCGGCCGTTGGCCTCGTCTTTGCTGTCATTTGTCGTATTTCTTGCATTGCGGAGTTCTCCGCCAACAAGTGGTCGCACCAGGCCGGACATTACTCATACTCTCCTCGCACACAATCCGCATGAGTCACTTTCTGCCCGTCAATGTCTTTCTCATCCCTCGCAGAATGCACACCGACCGTCGCCCTTCCAGCCAATCACAACATCCCTTCCTCAGTCATCAAACTTCCGAGCAACGATATCATCCTGTCATACAGCCCTCCCGCCCCTGGCTGGGTCAATCTCGTTGTGCACCATTGGCTGCGGCGCTTGTTCGAACGCGTGGGGATTGCTCCGGACAATAGCAAAGTGTAATTTCCGGCGTCTGTTCTTGCTGTGCCGTATCCGCGCGGGTGACATTAGGTCCGTGCGCGTATAGATATACGAAGGTCCGGGCGACTTGGCTGCTAGAGTCACGATGTTCTCTACAAAAGGCTGTCAATTGTGCCTATGGAGAGTTGGAAGGAGTGAGAATGTTGGTGGGCACGAAGATATGGAAAGAGCGTTACGAAGGACTGGGTGATCTTGGACGAGTGGATGATATCGTTGGTGCCTCCTTGTCTAAATAGAAAGAGGGTGAGTTGGTGATGGTGCTCACGAGTCAGTAAAGCTTGTCTTTTCCATCTACCGATCATTCTCTCGTTAGTTCCTTATCGTGGTCTGTTGTCTGGTCTCTTGTATCACTTGTCAATCTCACTCACGTTTCCTCTTAACCGGGATGAGTGTTGCTGCATCGACCTCACCTCCCTCTGTCTCCATGTTAGCAACTCAATCCTCAATAACGGTATCAGTGCCTCTTTCACTTCATAGAGACCCCTGGAGTAACCTCGCCCACACAATTCGCTTCTCCACCTTTCCTACCTCGGCCCCTCACCTCCACTTATTGAGTGCCCATAAACTCAATCATCATGCTCGCCAAGATCCTCACCTTTGCCCTTCTCTGGGTCGTGGCTTTGGCCGTGCCCTCCGGTAAATTATCCCCACTAGCTTCGAGAAATGACGATGAAGACCATATTCATGCCGCTCGCAGACTATGGCCATTCCCCCAACCTCGCCGGCATCGCCAACCGCGACGTTATCACCGCCCTCAAGCGGGGAATAAACTGCAAAGGCTCCTCCTTATGCCACGGCTGCGACCACCTTTCCAAGCTCCGCGAACTCGTCGGTACGTAAACTCCTTACCCCCCCCTAACCCCCAACGCCTCCCACACCTCTCCATTAACACCACACCAACCCCCCTCTAGACACCATCCCGGACGAGATCGGGATCAAAGACGGCCAGCTTATCGCATGCAGCGACTGCTACGCCTTCTGGGCCAAGTGCAGCGGCATCTGCGTCTTCCTGCAGTACATGGGCGACAAGACGATGACGGCGGGGGAGATCAAGGGGCTGCTGGGCAAACTGGCGGATAACGGATGCAAGGGCTGCGGGAGCGCGTCCGTCTACGAGAACGAGGAGAATCTAAAGAAGGGCGAGCTGACGGTCAATTTTGTGCGCAACGGGTGCTGTGGGTCGCAGGTTTGTCATAAGAACAGCACGGGAGCGTTGTTTATGGTGAACCCTGAGGAGGAGGAGGAGGAGGAGGAGTGTGATGTGGATTACTCGGTTTTGGAGGAGGAGTAGGGTAGTTGGTGCTGGGGGGAAGATCGTGTTTGCGTTGGGAGTGGGTCTATAGTGGCAACGGAAGGCCGAAGAACTATAGGTATAAGGATTTCGAATAGGTAGAGGTCCCGTCCTTGTCTGGACGGTGTTACATCAAGTTACATTAGTCAAGTCTCGAAGCATGAGGTCCCGAATGCATGTACGTCAGACAAACTAGCGGGGCAGGCAAGACACAGCCCCGCACTACCAAACTTCAGCCCCCACACCACTCACCGCATTCCGCACCACCTCTGATCACTCACCAACTAGTCTCCAACACAGCCTTACATCCCCTGCTGTGACGCATAGGCGATCGTGTTCGTTGCCTGCCAGATGCCTTGCGCCACTTTGTCTGACCGCATTACCCTCACCAAACAGATGATTCGAAGAGGAGAATTGTCTCCCATCATGCGGTGTACGAGATTGGCACCGGTGAAAATGTTTCGAGGCAAAGCGTGAGGGCGGAGGGCGCTACCTTCCTCCGTGAGAAAAAGAGACGAAGTTGTGTCATCGGACCAGGCGTCCAATTTTCCCCCTGTACACCATTGCGCAAGCCCCTCCCCAGAGCCACACAGGATGCCTTATAGTACGACTGGTCCATCCGTCTGGACAGAGTCGAACTCATCTCAGCACATACCAACATCTGAAGGCCTACCACGATGGCCGCTTTAGGCGACATCTTTGGCATCGCCCATGTCCTCAAGCGCGCCTACGACCTCTACCAAGGTTGCGCGTCCGCACCGGAAGAAATCCGCCTCGCATGCGACCATGTTCACGTCATGGCCCTGTGTCTCGAAGGCGTACATTCAGACATCGTGTCTAACAAAAGCTCCTTTGTCCACCAGCACACTGCGGTCGCCAAATCGCAGACCCACCGCCTCAAGGTCAAGATGGTCCATTGCGAAAAAGCACTGCGGCGCATGGAGGCCCTGTTAAAGAAGTACACGGGATTCAAGCATGTTAGCGCGTGGAATCGATTCCGCTGGAGCACCGAGGGCAAGAAGGAGATTGCGGAGGCAAAGAGCGATTTGGTCTTTGCGACGAATGTGCTGGATATGTTTCTCAAAGGGATCCACCTGAACGTATTGTGGAAGGTAGAAGCCATGATCGAAGCACTCACGACCAAGTTCGCGGGCCTGGATGTCACGCTCCCTACAACCACACCCCCAACAGGCCAAAAGCGCCCGCGCGCCCAGTCCAACGTCACAAGAACAATCATCATCAGCCTCGTCCTAGCCCGCCTGCGAAAAGTCCTCCGCACATACCGAAGCAAGAAAACAGGCAAAGCAGGCACGGGGAAGAAACCAAATCCCGGCCCACGCCGCCCCAAAACCATAACCCGAACGAACTCCAGCTTCGCGAAGAATACAAAGCGAAACACCCTCATCAACTCATACGCCACAAACCTCGCTTCCGACCCACCACCCCCCTACACGCCCAGACCCCACAACCCGCGTCGTCCCCGCACCCCAAACCCAGACTTCCACTACATCCCGAGACCCATCCGCCGCACCAGCTCCCTCAACCGTCTCACGGCCACCACTAAGAAACCGCACACGCCCCGCGGCGCCGAGTACTTCGAGTGCTGGCGCGTCGGCATCGGCACGCTCGCCTTCGGCGCAAAAATCAAGCCCGAGTTCGTGCAGCACAAGCGAGGACAGCTGCAACTTCGCAAAATGGGCGAGGTGTTTAGGGAGGCCGGGCAGTTTAGCGATAGGGCGTTGACGGAGAAGAGTCGGTGTGTGGACATGATGCTGAAGAGGAAGAATAAGGAGGAGAAGGACAAGAAGGGGGGGAGGAAGTGGTATTTTGTGGGGGGGAGGGTGTTTGCGGTTGATGCGGGGAGGACGGGTATGGTGAGAGTGGAGAAGGCGTTTTTGGTGGTTGTGAGAAGGTAGGAATTGGATGTATAGTATTGTTGTTCTGCAGTGTTTGTTTGAATACCGGATATCTATATGTAGATCTTGAGGTGTATCCTATCCAATGTACACTACCCGAGTAAAAAATGTACAAGAAATATCATGCCCGCAAGCTAGAAAGCTCCACCACATATGCCCAACCTCCGTATATTCGTTCCCGAACCCAAAACCGGCGTGGGACTCGGAAGTCCTGCGCTGGTCTTTTCCGCATCGCCTGGGAACCTAAGACCGCCGTCGCAGCGTTAGCATATTACCTCTCCAGTAACAACATACTATCAACACGAAGCAAACATCAACAACAAAACTCAAACTCGGAAAATCCAAAACGCTAAATCCACGCAAACACTCTTACATAACCTCCCTCTTCACCGCCAAAAACGTCAAGCTCCACAGCTGCTGCACATTGCTCTCGACGGAGCTATACGCGCTCAGCGGCACGGCCTCGAATGCGGAACCGGTGTACTTCCAGCTCCAGACTTCGCCGCTGATCTGAGCGGCGTTCTTTTCAATGAGGGTCCAGAGGTGGTCGTAGGCGGCGAGGATCTTGTTGTGTAGATCCGGTGTCGTGCAAAAGTCTGTTCCATGTTAGCGAGAAGCAGGGTACAAAGTGGCGGATGTGGGTAAGTTGAAGAGAACGGGATGGGCGAGGGGCTTACCAGGCTTGCTAGCCGCATTGCATCGACCAAGTTGTCGCTGTAGACCCGCAGCCATCATGGCGAGCTGCCAGCTCCACACCACCGTACCGTGATAATCCGAGTTCTTAAAGTTCTGCGCGTACTCCTTTGTACCTCCGTACGCGGGATTCGCCACGAGCAGACCCACATCCGTAGACAAACCCATAGGGAACGGCGCGAGGATGTTGTCGGCCGTCTGGCTCATGAACGCACTCAGCTGCTCCTGGTTCGTCGTGTTGAGCAGAAAGTGCCGGAAGCAATCATCAGTGCTCATCACGCGCACGGCGTTCTTACCCTGCGCATTGTCGATGGATACGCCGTAGAAGTTGATGTCGCGCTTGACCTCGGTGCTGTCAGAGGGTCCGACAAACGCAATCTCGGAGACGTAGCTGTCTAGCAGCATCTGTGCCTGCTTTTGTGGGACCTGCACGTGGAAGAACTGCAGCGAGGAGTCTTCCCATACTTGGGCGTACTTGTCCGCGGTTGCGGCCCACTCTGGATGGCTGGTGAAGAAGCCGGCGCGGCTGAGAGCGGCAATGGCACGCAGACCGGCGGGAACGAGGGCGGTGTTGACATCGTAGGGGATCTTGCCGCCGCCGAGCCCGTTGTTGGAGTCCCGCCAGTTGCCGACAGACTCGCCTTCTTTGATGTGGATCAGGTTTGCAATGGTGGGGTTGGCGGCGAAGGGAGCGGCTGTGCGCATCACCTTTTCGGCCGTTGCCTGGGCGAGCTCAAGGTAAGTCATGCCACTATTCTCTGCTAAGAATGCGGCCTTCTTCTGGAGGAAGGCGCCTGCTCGGCCCTTTCCCACATCCGTGTCGATGAAGTAGTTATTGAGAAGCACGGGGAGGAGATAGTCCGTGTCGACCATCTTATAGTCGCATGTAGGGGCTGTAGATACCTTGCCCTCGGCACGATGGACAAAGGTCGCATAGTCGCCGATCACCTCCTCGTGGCAGACTGTGCCGTCGGTCTTGTTGATGCGTTCCAAGACTGCGGATATCACGGCTTCGATGGCGCCGTTTTCGCCCTGGCTGAGGACGGGCTGGAGGAGCAGCGCTGAGATCATGCTGTCGCGGCCAAAGTACGTCAGGAACCTCCATGTGCCAGCGAGAATCTTGTTCTCGTAAGACAAGAATGAGAGCGCGGTTGTTTGAGTGGGGTTCTGGCTGATGAGTCCTCTGGCTGCGGTGCTCAGGACTTCTTGCGGAGTAAGCTGGTTCATCTGCGGGTAGTTGTAGGTCGCGGTGAAATTGTAGGTACCGGTCCCGAATCGGAGCATCCACTTATCGCCCTCGATGATCTTGACTGGCTCCACGGATCCGGTGGTGTCGAAGGTGATGGCTGCTTCCGTGGTGTTATCGAACCAGGTTCGCTTGAGAGCGCCGCCTGCGTTCTCATATCTAACAGTCACCACGGCGTTCTGCACATCCGTGTTGAGATTGCCGCCTTCCGTGTACTCGCGGAGATGGCGGATACTGCCAATGATGGGGAGTGTGAGGAGGGCGGGCGCATCGAAGTGTATCAGTCCTGATACACCAACGCGGTCATTCTTATTGTCGGTTCCTTCAGAAGGCATGGAGAGGGGAGTGAGAGTCTGCCCCGTCGTTGTCGAATTTTCCAAGTGAATGCCGAGACTGCCTTTCTGCTTATTCTCCGGCTCGAAGAAGGCAGCAATTCCGCTGTTCCCAGACGGCCATGCTATGAGCAAGCGAGGCGTATCTGGACTCCTAACGATAACGTGCGATGCCGAATGGCAATCCGACGCAAAGTAGTTCTCGTACGGCGGCTCGGAGATGTGCAGTCTAGTAATATCGCAGGGTGTAGTAGCATATTGAGCGATAGATACCGAACTCAACAGAGCCAAAGGCAAGAGCCCAAACCGGGTAGAAATGGTGAGCATGGCGAACCTTGGAGGGGCGTTTCTTCATGGTGGAGAACGGCTCCCTAAGGGCTTTATACAAACGCTGACCCTGGAGCTAGTGAAGCATGCAGCGCGCGAGTGCAGGCGCAGTAGAAGATGCCCCGGCACGTCATTTCCTCATGGGCCTCCGCATGGCAGTCGCATTGGGGGGACTAACCCCTGTATCCCTACAGTCCGGAGTGAAAGATGCGGGGCGGACATATTAATTCAACGTAGGATTCAGGCATCAGCCGTTGAAATACCGTCACCCGTACGAACGATCTTCCTCGGTTCAAGGGCCTAGTGTAAGGGCATGGGGCCTGATCACCGTCGACAGCCTTGGGTTCCAATGTGGCTCGGGACACTTCCCTGTGCTGCTCCCCGCAACGTCGGCGAGGTGAAGGCGATGGTATCATTCATCGTTGAGAAGTTTGGTCATTGTCGAGACGGTGTCTTGAGTGTGTCACGCGTGGGGATCAGTACTGACCAGAAGTTCCAACAGCGTGAAGGCTAGTCCAAAAGCGGGGTTGGCGGGGCTTAGCGCCTCGCTTAGCTGCAGATCGCCTGAATCTTCCCAGTGAACGTTACCTTGTCATGGGACCTTCCCAACGTGCACGCCTAGACATTCTCTTGCGCGATCATATTCAACGTCATATTTACCTTGCTTCGAACTTCTTTCACCGATAGTTGGTCAAATTTTTCTGCATTTTGCCCATCAATGCGGCACTCATTTCACGGCCAACCATTCACGATGCCAGGACGCGCTTCTCATTTCCGGGGTCAACATCGTATTGATGCCGATCGCAATGGTTCTTCGGAAGGACCTTCCTTCTCACCAGGATCTTGGGCACCTACATGTCGGTCCGGCTTCGAGATCACCTACAGTCGCTCGCCTCCAACTTAACAAATCACGACCAGGCTTTGCTCGAAACTGTCGTGTTGCCATACGACTTCCAGCGGTTTCAGTGCCTCCCCTCGATCGCCGAAAATGCATGAGATAGCCCAGAATATGCCTCTCTGCTTTGATTCGTAGGCAAGCTTTCCGAGTCGAACGCCCCCGATCACAGAAAGAGGAGGCTGAGGTTGGCCGCAAAACCAAGAACATCCCGAATGTCTACGCCGCTTGGCTGCTGCTCTGCGTCACTGCGGTTTTTCTTTGTTACGAAAAGCCGTCCAAAACCAGCGTCGGAAGGGCTTTCGGGGGCGTTAGGGAGAGGGGAGGAAGATTGTGTGTTACCAAGTGAGTACCCTCGGTTCGCCGCCAAAATCGCTGATGGGTGGTGATTTACTTTTGCAATTTTGATAGTAAGAAAGTGCGTTAATGTCGTTCTGCTTCGTTTCGCTTATCATACCCTGTTAAACCAACCTTACGCCACGCGGGGAAGATGCGGCACGGAGCGTACCAAATCTACCAAAGGAACTTAATCCGGATAGGCCACGGTATGGTCAAATAAGTCCTCTTTTACCACAAGTATTCTTTTCTTGCACTAATTACAGACCGTCTAAATACGTATTAAAAACTCCGAAACGAGTGGCCGTGTGCTGTCTCTAAAAGTGAAGGCAAGCACATGAATGTGTGGAGAGCGCTCTGCTCGAACAGCATTCAATTTAAAAGCGTGAGACAGTCAAGGCATGTCCTGCATTGCTGAATTTTATGGTATGCTCTCCATAAAGACTGTAAGATCCTCGAAACTATGTCGAGCTCTGTTCTTTTAGGAGAGAACGCAGAACTATCCATGTGTCTCGCCCAAATCACATAATCTCCATTCCCGCGAACTGAAATCCTGTAAAAGCCACTACACGACCATCATGTCCTCTGTAGCACTAAAACCAAGGTAAGAATAACTTCGCAGAAGTGACGACTTTCGCCAAAAAAAAAAACTTTCAGCAAGAAGCATACATGAACCCGCCCCTTCGCCATACTGACATTCTTCCCTTCACATAATAACCCCTTCTTTTTCGTGCTCTAGGTCAAAATCCTTACTTAGAGGGGCAAGACTCCGTACTCCCACCTGGCATGGTGCGACCTTCAGTAATCGTGGTATTGCACCACATCTCTACTGCACAGACTTGGTAACGATGCTGAGCATGATCGTTCGACGGTGGTGAATAACATCACTGCGGGAAGAGGGCATCAAGCTCTCAAAGAAATGGGCGCTCTAGTAAGATGATGCTGTGCCTGCTTGGTCAACAGTGTTGAACACCGTCCCCACATGAAGAACTCGCAGAGTACAGAGCCTTTGAAGAAGTATAAATCTCCCTCTCAACACGATGCAAAATCCTTTCCACACTTGCATTCCATCTATTCAACGATTCTACAACGTACGTGAGATGGACATGTGTTCGCGCAGCCCCAAAAGAGGCCAGAGGAGTATCCATGAGGAGAGTCCGTTGTAACTGGTTTTGGAGAACGGACAAGGTCGATAGTTTGGTCGGTCTCGCGTTTGATTTTAGGATGGGGGTTTCATCTCGTTTGCCGAAAGGATTGTCGGGCACTCGTGGTGATGAAGCGTAGGAGTGGGGTACGCTCGAATTTGGTTGGGCTTATATACAAAGGCTATCATGATGCAGCGCAAGAATAAAAGTCCATCGAAGCTTCCCTTTGCAAATTGCTCTATGGCATAACTGTGAATGTTGAAATATATTCCCCGGGATCTTGCGTAAGTTAAAAAGTGGCGACCGTCAGTAGTTTTAGAGAATAGGAAGGGAACACCTATGCATTACGCGAAAAGGCATGAAGCAGAGATATGCATTATCTACTAACTTGTACTGGCCATCAAAATAATCATATGTGCTCACTACTCTTTTCGCTCTCCTCCAGTATATCCTCGCTCTCGCTCTGTTTCACAGCTCTTGGGCTTCCTCGAGTTCAGCCTTGAATACATCCGTAAGGTAGAAGGCAAGCCCAAACTCCGTTCTCGCAAGGTTCCCAGCCAGTTGGTAACGATGAGACGACACTGCCTTGTGACAGGAGACGATCGTTTTCCCTTATGGTAGATTCCAAACTTCTCCAACTGTTCGGTCGTTCTTTCAGCGTCTCGTGCATCTGTGTTAAGGCGTTCCGGAAACTCGGAATCGGCTTCGAAGGAAGGTCTTGTTCGCTTGGGCGCTGGTTCGTGATGCCCCGTCGCCGTCTCCATTTTCAGTGCATACTTCGACTGCTTTTCCAGCACCTTTTTGTCAAACCCTTGCTGAATCTCAAGTAGTCTCCTGTCAAGGTACTATTGCTTTCTGAGCAGCTTCTTGTCGAATTCCTGCTCCTTCTCTTGAAGTTTCTTGTCGAACTCGTGTTGCTTCTCGAGCAGCCTCTTATCGAGTTCGGCCTGCGCACCGATGAGCACCAGCTTCTGACTGCTCTCCAATGATGCGTTTCTCTGGGCGAGCATTCCCGAATTAGCGCTGGGAGAAGAACTCTCCGTCCTCGGGGTTGTGTCTGACCTTAGACTGTTAGACCTCCCTGACGTCGAAGTAGCCGTGTACGGAGGATAGGCGGCCATTAACCGCACCGCATCGTAGGGCAAGGGCTCAGATGAAGACATGGTGTCGGGACCGAGAGGCGGACAAGAGGTTGGAGTGAAAAGGCTGAGGGGTCTGAGGACGAATAGCGAATGGTTGACGAAGCAGGATGAGGAGCAAGCCAGGGAAACTATCGGCAAGAGTCGGGATGACGATGGGTGAGTTGTGGTGAAGGTTGTGATGAGAGTAAGTGTGAGTGACGCGCGGTAGAACGAGGCCGTGCTGTGCAGAGAAGAGTAAGTGAAAGGACTGGTCGCTATAGACTCCGCATACGACCGCCGAAGGGCACGAAGAAAAAGAGAAACCGAGGAGCGAAGGTCTTTTATGCCCACGGAGATTCTCGCTTGCGAGGGCGGGCTGAGGAAACGGCGGCAGGTGCGACTTCCTCATTGACCATGACTCCACCGGAACCGAATGACACCAATACAAGCTCAGCCCTTTCGGATGGCATAGCAATCTTGTCGGGCGGAATATTCGGACCAAAATTTCTAGGCATGAACCGGGGAATGGAGAAGTGCTCTGCATCCGATGATTCTGCGTCTCGCGGACATCGGATGGCTTGAAACATAAAGGTAAACACTCAAAGGCCTACTTCATTTGACTACAGACAAGCCGGAATCAAATCCCGGGCCCACGGTGAGAGCTATGGTACGTAGCTAACACGTGAATGAACCAGACTGTGAGTGTCAGGGATGGCTGGGTGTCGGTGCTGAAGTGGTGAGCTGTGATGCTCCTGCCTCAGACCGTTGACGAACAGCGCCCTCAAGCCTCTGACGACCAAGTTGTGGCGTCTCAACTATCTTGACTATAAAATCACAGGCGATGAGTAACCTTGTTGAAAAAATAGAACGCCGGCTGTTTTGATAGATACAAGATTCTCTTCACTGCGGTTTGACAGGGCTTGCTAATGTGAACATTTGTTAGTCCCTTCCATCATCAAAGTTTGACGCCGCAATTATCAGCATGAAAGAAAGATAAAAGGGAATTGTTGAGGCTAATCTGAGGTGCGCAGCTACTGAGCGCTATTGGAAAGTCTGCTGTCGCAGTTGTCGCACAGACGGAATCGCGACAAAACGCACTCGAGCTCAGGGCCAGGTGGCGTGAAACCGGTGTGCTTAGGGTATTGCAAATGATGCCTGCAATAAGTGATCGACGTGTGGGAGGGAACGAAGTTGGTGCAGCTTATCCAGATGGCCGTCGGTACCAGACGTCTTGTTCTGGTGATCGAGCTGTCCGGCCCTTGCGAGGCATTTCGTATCATAAAGTTCTGCTTCAATGTTGGTAAGTCCGAGGTGCAAGCTGCTTGGTTGGTCGCGATTCTCAAGATAATGCAGCCTGGTGTCTAGGACAAAAGGAGCGGGTTCTCCTCTGGATGAGCGTTTCGGACTTCGTACCCCTGTCAGTTAGTTTCCTACCCGTACAAATAGAGTCGGACGAAGTCTGAGAGCTGTGACTGGGCGGATCGAACCAGAACTAAGCATACTGGGAGTCCAACGGTGGGCAAAAAACTGCGACAGGTGATGGTGCAACGGGAGAGTTGAGTATACGTATCCTGCCCAACAATGCGCAACATACTCATCGCCTCGCCGAACGCCATCAACGCGGTCCGCCATCGCATCTCATCGATACCGACCACACCCAAGAGAGATCGGAACTCTAGGATGTATTCCAAATATTCCCGGCAGCAGACAAGATCGCCCACACATCGGCCGTGTATCCATAGTTCACACATTCCGCGATGCATCTGCAGGCGGTACGAAAATGACGTCACGGCGTACTCTTTCGGCCATTTTTGATGTTCACAATACGTTCGGTAGACGTGCGAAGTATACAAGCTTTCCACAACGGAGCGCGATGCTTGCTTCTGCATAGGTGGCTGTGGCTGTGTAGCGGAACGGTCTACTACCGCGCTTACGCAGAGGTTAGAAATCAACTCAGGAAAGCGAAATGCGATTGCAGGGTCCAAGCGTGTGCTCTAAGATCAAAAAGTGGGAGCAGGGGCAGTATCAACTACTGCTTTAGGAAGTCAGTATTCGGTCCGCGATTTAGCCGTTGAGATTGTTGAAGATGTGCTGCGATTGTAGAAAATGGAATCCTTCCGCCAGCGTGAGCGATGACCGGAAAGAGGGCTCGCCGGGGGCGGTGCTGAATGGAAAGTTTGATGGCTGTATTGCTGTAGGCGTAATGGCTTACGCGATGCATGCGTTGTGTAGGCTTCGGCTGCGTATGCCATGCGTCTCATTTGTGCTACACAGGAACGCGAGAACCATGCAACCTAGAAAGCTCTGTAGTCCAAGGCTTCGATTTGCTGGTCTTGGAGAAGAAATTGTCTGGCATCGACGCATTCGGGCGGCGAAAAGGAGCAGCGCCTCCTGGTTTCAGACGTATTTCATACACTGATCTACCTGCGTAAGGCGTGGGATATCCAAGGTAGCGCTGATTAGACAAGGATTCAGAAGATCGTGATGAATCTGCTCGAGCCATTGACCAGGTAGCCGAGTTGACCGTTGAAGATGTGGCGGAGCACCTCGTCTTTGCGCTACCGTCGATGTTGGCCGTTGAGAAGGCCCACTCTGTCTAAGAAAGCAGAGAAGTGCTGGCTAGCCCATACCTAGTCTCGTCTCAGGAAGACTTGAAGCTGGCATCAAACAGGCGAGTCGTTCGGCCGAACAGGAAGCTGTGACTATGAACCCCTAGTGATTTTCGGGGTCCGTGTCAGCGATCAATTGTTCGCAACCAAGGCGGTGTTGAATGTTTGCAAGATCAATCGATCGATTCATCGTTGTCTCGTTTCGAAACACTCGTGCTTGGAGCATTGCGTGGACATCTGCAGCCTAAGCCGCTGGTGTCATATTTGTGTGTTGCCGACAGCACACATGGCCGCCAGTTTGGACCTGCATGGGATTTCGAAGTACCTATCGGTGGACTGACCATCAGACTTCGGCCGCCAAGCGACCAATAGGCGGTGCGACAATCTCGCTGACAACCGGCTGAGATCCGTTGAGAGGCCTTCACGTTTCAGGAGAAGAGATACGACCAGTAAGAAACATTTCGCTGATGACGTTTCCCGCATGCCGGCTGTCCATCGGGGAAAAGGGTTGTGACAACGCTGCAGCACTGGTCGTTGTGGATTCCGTGGTGTTGAGGATGCACACCGCGATTGCCAAACGCGAAAGGTGCCCGCAGGATCGGCAGCCGTCTCCGCAGATCCAAAAGGCTGTCCAAACAGCAACCTTCACCACATGACCGGCATCGCGACACTCGCTTTCCCCCCCTGCTCCGCGCCAGCCCATCTGCGAAATGAAGCATCATGATTCGGCGCTTTGGCGACGCTTCTTTGTCGGTCTGGGTGTGCATTGTGCTCAGCCTCCACCGCGCGTCGATGCCAGCATGCCCAGAGACTATCCCCTCACCACACTCGATAAGCCCGCTGCCACGCGATAGGCCGTTCCGCTGCGACTCTCAAGCCCCACGGCGGTCGTGACGCGTACCTGTCTCGCTCGCGTTAACAGATCGTGCCCCAGGCCCAGCCACGGCTCCCCGCCCTGACCGCATATGGTCAAGACGGCACCCCTTGTCACCTGCAGCACTACGTGTAATAGCTAACAACCTTTGTTAAGTCCGGTACGTTGCTGTGCGCAAGTAAGCCCAGCAACGGCATATCAGCGCCTCATGCGATACGGCTAATCGTTTCCCCCGATATATATTGAACCTTGCCCCCTCTCCGCTGCGCAGTCAGATATCTATCCCGTAGTCATCTCAAGAGTCTTGAACGGGGGTCGAGCTGAGCTATCTGCACCACCACATCCCGCTTATTTGTCAGGTCGTATTTTTATACTTACTTGGCAAGCCCCCGAATCGCTTTCTTTGTCTTCGGGCGTCATCTCGTTTCTGGAGCTTTCGTCTTGTTTCAACCTCACATCTTCATCATGAGGAGCTTCAGACGAGATGCAGTTGCTGCAGGCCTCTTGGCCCTTGGTGAGGAGTGTTCGACAGGCATGCTCGACTAGACTGACCAATCGCAGCATCGCATACCTCCGCTCAAACAGCCAACTACTGCCCGACCAGCGATGTCTGCTACAAGCTGAACATCCCGGACAGCACAGCTTCTTCTGGATCCGGCGACATATTCTTCCAGTTGTCGGCGCCGGACACCTATCAATGGGTCGCGCTCGGCCAGGGAAGTAGCATGTCGGGCTCGAACATCTTCGTGGTGTACACTGCAGGAAATGGGAACGTGACGATTTCACCACGTCTGGGAACTGGCGAAAGAGAGCCCAATTTCAACAGCAATGCGCAAGTGACTCTGCTCGAGGGATCGGGTGTGTCAAATGGGAAGATGGTTGCCAATGTGAAGTGTAAAGCATTTCGAACCCGTGGTACTATATCCAGCTAATCCAAGGCAGGTTCAAGCTGCAATACTTGGTCAGGTGGGAGCGCGAGCTTCTCCGACAGCAAGGGGAACTGGATATGGGCGGCTAAGACGGGTGGAGCGCTAGACACTACCGATCAGTCTGCGAGTATCTCACAACATGACGACGAGGCTGCTTTCTCGTGGGAGTACGCCTCGGCAAAAGGAGGAAGCAGTGTCAACCCTCTCATCAGCTCTTCTTCATCAGGTACCGGAACGGCGACTGGGACCGCAGGTGTTACGAGCTGTGTGCCTCGGCCAGTTTCCACCGGAGGGTCCAGCGGTGCCTCTGGCTCTGGCACTCGTACCTCCACTGGCGGTGCCTCTACCGCAACCACCAAGACTGACGATGATGATGATGATCATCGTTGGGGTCGTCCAACGGACTACAGTGGGTGGTCAGCGTATCCTACGGCTCGGCCAACGGGAGAGTCCGAACATGACAGTAAGCTCCCCATGACAGGGTATATCGTTCGCTACTGACCATTTGATAGAGCGACAAGAGATAAACTACTGCGACGACAACTCGAATTCGAACTCCGGCGTTACACTCACCTCCTCGAGTGGTAAATCAACGACCGAGAAGATGCTCATCGCTCACGGCACGCTCGCCGCACTTGCAATGGTTATCCTGTTCCCCTTTGGCGCCATTGCTATCCGTCTCACATCCTTTACCGGCCTCGTCTGGGTTCACGCTGCATTCCAAGGCTTTGCGTATCTGGTTTACATTGTCGCTTTCGGCCTCGGCATCTATGTTGCGAATCAATACGATTTGGTAAGTACTGCCGACGCGCAGATGAGAGTTCGCATGGCTAACCTCACCTAGATCGACGAGGCTCACCCCATCATCGGCATCGTGGTGTTCATCTGCCTATTCTTCCAGCCCATCTTCGGCTTCCTCCACCACTCCCTGTTCAAGAAGTACCAAAGCCGGACCTTCTGGTCCTATTCGCATATCTGGCTCGGCCGTTCGGTCATCACACTCGGCATCATCAATGGAGGTCTTGGGTTCGAGCTAGCCGACAAGATGAACTTGAGTTCCAAGTCCGGAATGATTGCATATTCTGTTGTCGCAGGCGTGGTTTGGTTAGCTTGGGTAGCAGCCATTGTCATTGGAGAGCGAAGGAGAAAGACTGCTCTGGCAAACTCGCCGCCCAAGTATACCGAGAGCCCGGGAAGTCCAAGGCGCGAGACGGAGGAGAGGTCGGATATTCCTCATCCAGAGAGCGGGCATTATGCGCCGGCGAAGGGAGCGTAGAAGAACGGGTAGGCAAGCCATATATAGAATTTCAGCCAGCATGAATGAGTCAGGTCTCACTCGGGACCACCTACAAACTCCTTGGGCGGAGCGCAGTGATATGAGATGCTTAATGAGTCCAGATCGGGTTAGCGTGCACGTGCCACGCAAACATTGAGTGTTGCCCCTCGATTTCATGAAGCCGCTGCCAAACAAACAACCTCTCTCACTTTGCGCACCACCCACCTCTGTGCTACACTTCTTTCTCTACCAGCACGTTCACGACGCTTCCGCAACTCTATTAGCCCGTCAAAAGCAACCAGAACAAGCCGCCCACCATGGGAGAATCAAGGTGCGACCCCGCAGGCTCCCGTCGTCAACTTTGTCAGGCACGCGCCTGAATCCACGAGACATCCACTAACTCTATTCGCGACGCAGACAAGAACTCATCGCATGGTTAAACAACCTCCTCCAGCTCAACATAACCAAGGTTGAACAATGTGGAACTGGGTACGTCCTTGAATCGTGGTGGACGGCAGGGACTGCGCATCGCAATCCGAGACATCGGCAAGAGCACATGCTGATCGATACGGTACAGGGCAGCGCTTTGCCAGGTCTTTGACAGCATCTTCCGTAAGTGGTACGACGAAGCAAGTTACGTGCGACTGACAGATGACAGTCGATGTGCCCATGTCGCGAGTCAAGTTTAACGCGAACACGGAATACGCATACTTGCAGAACTTCAAGATACTGCAGAGTACGTCCCGCTCAGCCGATACTCACGGCACACGCTCCCCTCGTCGCTCCCGCTGACGCCCTCCCAGACACCTTCGCGAAGCACAACATCGACAAGCCCGTCCCCGTAGAAGCGCTGGTGAAATGCAAGATGCAGGACAACCTGGAGTTCCTCCAGTTCACCAAGCGATACTGGGACCAGTACTTCCCCGGCGAGGATTATGACCCGCTCGCGCGCCGCAAAGGCCAGGCCAGCTTCGGCGGCGGTCCCGCACCGCGCGCCTCCGCTCCCGCCGCTCGACGCGCCCCCGCCGCCAGCAACTCGGCCGCACCGCGGACTCGGACGCCCCTCACATCCGGTGGCGGCGCTGCATCGGCGGCTCTGCGGGAGGAGAACAATGTGCTCAAGGAGACGGTGGCCGGTCTCGAGCGCGAGCGGGACTTCTATTTTAGCAAACTCCGCGACATCGAGCTGCTGATCCAGCAGGCCATGGAGGCAGATCCGGAGCTGGAGAAAGAGGAGGGCCTTCTCAAGCAGATCCAAACGATCCTCTACTCGACCGAAGAGGGCTTCGAGATCCCGCAGGAGGGCGAGGTGGGCGAGGAAGAGACGTTTTGAGGCACGAGAGCAATCGTGATGCATTTGAGCGCCATGGCTGGGATGGGATACCTTTTTTCCTTATGTGATGAGTGACGAAAACACGGCTGCGGGTGCGCTCTTCCATGGGCTCTGCGGTTCGGGCGGTTAGTGTGCGATAGGGACGCTGTTGGTGATAGACGGGGGCTCGTATGTTTGCGGGCCGCTGAGACGCTGTCGCGCGCATTCTTTGAAGTGGTTGGGGCGGAGGATGAGAGAATGAATGGGATGTGTAGTGCATAATATAAGATGTTCATTTCTGGTTTTGGTGCGTCTTTGGGTGGACCATCTTTGTGCAGACTTCTTGAAGGTCGACTTGATGAGGATTAATTTTATCACGCATGGTTCTACCTTTTTCGATGCTTGGTTCTCTCCTTATACAAGGTTCGGCCTGCAAGCACCGTTCATCCTACCGCCCCTCTCCTTCCACCGCATTAGTCTCCTCTCCACCTTCATCTTCTTTCGATGAAGGCGCCGAACCCATATTCTGACCGTGCTTAGCTGGACGATTACGCTTACTATTCCTTTCCTCATCCACCCTTTCTGATGCACCCGTGTTCTGATGGCGGTGGAAGGAAGAGCGCTTGGCGAGTCTCGCCCAGCGCACTGGTGGTGTGGCGCGTGCTGGGGTTGAGATGGGGGGATGAGTCTGGTTCGGGCGGAGGCTCCGGCGAAGGCTCGGGTGAAGGTTTTGGAGAAGGTTCAGGTTCGGTTAGTTTATGCGGTGGGAGTTGCGGTGGAGGTGGACAGGGGGGCGGTTGTGGGGGTGGGTGTTTGTATGAATGAGGGCGAGCATAAGGAGAGGAGGGGAGAGGGCAATGGTAGTGGAAGTGGGTGCGGGGATGTCTGGAGAGCATGAGGAGGGGGGAGGTTGGGGTTCTGATAGGGGTAGGGGTGTGCATTTTGGTGGTTGCGTGTGTTGGTGTTGGGTGGAATGGGGATGGGTTGGAGGATGGAGAGAGGTATATTTCAGGCAGAAGGGGAAAGAGGTGGATCTCTCATTGGTAGGTTATAGCGAAGACATTGCTAAGGCAGTAGATTGTACACATCCATGCGAGATGCATTTCGACCAGTTCCGTCTGCCCTTTGCCACACCTTCCACGCGGGATGGCATGGTGTCAATGAATCGGCAGGTACGAGGTGTAGTATCGATGATGGATGGTGTTTCCCGTCGGGTGTGATGGGCAAATCGGCCGTTGGTGACCAGTATGGTAATGAGATGCTTCCGGTTTGATGAGTTGTGGGTCTTGTGGGCTGAGCGTTGCGTCGTGTGACGAGTGGATGTTATGGCTGCTTTGAGCGTGCTTGTGTAAGGGAGAGCTAATCTGAAACGAGGTGGGCGACGAAGGTCATCGAAAGGAGAGGGAATGGCTAGCTACGGTACTTCGTGCTTTAGGTAGGATGGTTGTTGCGTTTAGAATAACTCGGCATGATGTTTACTATTCTGTTCCCAGGCGTGTAGATATATGTATTCGACATAGTCCTACGATGAAGAAGCACCACCACGTTCCCTATGCAGTCTCAATTTACGCGTCCACGCACCCTCCAGTCCTGCCACACCTCACTCCTCACGCCTCCCCGCCTTCATCAAGCCTTCCACCCCATTTCCCAAAGATATGGCCATCCCACTCCCTCCACCAACACTCTGCGTCTCATTTATCGCCCAGGCTGCAAAGCAGGACCAATCGAAGGCCCCTTCGTACTGCCGTGCCATCTCATCAGCAAAAGCCACTTGTCACCCGCAATTGCTTCGAGCGGGAGTCCACTTACAGTGCCCACACAGCAGGCCCAGCCCTCGGGGTGGTAGGTGTAGCATTCTGAGAGGGTGTCGATGAGGGCGGGGTCGCCGCAGAGTGTCGTGTTGGAGCTGGTGACGCAGGGGCAGCAGGTCGCGTTGTAGCCTTCTGGGCATTCGAGGGGTTCTTCTTGGGCGGTGGCGAGGGGGAGGGGGTGGTGGAAGAGGGAGAGGAGGAGGAGGATGGTGCAGGGGGGGATTGGGGGGGAGCGCATTGTAGGGAGTATTTTGGGGTGAAGAAGATGGTGTGGAGGGCGGCGTAGACGTACATGGGGAAGAGGGTTGCTTTTTATGTCGGGTTCGTTGGGGTGTGCAGCCGTTTAATGGGTGCGGGGTTGGTTGTTACGTTTGTACAGAGACTGAGAGGATGGAAGGAAAGGCTGAGGTGTAGCGTTTCGCGGTGCGCCCTGTGCGAGTCCGTTGTCTCGCGCCGGTAGGTCCTTGGGTGATGTGAAGGCATTGGAGCAACGGCCGGGGAGGCTTTGCAACGATGGACGAGTTTGGCAGCGCGCTCCAGTGCTTGCGGCGACCCGAGGTGTTCGTACTTTTACTCCGTCACCCTCTGTCCCTTCGGTCTCAGCGTCTCCTCCTCTTTCTTGGTCATAGCGCCTCTGCCGATGGCGAAGAAGCTCTCCCGCTTGCCGGCTCTGTATGCATAGTCCTCGACGGACCCTGTTGAACACCAGGCAGTTTTATCGTCCTTTGGCCGAGGATCAGCGGTGTTT
The DNA here is from genome assembly GCA_010405425.1 of Lentithecium fluviatile CBS 122367. Lineage (NCBI taxonomy): Eukaryota > Fungi > Ascomycota > Dothideomycetes > Pleosporales > Lentitheciaceae > Lentithecium > Lentithecium fluviatile. The sequence goes on along the minus strand of MU005597.1, from coordinate 362,555 downwards.
AGCGGAGTTCTAGCAATGATCACCTACACCAGGTATGCAACACGCCCATTGCTGCTTCTTGTAGCACTTTTGGGGGCTCTTGACGCGCTTTGGGTTCTCGCAAGGAAAATGGGTGATCCAGGTTTCGAGGCTGGGGCAGCAGTAGTAGTCCTTGCTGGGGCAGTAGAGGCCATCCTCTCCTGGCAGTTGGGATTGGAAACTAGGGGTACGGTGCTTGAGAGATGGCGCACTAGCAGATACGAGCAGAATGAAGGGGAGTATAGAGAAAGCATGCATGTTGACTGGACTTGCAATAATGCGAAGGAAAGGGTCTGAATCGGATACCTATGGTATTGATTGGCATTTTGAGAGACGAAGATTTACTTGGTGTCTGGAATTCGTGCGAAAGGGTCTGTTGTGCGATGTGTGATAAGATTTCCGTGCGATGTGCCTGTTGCTAAGTGTTACGGTGTACGACTAGTCATTAGGGCAGTGATTCGTCCGATGATGGTCGTAACGGGGACCGTGTACTTGCACGCCGGCTCCTCACACCTGAGAGTACATCGCCGGATAAGGGGGATCGCATCAACGAGGTATGTTCGAAGCTGCAATTTTCAGGTGAAGATCGTCCGGCTGAATGGGTTTTCATCACTGAAAAGTCTTTGGATGTTGGGAGCTGTTACATACCCAGGAGAGGCTGTCATAGTGTCTGGCCACGCCGATGACCGGACGCTAGAAACCCGTCTCCAACCGCGGTGGGCACGCATAAGAGCGAAATCTCTGCTACCGACCATGGTCTGATAGAAAAAGCAATGCGTATCAAGGTATTGTGGAGAGACGCGGCAGCGACCGCATCGCGTCGGAAGCAGCCCACCTGCGATCGCCGGCTAACCGCTTTCGGCCTACGCGAATGCATCTTCCTCTCCTCCGCGCAGCCAACTGGGCCCCTAACCTCTTCCACCACCAAGCCCGCCAGGGCCGTACAACTTTCCATTTGCCAATGGACAAAGAGAACGTCGCTTGGAGCTATGGCACTTCCAGCCAGAGTATAGCCCACGTGCGGTGCGACCCCGCACCGAGAATGCCCCTCCAACCCCGCCTGACCATCGTTGACCTCATAGCTCGTAGACGCCGGGTGGTGGCGCCATGATATATATACGCCCTGGGCGTCAGCGTGGTCCCACCTCTTCCTTCTGCTGTTCTTCTCTCGCGTCGTTTTCTTCCTCTTCCATTCTCCCTTCACCCTTTGAATCCTGCCCATTGAGTCCCTGCACCACCCAATCGCGCCTGAACAACACCATGGCCAATTGGTCGGATCTGCCTGCAGCGCTCAAAGGAAGCTTGGACAAGCTCTCAGAGCTCCTTGAGTCGGACGCCCAGCTCAAGGCATTTACGACATCCAATGCAATTGACAAGCCTGAGACCTTTGGCATCAAGTCCAGTGGCTCCGACAATGCCCTGCTCATCACTGTCACCAATGGCTCCGCAAAGGCGAAGACGGGATCTTCAAGGGACGGCTTGTTCGCGCTCTCCGCCCTGCCCGAACAGTGGGAGCAGTTTTTCAAGGACGTGCCTGTCGCTCCTTATCAGAGCTACTGGGGCATGTTCGGCATGAACATCAAGCAAAAGGGCATTGAGGTGGAAGGCGACCAGACTGCCTTTGCGCATTGGACACACGTCTGGAGACGCGTTCTCGAGCTTGCGCACGACGCACACTGCGGTCCGATGAAGGAGGATGAGCAGTCGGAGTCCGAGAAGGACTTTTTGACAGGCAAATACGTCTATCTAGACGCGCCTGTGTGGGGGCGAACCAAGATCTTCTACGAGTACTCTGGAGAGGGCAAGCAGCCGATTGTCTTCCTCCACACGGCCGGTAGCGATGGGCGACAGTACCATGGCGTCATGAACGACTTCAAGATGCGCCAGAAGTGCACCATGTACTGCTTCGATCTTCCGGGGCACGGGAGGAGCTTCCCCTCCAAGAAGTACTTCCCCGGTGCGCACACGAACACCGAGGACAGCTATGTGGGCATCATTGCTGCGTTCGTCAAGGCGTTGGGTCTGCGGAGACCGATCATCTGCGGTGCGAGCATGGCCGGTCAAGTTTGTTTAGCGGTCGCGATTCGGCACAAGGAGGTTGGCGCTGGTGGCACGATACCGCTGCAGGGGTATGTTAATCATTGAAGCTCACTGACCGTGGACTGACAGTGGCAGCTCGGAGTATCTCAACATGGACAGGCAGTGGCATGATCGCTCGCCCTACGTCAACCAGTCTCTCTTCAACCCCGAGTGGGTCTATGGCGTACACGATCCCGCATCTGCAAATCACGGCGACTGCTAACATAGACAGATGATGTCGCCCACCGCGCCACTAGCGAACAAGCAGCTCATCTGGCATCTCTACAGTGCCCAGGCCTACGGAGTAAGCTCCACAATCCCCTCACCCTTCCCTGCTAATCCATAATCACCAGATCTTCCACGGCGACCTCGACTTCTACTTCGGCGGCTGGGACGGCCGTGAGCGCGTCGCGAATATCGATACGAATGCCTGCCCCGTCTACATGCTCACCGGCGAGTACGATTGGTCCAATACACCCGAGATGTCGCAGAAGACGGCAGACAAGATCAGGGGGGCAAAGCACAAAGCGATGCCGGAGCTTGGGCACTTCCCGGCCACGGAGAACCCCGCTAAGTTCGTGCCGCATTTGCTGGAGGCCGTTGAGCATATCATGAAGGTCAGGAGTGAGAGCCTGAGCACTATGAGGTTGTCTACGGACTAGATTGGGCAAGGTTGTTTACATAAGATGTCGGTTTAAGATTGTGGGTCGCTACAAGGCGCAGCCTCGATTGTATATGAATCACAATGAGATGCACACAATGAAGTCCTTCTGAAGTGGTCTCAAACGCAGTGACTATTACTCATTACGAGGAGGAACGAACACCTACGATAACAGGGAAAATCAGGACAATTTTCTAAAAGAAAACACGCCACTATGCTTGCAGTCCATCTTTATGGGAAAAGCAAGCTAGCTAGGAACGGATTACCAGTTACAAGACCGACTACGCCTAGGGCTACTCCACCCACAATTGCCAGGTCTTCCACAATCTCGAGAATCTGAGGAGCTATACCCATTAGCTCCGGCGCGGTCTAGGTGAAGTGGTAGGACAAGTGTTACAATGACTCAAAGAAGTCACAAACATCGTCCCATTTCTGCTGAAGCCACTCACCAAATTCAGTCATGACACCTAACATTTATCAACAATACCTCCAAGCAATACCGAGGTCAAGTACATACCAGATTTCTTCTGAGTCATGGCTGCGAGCTGGCTCTCGAAACGCGCCTTCTCCTTTTGCATATTTTCCTCGACCTGACGCATCTTGTCTTGCCACTCTGTTGCATGAGTCTGATTGCTCGCCTTGAGCCTGTGGTACTCCTCTTCTTGAGCCTTGAGCTTCTTGTGCTGTTCTTGAATCTCGGCCAGAAGTTTTGCCATTTCCTCCTCTCGTTCCGCTTGCAATTTCTCCAGGTCGATGCGAAGACGCTTCTGAGACTCCTCCCCGTCTTGAATTTTCTTAGCAAGATCGGACTGGAGCCTGGCAATTTGCTCGGCTGCCTCTTGGTTCGCCATCGCAAGGGCTTCCTCCTTGTCCCGCTGCAGGTCTGCCATCTCCTTACGATGCTTCTCCCGCTCTTCGATGATGTCTGCGTTCAGCTGCCGTCCGGCTCCGGTCTGCTCGAGTTCAAGGCCGTCACCCATCTCGCGTTGAATGCGAAGCGTCACTTCTCTGCGGTTACGGATCACTGTATCGAGAATGGCAAGTGCCGATGAACGGTCCGTTTGGTCCTTGTGTCGCATGATCTGGCTGCCATTCTGATACATGTAGCCCCAGAAGTCCTCGGTTTTGATAAGCTCTCGTTCTCGCTGAGCACCGAGGTCGGGCGGAACCAGAGACCACATCGTCGTGGCTAGTACGATCTGGCCGAAGCATTCAGGGCCGCAAAGCTTCTGGAACATGAACAGATTACGCTTAGCGGTACCCTGCATCCTCACATCGATGATTCGGTGGAGGTATATCATACCGCTTAGACGAATTCTGTTCTTGTAAGACACACCTAGCCATCCAGCGACGTCGCGGAGCACATCGGTGTCCTTGCGATCGGTGTCGTCAAACCCTGGTGTGTCCACCAGATGCACCCTCAAGTTCGGTTTGAACATGAATGCGAACTCTCCCACTTCTTGAGTGTCTACACGACCTTAGCTCGTGGTTTGATTCAGAGCGAGATACTCACGTGAGCGAAGCCCTTCGCCGATTCCGAGCTTCTGTCCGGTGCAAAGTTCTATAAATGACGACTTCCCGGCCCCGGTGACTCCCATGACCGCAATGTAGATGTCTTCGATTTTTCTATTGGGATTCAGTATGGTCCTACGACTGTGCTAGAGAGAAAGAACATACTCAGCTGCCCTGTGTGATGTTTTCTGCACCGACTTTGATGACGCTGACCTCCGGGTCTGCGGTGGGGAAAGATCTTGCGTGCGAGGGTATGATCCAGGGATCCGATCACCATTCTGTTGTGAATACATGGTGTCGCGATGGTGGTTCTGAATCGATTGTGAAGTTCGGACGTTGGCCTCCTCAGGTGCGAAGTTTAGGAGTCTACGGAGCATAGTCTTAAACGAACCTTATTTAAATGCTAGGTGGGCTGGCACATTCGTGTTGAGGGGCTGATGAGGCTCTGCGGTAATTCCCTTAGCCTTGCCTGAGGCCCCAGCCTTCAAGCCGTCCATGTGTCGTAGAACTCAGCCTCTGTCCACCACAAGCCTCCATGCGTCGTAATGTGGCACTCATCGTGTGATTTTGGACGTATACTATGCATCCACCAGGAGCAAGGCTGGGAAATACCAACCTACTGATGGTCGCCGATCTGCTCGACCACGTATGCTTCAGCTCCAACCCTAGTGCGAGCTGCTGATAAGGTCGAAAGACTAAAATCTTACAGCTGAAGATAGGCAAGAACCCGGTAAATCAATCATTTTCCATTCTTTTGGTACGTATAGTCGACCCCAATTGTATGCGGTCACAAGGCTGAGGGAACCCGAAATGCCTTGTCCAACAGCATTGCCCGGCGAATGTCCCCACGCGATTTTATCAAACGTTGAACTGAATAATTGAGGAGTTTCCCGAAATATAGCAACGCCGTCTACTAGGTAGAAGGTGTAGTATGGAGGCTTAGCCGTTGCATGTTACTGGGACACATTCTAACGTTCAGCCTTGTGGCCGTCAGCTGATACGTACTTCTGCTTGATTTCAAGTACAGCCACAACACGCCACGTTCACTCCAGTTCGCAAACAATTCCTGTTTTATTTTTAGAGAAGCAAGGCTGAAGTCTAGGCAAATTCTTCTCAATCAAGGATAATCAGCTCACAATTGGGACCAGTAGACGTAGAGTGCTCGTTGCCGAGAAAATTGGCGACTACAAGCCTCCAACCGAATCCAGATAAAGTCCATGGGATTGGAAAAGTCCGGTCTTGGAAAATGGTGGATACGATGGCTTCCTAGGCTGCTTGGCCCGAAAAGTGGCTTGATACATATCTTGCATAGATTCTGGGTTCTCACCCTTCCCAGCCAGGCGAAGTCCACAGAAACAGGTCGTTCTTAAAGAATTAAAGAATGTCTCGGTCAAAAGATGTGATCGTTGCAGTAATGGGTGCAACAGGCACCGGCAAATCGTCTTTTGTGCGTCTTGTCACTGGGGACCAGAGCATTGTGGTGGGACACGGACTTCAGTCAAGTAAGCAACTTCTCAAGCCAGGATAGAAGTTTACTAACCGGCGTTTCCCGCGGCGCAGCTACCACAGCAGTGAAAGAATACAAGTTCCGATACCAGGGCATCAATTTCGTGCTCATCGACACGCCCGGCTTCGACGATACAAATGTTCCCGATCCAGTCATTTTGCAGTCCATCACCGAGTGGCTGACGCAGTCGTACCTCAATGGGCAGAAGCTCAATGGGATTTTGTATCTACATCGAATCACCGACCCCCGAATGCAGGGCAGCGCTTTGCGCAACTTCAGAATGTTTCGACAACTATGTGGCAATGACTTTTACCAGCAAGTGATCCTGGGCACGACCTTCTGGAGTATGATGAATCGCATGCCAAACGGCAGTGTGGTCGGCCAACAAAGAGTCGATGAGTTAGTCAGGACGTCAGGATTCTGGGGCTCCATGGTACAGAAAGGTTCTGAGGTATTGCGGATTCCCGAAGAGTGCAACACCGCTCGAAATCTGCTTCTCAAATTTTCAGCATTGCGTTGCGCGACTCTACAAATCCAAGACGAAGTTGTGAACCGTGGAATTAATCAATCGTGCACCTCTGCCGCAAAAACTGTCACAGATGCCGACATCAAGAAAGAACGGGCTGCAAACGACCACGCCAAGAGGGCGGCTGAAGACGCGTACGCGCAAAGGCTTCAAGCCATTCAAAAAGAGAAAGATGAAGAGAAACGACGTCTTCAAGCGAAGGAGCAAATGAGAATTCAAGAACAAGAGCGCGAACGGCAGCGTCTAGAATTACAACACAAACGCATGGAAGAAGAACGCGTTCGCCAAGAAGAGAATGCTCGCAAGGAGCTGGAACGTTTGGCGCGTGAGAAAGCAGAGATGGAGGATAAAAAGGCGAAGTTAAAAGAGGAGGCAGAGATTCGTGAGTTGACTATGAAAGGACGGAATTGGCAGAACAAATGCCAAATGATGATAACAACATTGTCAACTGGCCTAGCGTGCGGTAGTGTCCGATGCAGATTGGAAGACGATACTGAGGGTTTCTGTCTGTGCAACTGCTGTCTCGCAGTACTCACTGGAACTGGGCACTACAGTAAGTTCGTTCTGGCCGTACCTTCGGGAAAAGAAAAGGAAAAACCGCAAATGGGAAAAAAGATACCCCTAATTAACAGGTCCCTAGAATGCCCGACCGATGCCGATGTCGATATTTGCAAGTCCTGCTTCGCGAGCGGGAAACGCTGCCCCAACAGCGCAACCCATCACTTGTACTATTGGTGGTCTACCAACGTCAACTCCAGCTGCGATCGGATTGCTTCGCCAGACCGAGCAGTAATGTGTGACCGCTGCGGTAATACAGTGGAGGAATTGTATTTGCGTAAGTCTTCTTGCGGGAACCGAGCAATGAGCTAACGACCATTAGACTGCTGCAAGTGTGACAACGATGATTTTGATCTCTGTTTGAACTGTGCGATTAGCGGAAACAACTGCAGGTCTTTCTTTGGTCGACATAAATTGGCCATCCGCCTGCGGTACATAGATCACTAGTTCATCTCTAATGTAATATTCTTTGACAAATCTTATGAGATTTTGCAGTATCGGATACTACCTATTTCCCAATAGTTCGAGGCCGAGGAGAACACATCGCGCCCAATCGGGTGTAGGTTTAGCGACCGGTACATAGACAGGAAGGTGGAAGTATTCAGAAGCCCCTCCATCTTCTAACAGTGTGCAAGAAAGATTCCAAGGGAACGAAAACCTCAGCATTTATATGCCTATTCGTCAACGAGTTCCCCTGCTATCACCGCAATCATCATCGGTATTACACACCATCACCATCACTCGTACAACACCAGTGTGATCTGCGCGTACTGTTCAACACCCCAACAGGAGTCCATATCCGCTTCCTTTGTGCGACTAGCGAAACCGCCGACCACAATTTCTTGTTAGGCCGCACTTTCAAACTTATTACAACAACAAAGGTTCCTTCCTCAAGGCCAGTTCCCTATCCAAACGCGCTTTTATCGTCACAAAACACCAAGGACCGAGACAACATCGATACGGACGGCTGTGAATTTAGAAACGGGTCTCCATTGGTAGTGTTCCTGTACCTTTTTAGACACGTCAAAGGAGTTCTGAGTGTGTAGAACAAAGTGGAGAGAAGGAGTAAGTTTATATACTTCCTGGGTGGCTGATGAGCGGTGTGGATGCGCGGACTTAACACCACTGATCTCATTCGGTGGTGATACCGGCTTCTAGATTCTGCATCTTCCGATGGAAGCCCTCAAGGCTGGATCAGATTGATGCTACGATATCCAAGGCAGCCGAGACTTTTTCCCAATCGCCGCAATGTATGGGTGAGGCAGCCGCTACTGTCCCAGGCGCAGTCTGGACTCTGCCCATGTTTATTTTCGCTTTTAGAGCGCTCCATTCTGACGCCGCGATCTGCTTCACCACGCTACCTTCGGATTTCCATGCGTGTATCCGAGAGGAGCATGGAAGCGCGCCTGGACTAGGTACCTTCTAAGCTGTTCTGCCTTCCGCCGGTCTTCTCGTCCTTTTACCAACAATAGACGGATCAACTTCTACAACATCGCCCACATCGCCAACACTGCTGGGTCCAAGGATAGTCCCGCTAATACAGACTTCATTAGGAACGTCTTTTTCAGGTAGCCTTGGGGCGTCTCTCGGTGCGCTGACTGGAATCCTCGTCATCGTCCTTGCAATTGTACCCTGCAGAACTTCCAAGAGACAATCTTCTTCAAGGAACGATGCATCCGCATCTGCCGGCAGCGCAAATATCTCCACCCGGAAACCTCGTCGCGCGAAGGCGAAAGCCCGCAGCCGATCCAGACGCCCCTCAGTGACACAAGAGTTAGGCACCGGCCCGGACGATGTTCCAGCCACAAAAGACGTTGATCAAGAAGCTCCAAGAGACCGCCTGGTTTCTGTGGCACTCAGTGGGCTCGGTGAGGGGAATTTGCAGATCCGTAGCGACGGCGGAGAGCGTGGGAAAGAAAGTGAGGGAGCTGATGGTCCTACAATAGGCCCGTCGCCGGCCAAGAAACCAGCGGATAGTGGTGCATTGGCCCACAAGTCTAGCGCAATCCCGGGACCTTTAGTGGCAAATATGGGTGTTCCCAGACTTGACATCGAACGGAAATCCGGAAATGAGGCCGGACGGTCGAAGGCAGCAACCCCACGAAAGCCTGCGTAATCAAAGCCTTCAACCGCTCGCCATCAATTGCATGTCTACCGCACGGAAGAAAGCCCCAGGCCTTCGAATATACACAAAGGGGTCGAGAAACGAGGAGCCGGAGAGAGTCGGACGAGGCCTGAACCGAATGACCATGGGTAAAGTACGGAGGTCATAAGTCCTTCCGGGGACAGAACCGTGTGGGATGGCAACCAAGCACATCCGGCACAAGCGCAGAAGTGTCATCCAGGTATCCCCCAAGAGCCTGAAAGAGCGGTACAAGCGCGCATGCAAACAGGAATGCCAATTCCCAACCAAGTGCACCCACACGCCAACACAACGCACCAGGCAATTCCACCTCAGATAGAAGTCACAACCTTCGATGAACACCCGGTCCAGCCGCAGGATCCGCACACAGAGCAGTATGTAGAACAGTACCATCCACCGCAAGGACAGAAGCCATTGGACAAAGGACAACAGAAGGCAGCCTACAACCCAGATATCCCCGATATAAACGTTCCAGGAAATTACCCACATCCGACTGAACCCCACTACGCAGAAGAAGCGACTCAAGCTCCAACGGGGGCTCGTCAACAGCTCTTCGTCACTGTCAATACCGATGAAGTCGAGCCCCAGGCAAGTAGCGGACAAGAGCCTGTCGATATGCATCAGCAACACGAGCACCTCCAGCCACATGGAAATACACTTCAGGGCCATGGGCCCAACTCCGCAACGTGGCCTGCCGCATTCCCAATGCAGGAGGGAAACGTCCAGGATGCTCCACATGCACCTGTATTCCCACCAACGCGGAGCATACAGACGGCTCCGGTGACATCTCATCCGGCATACATTCGATGTCCACCCGTTCACCAGCCACTTCCAAGATCAGCAGCCTTCATGGAGCAGGAACATCAAGAAACCTACCCTCCAGTGGACTTCCGACCCGTGGACCCATCGCAACTGCTACCCGATCAGCAACAGTCAGTCTTTCCGAGGCAAGACATCGTGTACGTATCCATCCATCGTAGTTAGCAATATAGCAACAACTCTACCCATAACTAACTCCATTAATCCCCAATCAGAGAATCAACAGACAGACTCATCGTCGAGCAACCACTTAACCCCCCCTTCAACAAAGCCCCGCCCCCATTGCCGCCCACCTACGAAGCCGATCTAAACACCAGTCCCAGTACGCTCGCTCTAGGCGCGATACCCTCGCTACCAGGCAGCAAGTACCGGCAAATGCCCAAAAGACCTCGGCTAAGCGCGAGAAAGAGATGCAGAAGCGAAGGAATAGAGGGGTGAATATACCCCGAGGGAGGCCAGATTGAGCTAATGCTTCGGGGAAAGCGCGGACGGGAAGGGAGAGAATGCGTGGTGGTATTTCCGTTGGAGATGTGCTCTTCAGTTGTTGGTTTTGGACGCCGTAGTTAAGGCGGCAGCACTCGGGTCGTGACGCCTTGGGTTCGGCAAATGGCCTTGGGCATAGGTGTTCGGATCCAGTGATCAAGACAACTCCCAAGTCTTCGCCAGATTCTTGCTTCTCACGAATCGAGTATCGCTACGAACCATCTATAAGCACCCAAAGTAGTCGTCTCAGACCGAACGTCCCACTAAACGCAGGAAGACGGTCGGTGCTTGACCCATGTTATGGAGCTTTCATCGCCTTGGAGGGGCCACTGTTCAATCAGATGGAGAAAAGGCGGCACGTAATTATACTTTTCGCAGCGGGGACGCGATCATTGACCAAGTGACTGTACATGTAGATGATACAAGCGCCTTCGCATCATCCCCACGATGGCGATCTAGCATGAGAGCAGTCCATCGGGAGTTATCAGTAGGCGTAGTTAAGGAAGAACTATGGAGTATGCAGGGCGTCCGACGCACCTACTGAACCATGCCCTCCACTGTACCCACAGGCCGCTCGACAATGCCTATACAGCCATCCACGATGTTCTTCCTCGCGTCTTCGGAGCTTACATTCTGTCCGCCAAGGTACAGCAGCCATACGAGCCGACTCACCCGCTCGTCCTTGACCTCACCCAATTTTGCAAACTCGCCCATCTTCTCACCTTTGTTTGTCTTGACGACGCCCTGGTACATGGCATTTAGCGTACCCTCTTTGGATCTCGTTAAGATAATGACACTGCCCTTTGGCGCTTTCCCGCGGCCCTGGAATAGACCCTTAAAGTCCTTCATCGCAAGACCAAAGGATTCGTCAGAGAACTCGCCCTCTTCTACGGGCTTCGGTAGGGAAATCTGCTTTTTCTCGGCGGCTTGTTGCCTGACCAGGTCTGCCTGTTTCCGCCTGACCTCGTCAGTGCGAGAAGCAATGCCCCGCATCCACCCGTCCTGCAAATGTTTGAAATCCGTTCCGCGGACCGGCACAACGCGGAACGCCATATCGACAGCATCAGACCCGGTCCTGCTCAAAATCGACTCCCATACCTGGGTGCTCTTCTCAGGGTCTAGGAGCGCCTTGCGGAGCTCGTCCTTCTCGCCGGGGATCAGAGCAGATGCGGTAGGATTCACAGTGTTGATGAGCTGATTCTGGAGGCTGTGGAGTGATGATGTGCGCACGTAGAGCCCTACGACATAGACCTGAACGCGCAAAAAGGACACTTTGCGGATGCCGAGCCCAAGCAATGTGTACTCGGCCTCGCTTTCCACGGCCTCAGGGCCGGTCGATGTGGGTAGATTGATAGTCTTGGGAAAGTAGGGAACGTAGGATGTACCCGTGGGAACAAGCTCGATGGTGTCAACATCTGATGCGGTGGGATTTTCGGATGAGGCAGGAGCGGCGATTATCTTGTCGCCCGCAGCAATTACCACCTTCTTGCCCTGGAAGCCGTCGATTGCCGCGCGGGGCGAGTCTGTTTGCGTTGGCTTGGGCTTGATCATGTCTATGACACCCCGATTCTTCGGCTCATTGGTCTCCTGTTTCTCCTTGTCCTCAGGTGGCGGCAGGTCCCACATCTTCACCAAGATCATAGGCGCGATCATAGAGAGGGCCGCGCCCAGCGCCAGCCAGTTCCGGCGGCGGATGAGCTTTGCTCGTCGAATTGCCTCGGCGCGGTGGAGGGAGACATTGTGGAGGTCTGCTGCTACCGCTCGCTCTCTGGCGCGGGTGTAGTTCAGAGCTTCTTGCTCGAGCCGTGTCTTGGGAGAGCTTTCGTTTGTGAGATGTCGCAGCTGCGGTCGGGGCGTCGGGGCGTGGAGACAGCGGAAGATGTGTCGACGGGCGGCGAGGCGTGCGGGCGTCATGTTGTCGTCCGGACTGAGGAAGTAATGCCTCGGTTGATAGATGAGGCGCCGGAGGGTGAATGTCTTAGAGCTCGTTCGCTGAACGGGATGATGTCGTTGCCAAGCCTTGAGTCCCGAATCACAGGCGCGTCGTGCGCGTCTCCCAGTCCAACGCTAGAACGACCCCACACGAGATTCACAGGATCAAACCATCGACACCATGCCACCAGCCTCACGAAAAAGACGCGCGGTAAGTGGCCTGCATCTTTCCTATGGACATGACTGACTGTTACAGCCCACGGATGATGACGCTTCCACACCCACGCTGACACAGTCAAGACGGAATCGGTGGCTCGAGGAGCCTCCCGAGGAGGAGGATGAGCTCGACAAGGAGGAAGAGGAAGAGGCAGAGACAGATCATGGCAGTGGCAGCATCGCACAATTATCGAAGAATCTAGTCCGCTATGCACTTGCCTGCGAATACAAACGAATACCAATCAAGCGACCGGATGTCGGCCAGAAAGGTACCTGCGCCACCAATTGTTTCCACGACGTAGCTGAGAGATCTAGTTCTTGGTACACATGCGCGGATGTTCAAGGCCGTCTTTGAAGCCGCCAATTCACAGCTCATGGACGTCTTTGGCATGCAAATGGTGGAACTTCCGAACAAGGAAAAGGTCACGATTCGCCAGAAGCGCGGTATGTCTTCTGTGCTCCTGCTCGGCTCGTCTAACGTTCAATAGCTGCCGCTAGCTCTGATGCGCAGTCCAAAAGCAGCGGGATGTGGGTGCTGCGAAACATTCTTCCCGAGCAGTATCGCATGGCCGACGTTATCGGTCCCGGACCAGACCCGCCCGAAGGCGTTCTCGACGACGATGGCGCATATGTCGGTCTCTACACAATGATCATCTCCCTCATCCTGCTTTCTGGCGGCCAGCTCGCCGAGTCGAAGCTAGACAGGTACCTGCGCCGCATGAATGCAGAGCAGTCGACGCCGGTCGACACAAAGGAGAAGCTACTTGCGCGCATAATCAAGGACGGATATATCATAAAAGTGAAGGACAACTCGAGCGGGGAGGAGATGGTCGACTACATGGTAGGGCCGCGTGGGAAGGTGGAGGTGGACAAACAGAGCGTGGCTGCGTTCGTGAGGACGGTATATGGCCCGGGTGTCGAGGACCTCGAGCAGCGTCTCTCGCGGAGTCTCGGGCTGGAAGAGGGCGAAGTCGCGACGCCCAATGGTGAAGCTGCAGCGGCAGGACAAGACGCGGTGCGCTGGCCGGGGCGACCGCGGCGGCGTGGCTCGGAGGACGACTGAGGGCGGACGGGGACCACGCGACATATGAGTGAATGCATCCAGTGAAGTGGCGGCGACCGTGACGGCGAATAACGTGTATACGTCAAATTCTGCAGCCGCATGTTTGTCAGCCGACGGGGCACCCGCAGCTGATGTTGGTGGTGAGGGCAAAAGCTAGGTTGTGCCGTCAGTGGGCCCCTCCCGCTTGGCGCGTGGCCTCAGCTTGCAATGATGGCGACTCTATTTTCCAAACCATAGAGGGCCGCCAGCTTTTTGCTCTCCACCTTTTCATTCTTCGCGCCACTAGCTCACACACGCCATGACTATCGCACTCCCCCATCCTCGCTCGTAGACTCCCACCGTGACCATGAGCAGCATCAACTCGCTCCTCAACCACGAGCCTGCGATGGGCCAGCCGCCGCGCGCTGCCCAGAATTACGTCGCGCCCACCACGTACGAAGCCGCCGACGCCCTCACCACACTCGCGACGCTGGGCAGCGGCCAGCAGTATGCGCCCACGCGCGAGCTGCCCTCGCCCACAGCGTCTGCGCATCATCCCCGCGGCAACAGCAGCATTGGCTCCGTCGTCGCGCCCGTCGCGCCCGTCGAGCCGGAGCCGCCTCTCGAGCCGCAACCGCATTCGCCCACACTCGAGCACTACCATCACGGCTCGAAGTCGCCCGAGGAGCAGCGACGGCAGTCATTGCTAACCCGGTCGTCTCCCGCGCCTGTGCTAGCACCCATCCAAAATCTCTCGAATAACCTGCAGGACCAAGTGCTCGACGAGCCGACTGCCCTCGGCACGGACGTGTCGCAGATGGTGGCGGCGCCATCTGTCGAGGACTCGGGTCGCGACGAAACGCAGAACCGCGAGCCCGCGTTCGTACGCGACCAGCCAACAACATCGCAGATCATCGCGCCTGAGCCCGTGGAGTCCACAAACACCACGCCGCATCCCATTTCGACGGACCTGCCCTCGCCGCTACCCGTCGTCAAGAACGAGTCTATTGGCACGCCACGCGAGGCGACTCCTTCGACAGCCACGGCGCAGACATTCGAACGAAATCGCTCCATTACAGCTGACAATGTAGACGCCGACACGCTCAAGGCAATTGAGATTGCAAAGCAAAGCGATTTGGGACTGCGTGCGAAGAGAACCGCCAGCACTGCTGAGAGTGTCACTTCCCCGGTCGAGCCGAAGCCTGCGCCGTCGAAAAAAAGGCCTGCACCCTCGTCGGCACCTGCAATCAAAAAGAAAGGAACTGCCACGGCGAAGAAGCCTGCGTCCAAGAAGCGCAAACTCGATCCCGAAAGCGATGTACACGCCCGCTCCGTAACACCCACATCGCGCTCCATTAAGACGAGCAAGGGCGGGAAGAAGGGCTCGCAGGCTGGCACGCCAGCGGCCGAGTCGTCTCCCGCACCCGACTACTCCTCGCAGGTACATCCGTCCGACGACGAAGCGGATTCATCAGACGATAATACCCTCTACTGCATTTGTAGGAAACCGGACAACCACAAATGGATGATCGGATGCGATGGAGGGTGCGAAGACTGGTTCCATGGCAGCTGCGTCAACATGAACCAGGCCGACGAGGATCTCGTGGACAAGTTCATATGCCCGAACTGTGAGGAGCAGGGCCGGGGGCAGACAACGTGGAAGCCGGTGTGCAGGCGGGTCGAATGTCGGAAGCCTGCCAGGCTGACAAAGGGCAGCCAGAGCAAATACTGCTCCGACGAGTGCGGCGTTCTCTTCATGCAAGAACAGTTGCAACGCACAGCGGGCGCACATTCTGCAAACGCGAGCAAGAAGAAAGCAAAGAAGAAGGGGAACGGGGAGGAAGCAGCATCGGACGACGACGAGCCCACGCCATTGGGAGGCGTGCTGCGCGCAAAGGACCTCAAAGCGCTCGTCGACCAGTCCAAGGACATACAAGCGTTCAAGAATCTAGGCTCAGGAGTGCTCTCACCACCACAGACAGCCTCCCCAACCAAGGGCTCTTTTGACGGACTACCGAACGGGGCCCGTCGCCCTTCCGACGACCTTACGCTCACTCCTGGCGAGAGGGAACGCCTCAACGCGCTATATAACGAGAAGTCACAGCTGAAGGACCGGCTCGAAGTACTCAAGGACCGCGAGAAGTTTGTCAGCATGGTCAAGGAGCAAGCGACCCGACTAGCAGACCGCGAGAAAATCAAAGTCAAGGAGTTCTGCGGCTACGACTCGCGTCTTTCATGGTCAGACGCTGAATTTCTTCTTTGGCGCAACAGCAAGCACGGACGTGCGGCCTTCAAGTTCTCTACTATATCGCCCACGGCAGAGCAGTCTAAGTCTCTTGACTCAGTCAACGGGGAGGATACTACCATGGTCAACGGCGAAGACGAGAAGGAGACCGTCTGTCTCAAGAAGCGCTGCTCGAAGCATCCGCAGTGGCAGAAGCTCAATCTGCAGGACGCCCGCTTCGAGGAGCTCGAAATCGTCGAATCGATCAAGGAGTGCGAGAAGGAAGAACGTAGCGTCCGCGAGCGCGCAAGGAGGAGAAGCGCCAAAGACACCATGGCGAGGGAGCTCACGGGCGCCGTGCCAGGGACCGAGGAACGAAACCGCGAGGGTTGGGTCGAGGCGGTCGGATCGTAATGCACGCCGTTCACACCTTTGGTGGATGCGGTAATGGTTGGATAAGCATATACCCCCCAGCCTCCTTTTTTTGCTACTTGCTCTTCGGCGTTTGGGGGCGGGTAGTCACGTTTTCTCTCGCCTTTTATTGGGATAAAAGCGTGGGATGGGTCATGGCTCCCGGGAATGCTTCGGCATCATTGTCTCTGGAATGGCAACGCATGGATGGGAATTTTTCGGATTGGACGCATATCTATTGGAGATGAATAGTATGATTTAATCTCATCTTCGGATCTTCATGTTTGGAATCTAATCATGATCTACCAATTGCTGTACTTGAGTGTATTGGTTATGAAGCGCCTCAGGACACGATGACTTCGACGCATCCTCACCGCCTCCGTCGAATCTATCGCAGACTCTTGCGCTAGCCGAAGAAGCGCTCCGCTCCACGCAGCAATTAACGTCTAAGGGAACTAAATCGTTAATCTAGCACTTGGTAACGAGATTAGCAGCTGCTACGATCTGGAGATAATGGTAGCACCTCCAACGCCTTGAAGCGCATCCTTGAATGATCGCGGGCGCCACAGCACAAGGCATCAATCCAGACGTGCTCTAGTTAACTTTGAGAGATTCTACCTTGGGCGGGCATGCGGAGAACAGCCTTAGCATTGTCACCCTCCGCCACCGAAACTTCAATCCTATCCTCTACGCTGTGAAAACGGTCCAGCTTACAGTCTACCTTTAAGCACACTAGCGTAGACTTTCCTCTTCCTCTGCTTTATCCTTAAAGTAGATCTATTGTCTAGACGCTAGCGCCTTTACACGCTACGGCTCTAGTGTCAGCAACTTAAGGCTTCACTCCACAGCAACAACACCAATATATCTACCCAGGTAAGTCACTATTAACAATGCTGCAGCGCGCAGACAGAACATGGCTGACAGCATCCTTCCGGCAAGACCAGAGACACCGCCGAGCCCGTCCGGCATCATCCCTTTCCGCCGCGACCCACAACGCGCTTCCGCCTCCTTGCAGCTTTGCAATATCGCTGTAGTAATCTCAGGAAGTGCCAGGTATCTTCCCAAAAGGACATCGCAACAATGTCTGAATGATCGAGCCTGAGATCGTCCTCCACTCGAGGCCGGAGAATAACAATCCACGATTCTCCCCAGGTCAGACGTATCCGCGAACCTACCCGTATTGAATGCTCAAGGCTCACAAGAGTTATCGATAGATACAGTACTCTTAAATTGTGACGAATCAGGTTCTATAGCGTCCTACGGACGTTGCACTTTGTCTATATAATATTTAGTGCAGGAGATCTAATTGTATCGGAATGCTTACCAAAGCTATCGAGAATCTGTATGAGTCGGTCGGTTTGGATGTCATCTTTTGTTTGCTGGTCCCAAGGATGCCTCCAGGGAGCCACTTCGAATTCGCGAGGAAAGAATCCGGTAAATTCCCAATCTATGATGGCGGTAATATCGAAGTTGTTATCCGCGTCGACAAAAATATTGTGCTGGCCAAGGTCATTGTGACAAAAGACAAAATCTTGCTCACGGCAGAGCTTCTGTGCCCGGTGGTTCCGTTTATCTGGACATGTTATTCGACTTGGTGGCATCATTGGGAGGCCGTCATCTACACTCCCAGTCGTACGACGCCGTAAGGCGCGAAGCTGAGGTAGAAAGAAGTTGTTTATACACTTGTTAACACGCTCTGTTGCGATGGAGGCATGAGACCCTCTGATTTCGTCTAGAGGGACACCATTCGCTCGCTTCGTCGTAAGGTGGAAGAGTCCATCCGCTTCGTATAATTCCAGGTACTGGGGAACAGGTATAGAGGTCTCTGAAGCGATGAACTGAAGTGTAGCTGCCTCATTTCGCAAGCGCTCTCGAGACCATCGGGGTTCGATTGTTCGTCCAGTATAAATGGAGGTCGGTAGCTCGTCCTGCCGGAGCTCTCGCTTCGTAAAAGTCGAATTTGTGAGGGTATAATGCCGTTCGGAGCTTCGCCATTGCTCGGGAGTTTCTCTCATAGTTAATGATTAAGGAAGTGTCGCGTGAATCAGGTCGGAAAGTAAGATCAAGCAATGGACATGGAGCCGGGTGGTTCACCGCCCTTTCTCACGATCCGGACCTATTATATTTATAATTTAAGGAGTTTCTTAGGTATTTCAATCTATACTTTTTCCGCGTAATAACTAGTACCTATAATACTTCTATAACGCTTGCAGCTAATAGGCTCATCCTTTTCCTTTATATATAATAAAAAATGCCGTTTTAAGAATTATTATATCTTATAAAGACGTGGTAGTAGTACTATAGGTAAGAAACTTTTAATATTATACATCTATATATACGTAAGTATTAGATAAAAGATTAATATATTATTAAAATTAATGTTTTTATAGTACTACTATTACATCTTTGTAGAATATAATAATTTATAAGAAAGCACTTTTCACTGTATAAAATTAATTAAGAAGAATCAGCTTATTAGCTACTAGCGTTATAGAGGTATTATAAGTAGAAGTTAATTCGTAGAGGACAACTCGCGCGTAGAAAGCTTAAGTAAAAACGCTGAGGAATGCCCTAAATTATAAATGCGATAGATGCATTCCGGTCCGGCCTTCACCTGCGCCACGTCCGGGCTGAAGCATCCTCCGCGCCCTGTACTCCCAAACCTATGAAACGCGGTAGCGACATCGGGTTCACAGCGGACCGGCAGCCGGAGCCGCCTTGAATACGAGCCCCATCGCGACTCAGCTAAAGCGTATCATACTATGGTTTTGGATCATCAGGCGACCGTGCTCGAGCTTGATAGGCTCGAATATATCCAGAGCATACTATGCTGTGCGGTATACTCAATTCGATCTCTCATCAGTGTGAGCCTACGTTACGTCTTCTGCGATTACGTGGCATACGCTAAACCAGTTCGCAGGCAAATATCAAGCATGGCAATCAGACACTGCATTGAACTAGGCTACCATCGAAATCCCGTCTACCGCGTGTGGAAGTTGAAACGTGTGAGACAGGCTGTACGGCAGTCAGACGCCTCGGTCCTTCTCATTATCGCCGAGCAGTAGAGTCAAGCTACCCCATACCGTGACACGTTTGAAGGGCTATCAGAGAAAACCATCAACATAATCTGTGACGAGTGAGGGCCCTCCCCTGATATCAGCAGGGCCGCCCCCTCTTTCGAACCAACCTTTGTTACACCCCAGGAACCTGTACCGCGAGACTAGTTCATGGACTTGGGCAGCATTCATGTGCCGGGCGATTTGGAGTGGTTTGTTTATGGACTTCTTGATGGCATACGCGACGTTCAGCAGCTGGAGCTTGCATTCGATGATTTAGGCGAGTTTACAGGCTAGCCAGCTACAGGTGCCAGGCAGTAGGAATACCAGAGCCGCGGGGTCGAAGCATGGAGCCCGGAAACCATTTCCGCAATGTAATACCGATTAGCGCCGGATAACGGTGCGCATGCACATCACCGAGAGAAGCGGAATTTTGCCGCTAATGTGGTTCAAGACGAACCACTGGCGATTCTGGTCTGATCAAGATTCTATCGATTTATCATACGGTCCAGCAACCGATGACAACAATCCATCGCTTTTGGGGAACCTCGCCGCGATGGCTTCTACCAGCACAACGACTACGGCGTCACAGCAGTCCATTGCTGCCACTGGTACATCCACTACACCTTCTGGCTTCAACAGAAGTCGATTCCACATTGAATGGCCCAAGACGAAAGAGGAGGAGAGAAGATGGCAGCTGGAGCAAATGGCTGGCGCTTTCCGCGTATTCGCACGGTTAGGCTTCGCTGACGGAAGCAGCGGACATATTAGTCTTCGAGGTACAGGGAATCACCGCCCATTACTATCCACGTAAAATGGGAACTAACCTACGTACTCAGACCCCATTCAACCCGATACATTCTGGATCAACCCATACGGCGTGCACTTCGCCCTCCTCACAGTCAGCGACATGGTGCACGTCGACAAGAACGGAAACCGCCTAGGCGGTGCCGATAAACCCATCAACACCGCCGGCTTCACAATCCACTCTGCACTGCACCAGCAGCGCCCAGACATCCACGCCGCGTGCCACGTGCACTCGCCTTACGGCCGCGCATGGTCCAACTTCGGCAAGCCCATCGACATGCTCAACCAAGACAGCTGCATGTTCTACAACGACCTAGCCGTGTACGCCAATTTCGGCGGTGTCGTCTTCGCGAAAGAAGAAGGCGCTAGACTCGCCGACGCCCTCGGACCGACGAAGAAGAATATGATCCTGCAGAATCATGGACTTTTGACGTGCGGCCGTACGGTGGGGGAGGCGGCGGGTTTTTTTGTTGCGCTGGAGAGGGCGTGTCAGGCACAACTACTTACTGAAGCGGCGGTTGCGGGGGGGAGGGTGCAAAAGACGTTTGTGGGGGACGAGGAGGCGGTGTATACGAAGATGGGGACGGGGAGTTCTGAGGTTATGTATTGGCAGTTTGAGCCGGAGTATCAGTTGGTGCTGAGTGAGAGCAATGGGGATTTCTTGGTGTAGGTCGTTCTCCTTTGGAGTCATGTCAGTCATTACATGTAAGTAAACTTCAGGGGTACGGTAGCTAGGGCCCAGGGGGATCTGAGTCGGGCCCTCTCCCAATCGCTGGGCGGCGATTCAACTCTGAGTGCACCTCGCCGGAATCTAGCCTCCTTACATGATGATTCGAGCAGAGATTTGATTGAACCAATAATATTCTAGCAATTAACTATAGGGAAAATGAAGGAATCGTGCATGAGTATTAAATTCATACGTAGGTTATTAACTTTAGTTCTTACTACTAAACATCCTCCTCCTGTAGTTTACAACCTTCTATCATGAACCGCTCTAAAATTGCATTCCAAAAAAATTCCTTCACTATTATTCTTACTCCTTCCCCGGATAGCAGTCGTCGAGGCTGCCTTCCTCCCTAGCCTTTCTTACGTCATTCTTTCCTGGCTTCCCAATCTGCCCAACCTTACCCGCCGTGTCTCTTTCCCCGGCTTTCCCCACCTCTTTGAGCTTGTCTACTGCCTTAACCTCGTCCGCCGCCTGCAGCTTGTCCAGGTACTGGAGCTTGACCACCTCCCTGAGCCTGCCCACCTCCTCTAGCCTGCCCGCCTCTTTGAGCATGTCCGCCGCCTTTATCTCGCCTAATACCAGCAACTTACCCAGCTATTGGAGAGCCTGACCACCCCTTTGGCCTCCCGGCGGAGGATTATCATTAGAGTGATACGTCTGTGCCGCCATCTCAGAACGCCGCGACGCCCCTAAAACCCAGGCCTGAGACGTCGGCCCCGAACCACCACCCGCAACAACAGCCCCTAAATTACACAGCCTATTTGGCTGAGCCTGAGTCTTAGCCTGCGCTAAGGCTACCGCCCCGGGCGGGGGGTTCCGTTCGTACCCGATTCTCCTCTATTGTTAGGTGACAGGTGACTCACTCCTTGGTTTCTCCTTAGCTCTATTGAGGTAAGGAAGTTCGTAGAATAATTAGATCACGTCTAATTAGCCCTTTATAATAAGGTGCTATCTCTTAATAGTAAAGCGCTGCTTCTTACCACTGTCTGCCGCCCTAACATATATTTGTATGGCATACTAAATAGCTTTGCGCCTCCACATGTCCCTCTATCTCTTTGTAGAGCTTAGGAGGCGGAGTATTATTCTTCTATGGAGTAGTCTTCCTCCTTGTCAATCACTGCGAACAGCTACTGGGAAATCCTAAGTCCGAGGAGAACACGGTTCAATTCCTCTCGCTAATGCAGCCAAGTAGTCGACGCGGTCGAACCACGATAATCACTTCAAGAAATTTGAGGCATCTCCCCCAAAGACTGCGCATACCCACTTCCTACATTTACGGACAGTGCCTTGACATAATTCTAGATCCATTCTATGCTGATATGTACAGATTCAGATTTCGCTTGGCCGAGACATAGAGACTATGCGAGCTTTTAGCGAGCAATTAGTAGCAAGAAAATAAGGCTACGTTATTAGTAAAAATACAAACGACGTATTATTAAAAGTAGTTCTATAGTTTTTGTGCCCAAGTCCGCGGTGTGTGCTGGCTGAGAACGTCTCCTTGATATACTTGCGAGAGTTCCTTCCACCTAACCATTTTGGTCTGATCCCCGTTAAGCCAAAACTCCCATCTCCTTCTCCTCACCATCCCCCTTACCACCCCCCAATTTCTCCATCCTCGCCTCCTCAAACAACCCCCTCACAACATCCCCATCAAGCGCGCGAGTAGAAGAATCCCCCTCACACACCCTCTCTCCCACCCTCTCCACCCCAAACTCAACATTCCCAAATCCCTCCGGCAAACACTCCCCCAACATCCCCAACACGCTCCTCACTTCCCCCGACCATGTTACCTCCCTCTTTCCCCGCATGACCACTGGCAACCGCCAAACCGTCACCATGACCCTTAAACTCTTCAAATCCCCCATCCCCCTTAATCCGCAAAAGTCATACTCAAATTCCGTACATCCGATTCGAGATTCCTCGCCCATATCGATGCGCAGCTGCAAATGCTGAATGCGATCCAGATCCCAACCATACGGCACCGCATTCCGCGAATTCTTCAATCTGTACTCGCGCTCAGCGAACACGGGGAAAGATGGATCAATCACGACGGTGAAGCTATTTTCGCGATAGAGCGTGTTCAGCGTTTCGTCGAAGATTTGGCGGTTGGCGCAAAGGATGCTTGGGGCGGCCGATGGTACATAAGCGGCGAATTTCATGCCGCGGCGATGGAGACAGTGGTATTGGTATTGCGTCGTCTCCGCGTGGTACGAGGTACTGGCGAAGTCTGCTTTTGCACCAACGACGTGGGAGTAGATTTCGTCTTTTAGTTCTTGGGGAAGGGCTAGGAAGGTGAATGGCTTGGGTGCGTTTTTGTGTCTGGGCATGTGAGTAAGGTTGATTGCAGATATTTGGGGATGCGTAGGGGCAGACTGACTGCGGGTTTTCGATGCTGGTGGAGTGCGCTGGAGAAGCTGTGGTGGGTCGCTGGGGCTTCTTTCGAACGGCGCCAGATTGAATTCTGGAGCGTGAGGAGCGCCATTGTGGTCTTCGCCAGGGTATCGGACACATTGTACCGGGATATGAATATGTGTCGGTGGGATAGATAGGTTTGGCGCGAGGAGGTTGCAAGAAGTAAGGTGTAGCCTAAAGGATGGTGCGGGGTTATGGGCTGCAACACAGCCCCCTTTTCGCCACCATTGCACGATATTGGTTCTCGTGCGAGTACTTCCTGTTAAACACTATTTCAATAAACGCTCTCTATTATAGTCTACTAGTAGTTGCCAGTAAGGGGTTATATTGTGCACATGTGTACACTGTTAGGCTTGGTTCGCTACCCCACATTGTAGTTTTCCCTCACCGCGCCAGCTAATGATTGAAATTTCCCATCTCGAACATCCAGGCCTCTTCAAGATCGCATCACCAAAACCCCTCTCCTTCTCTCGCTACTACTACAGCAGCAGCAGCAGCAGCAGCAGCAGCATCAACGCTCACTTTAACTTCATATACGCTAGTACCCAGGACCTCTCCGCTCCGCCAACACATTACCACGCCCCTACCCCTTCTAAAACCATAAACTAACCACCATCCCCATCCCCATCCCGTATAAGTAGCCCCAATTACCCTCACCCCTATACAAGACAAACCTTCCAAAGACAAACCACAGCATTACTCTACATCAAGCCATAACTCCTCTCGCTAGCCCATCACTCACCCCACCATGTCCTCCAGCAACCCCCTCGGCTCCGCACAAGACAAAGTGCAGGACCTAGGTAAAGTCGTCAGCGGCATGTCTGAGGAGATCCAAGATGATACTGAGTCTGTGAGTGATCCCGGTAAGTCGCTTTCGTTTGTTTTGTAGTTTCTTTATGCAGCTACAAGGACGGTATTCACGGGTTTGTAGATTGTTCGGATTTTGGATGGAGAGCTGACTAGGCTGGGGCGTGTGGATAGATCCTAGTAAGGGGAAGGTTAATACAGCTAGTACGGGCAGTGGTGGGAACAAGTTGTAAGTGTTAGAAAACCTCTTGGTGCGTGTTGCGTTTAGTGAAGGTCCTAATTATGAAAGCAGCAAGGGTGAGAAGGAGGGCGGTGGGAAGAAGGCGAAGGGAGCGAAGAAATGGGGTTTGGGAGGCTTGAGCGGGGAATTGGTACTACTTCGGCATGGATTAAACGTATGCCTGTACATTAAGTATACTAGATCTGTTTAAAGTGGTTTTTCTACCTACACCAAAAGAAATTGCCTCTTGTGTTGATTGTTCACTCGTTCTTCATACAAGCTAGATTATAGGGTGATGAAACAGAATTATCAGCGTCGAATCCCGTCCCCTCCCCCATATATACCCAGCCTCTAAGATATCTCTTAGTCAACTAGGCTAACCAGGGGCTTTCGGTTCCTATCTGTCTGGCAGCTATCCGGATGAGTATCTCATTCCAGAGCCTTGGTCCATCAACTTTCAGTAGGTGGATCGTAGGTGCGGGTCTGGGTCTAAATCTGGTTGATTAGTTGCGATTCCATCCGTCGATAGTAGATTTTACATTTCAGGTGCTGCGATAACTCCATGATTGAAGCTAAGCATAGGCAGAACGGTAATGCCAAAGTGAATCATAAGGACATCATACAGCAGAATTCATTCATCCTTTGTACAAGTTTGAGCCCAAGCAAGCACTACAACATTCATCCCCAACCCTTACACACCACCCACACAACAACCAGAGTAGAGAAAAAACCGGCCGTAACCTCATGAAAAATATACAACATACAGTACCAGGCTTGCCCCCTTTTCCATCCCAGCCTCAATCTCCAAAATATACATTTGCCATTAAATGTCCCATGTGCCGACCCAATGCCAAAAAAAAAAACGCCATCCATAAATGCTGTCAAACACGATCGCCAAGATCCACGTTCGTTACCTCCCCCCATTCATCGCATTCGCATTAAACCCACTCGTCCCATGCCCGTTCTGCGAGAAATCCGGCATCACCCCATTCATCGAGATGCCGTCCTCGTAGCCCGAGTAGCCAGTCATGTCCGCCCAATCCCACTCGAGCGTCATCGGCATCTTCCACAGATCCTGCGGCACGTTGTTGAAGGTCTGGTCGAAGGTGCCCATGGCCATGGCGTTCATATTCATGCCGTTGATTTCGCCGCCCGTACTCATGGGAATGCCGTTTTGCAGTATTTGCGAGGCCATTGATGGCGAGCCTCCGAATTGGGGTATGTTGCTTGGTTGCTGGAGCGAGGCGTGGGTGAAGTTGGGGGAGAAGGGGAAGGGCTAGGCAAGTTAGCGATAACTCGGATATATTGTTGTGGGGTGGAACTTACTTCATTAAAGCCGTGGAAGTCAGGGTTGAAAATCATCTCTTGCGGCTGGGTCTGCGGTGTCGTTGCTTGTTTTTGAGGAGGCGACTGCGGGTTGCGGCTCGTCGACAAGATCTCTTGCGCTGTGGCTTCAATCTCGGCGTCTTGCTCGCTGTCGCCTTGCTTTCGTTTCCTTCTTGAGGCGTGCTCGCGGTCGGCCTTATCTAGGACAATCGTTGCGATACGCTCGAACTCGGCGCAGACGCTCAGCATGCGCTTGACGCTGCCATTTCCTGCATCGTTCGAGAGCATGCTGAGGAAGCTAACGACTAGCTTCATCAGCTTCAGGTCAGACCTTGACCGCGTGTCTTGGTGGTTTTGTAATATATTGGCGAAGAGTGTGACGAGCGCGGTCACAGGGAAGTAGATGATGAGCCAGACACAAGACGGGTCGCCTTTGGGTATGTACTTGAGAAGGTGTATCGATGCTCGGGCAGCCTGCACACAGAGCTGGGCGGACATGAATACGCGGGGGTTCAACGGTCGGGCATTCAGACCCTGGATAGCAAAGTTGGAGAGTCGGCTCGTCCAATACCCGTGGTGGACGCTCATGCGGTGAATCGTTGTCAAGCAGTTGTAGTATCCGAGATGGAGAACGGCAACTTGGAGGATGAGCGGGGTGTGTGAGGCTTTGATCTCATGTTCTGGTCGGAACTCGAGCGGGATGCCGTCCTTCCACGTCTCCAGCTCTTTGTCAAGCTCTCCAATCGTGTTGAGCAGTTCTCCGTCGGTCTGTTTCGACGCTTTCACCGAGTACAGTCGCTTATACACATGGCTCTGTATGATGGAGAATGTGCACATCAAACGGAACAGATTCATCTTGCCTTTGCCATCAGCGAGTGGAATGTTGCCAATGTTGTCTGGGGGGTCCTCGCTTGGTAGTTCGACGTTCATGTCGTCGTCATCCTGGATAGGCGGTCGACCGGAGCGCAGGCAGATACTATTAGGCGTCAGTCAAGCTCATGCACCATCTTCCAATTACTTACTCCCTGTCAAGCATGTACGCTATCCAGAAGACTCGCTTCCGCTGCTCCACCTCAGATGCATTCAGGTTAAAACCTGCGCCCTTCTTGTGCAGACCTATGCTGTGCGAAAGTCGGATGGCGGCTGCGACGAAGAAGTAGGTAGGCTGAGGGTTGGGTGTGCCAAGAAGGAAGAGCCCCTGCACATGTTAATCACGTGAAGACGCGAAGAGGAGTCTCACTTACGATTCCAAGAAGAGCCTGCACGCTGAGCAGATCCGTATTGCGCATGGTCAGCTCGACCTGAATGCTCATAGCATTCTTAAGGTATTGCCACGCCTTCTCGTCCTCCTCTGCGGGGACCAGATTGCTCATGACGCGCAGTCTATGGGCAAAGGCGAGAGCGACGTTAAGACTTGCCCACCAGCCGGACCCTTCGTACGGGTCTTTCGAGTAGTGCTTGTCAACCAGATGCATAAACGTCGGCTCGTGGAAGAGCGGGAACATGCAGTTGAAGTTTTCGAAATAGTCTTTTAGGAGCGACAGGGCTTCGGCTTTGGGTGGCAGCTGGCGGTAGACCCGTCTTTTGAAGATGTCCTGGAAGACGTCCGGCCGCCACTGTATCCACTTATTGTCTTCAATGGCCGCAGTCGAGATCATCTCTTGGAAGGAGCTATCTCCGGTCTTCTCACTCACCCATTGGATGCCCTTGGGGGAGAAGATGGAGAAGCCGGATGATGATCCTATCACAATTAGCGTTACCCTCAAGTCTGGCAGGGGTCTTTCGTACCAATATATCTCGTCTCTCCGCAGTTGTTGGTCACCAATGAACACATCATCTCGGCGAGCGCATCCTCCTCCTTCTCTCCCGTGTTTGTTCGTTGCGGCGGCTCCGGCGACGTCGTGCCGCTTCTCGGGCTGGGCAGGCCTGGTTGTGTTGGAGGGGTTCCATCCGTTTTCTCTGTCATCTGTGCCAGGGACTGTCGCCGATCATCTGAGGCATTGTTCATGGGTGTTGCGCTCAACCTCGCCCGA
This sequence comes from Lentithecium fluviatile CBS 122367, assembly GCA_010405425.1. Lineage (NCBI taxonomy): Eukaryota > Fungi > Ascomycota > Dothideomycetes > Pleosporales > Lentitheciaceae > Lentithecium > Lentithecium fluviatile. The sequence continues at coordinate 335,036 of MU005597.1, read as the reverse complement.
TCTGCCAGGCGCTTCTCCAACGTCGCTAGGTCGGTGCTGCCGTCATCGTCTTCGGGGAGCACGCCAGACAGGCGCATCAGCGACTCCATGCGGGCGAGGCGGTTCTCGAGGCCTTCGATGTATTTGGCGCTGCAAATGACAACGTCAGCCATGCTTCACCTCCGGAATGCGCGGAACATACCCTTTGGGCGGCTGGCGCTTCTTCTCGACCTGAGTGAAGATGCACTCGGTCTTGTAGTTCAAGCAATGCGTGCATGCAGGCATCTTGCCGTCACACTTGATCTTCTTCTTGCGACACATGTCGCACGCCTAGGCCTGTCAGCACTCCGCCATGCACATCTGTATCTGCGAATGCATACCCGTGCAATCCTCCGCCGCTTCGGGTCTCCCTGGTCGTGTCCATCGTCCAAGTCGTCCTGGCTGAATATTGGGCCCGCGAGCGATGCGGGAATGGGCGAGCCGTTGGCACTGATGTTGCCAAAGATGCGCGGCGCCTGGTTCATCATCGGCGGGCCGGGGGCGTAGAAGCCGTTGGGGTCCATGGCGGGTGTCAATGATCGGTGTAGTCGGAGGGGGTTTGCGTGCAATTGCGCGGCGCACGGGGAGCGTGGGTGTTTTGTGATGTGGATGTGGAAGTCGCCGGCTTTGTGGAGGGGTCGGGGCAGGCGTCTGAAACGCTGCCGAGTTTACCAGCACCAGGAGCTGCGAGTTGCTGTCGCAGAGTGGCCGACTATCGAATCGAGCGCGGAAGAGTCAAGAGTCGCGGCAGGAGCCTGTTTGGGGGGTGCGCCGGTGTGCTCTGGTGTGCAGCGAGCGTGCGTCTACTGCCGCACGAGGCCTGTCGGCAAGCAGATAGGTACCGAGCAGGGTGGGCGACTTTCGCCCGCCGTCGTCCGGAGTGCGATGCGCTGCTTCGTAAGGAAGACCAAAAGCGGGCTAGGCGGTGATCGCGCCTTCAGATGCGAGGGCGCTGCGTCAGGCACGATGCCGAGGATCGATACGTGAAATCGTCTAATCGCGACCATGAAGCGATCTCCTGCCTCTATATCAACCTCTGCCTGCGCACATCTCCGCCTGCCTAAGCGCTCACTCTATCCTGCGCCTCGAAATAGTAAGTTGGCATTCCCTTTGCAGTTGTCCACATGTCCGCTTTTAGTACCAACACGCACGTTGAAACCAGGCACCAGGATGCGGCACCGTTGTGCCACACCGTCTAACTATAAACTTGTGGAACGGGCTAAGCCACTGCTACGTCAACCACGTCTACTCACCAACACCACGACTCCAGCCACGCCTATCAAGAGGCTGTCGCTACGGCTGAAGGATTCACGCTGACCAGCCCCAGTTCTTTGACATCCAGACGTCCCAGAGCTGAGAATCTGACCGTTGGCGATGGGCGGGTCCGCTCCCGCAGCTGACGCCATGACGGCGGAACAGCTGCGCAAACACCCAGAATACAACCACACCGTCTGGGACCTCAAGCCGGCGCAAAAGGGCAAGCTTGCCGTTGCGCACGGCAGAGGGGGCCCTCTGAAAATTGCGTACGAGGTCCACGGCCACGGCAACACGCACCTCGTGGTATGTTTCGCTTTCCATATTTAGCGATGCATCCCTCCAAGACAGGCACCAGGCACAGCAACAATTTGTCATACCCGCGCCTGGCCGTGCTTTACACAGCTCGCCCATGAGGGGCAAACCCACCAATGATTTTTTGCTTCCCTGTCGTTGTTTTGTTTCAGTCGCATTGATCGTCTCAGACTGTGTGCTTGTCTCACTAGTCGAGCACCCGGGCGCATATTCCACACCCTTTTTCGACGACACTCGCTTTATCCCCGAGTTATCACCATCGTGATTAATATCTGAATTGCAGAGCTGTGCTGACTGCATGCAGTGGATCATGGGTCTGGGAGGCATGAAGTATGCATGGCAGCGCCAGACCAAAGACTTTGCGCACAAGCAGGCCGACCAGTACTCGTCGCTGGTGCTTGATAATCGGGGCATCGGCGAATCAGATAAGCCGTTCTTCCGATACTCTACGTCTGAAATGGCTAGAGACGTACTCGAGCTGCTCGACCATCTAGGCTGGACGGCCAAACGCGAGTTGCATATCATTGGAATAAGCATGGGCGGCATGATTGCGCAGGAGCTGGTGAGTCCCGCAATATACTTCTCTCTGCCCATGGAACTCTCCAGGTCTTAGTGCTTCATCTTGGAGCCTTTGTAAGCGGAATCGGATGCTCTAGCTTCCGGTCAAACACCACGAGGTAGATGTGAGGCAGTGTGCTAAGGCATCGAAACACTCCGTGTATCTCGCCAAGTCACCCCTGCAGTATCATACACCCCCTGTTCTCCGCTCCGCTCCACCCTCGAAAACCTACCTGGTCTTGGCAGCTATGTTTAGCGTTGACGTTCGTTTTCCACAAGACTGACGAGGGAATCCAGGCCATGCTGATACCAGAACGCATCTGTACGCTCTCACTCGTGTCCACGGCTTCAGGATTGTTTAGAACGAGTGTAAGCAGGCCCATTCCGTTTCACCCATCCTTCCCTAACCCACATTCCTCGGACCGACTCCTCCAAACTCTCTATCCTCTCTATCCTCTCGATCCAATACTTCCCACCATATGTTGCGCCCCAGGTGTACACCAACTCAACCAACCTAACAGTTCCAGGGCTTCCTCGAAAACATAATCAACCGCATCAACCTCTTCCTCCCCAAACCCATCGACCGCCAAATCGCTGCCGTAAAGCACAATCTCTACACAGAAGCCTGGCTCTCCGGCCCCGACACCCTCGAGCACGTCTCCACCCCCTTCCCCACAAATGGCGACCGCTTCGCCGCAAACGAGCTCTGGAAGCGCACCCACCCGGACTACTTCCAGAAAGCCGGGTTTATCCTTCAAGCTATCGCCGCGGGCTGGCATTACAAGTCGCCCGCAGATCTCCTAAAACTCTCCACCGCTGTGGGCAAGAGGAGGATCATGGTCGTGCATGGGACGCGGGATCGCATGATTACTTTCCCGCATGGGGTCGTGCTTTGGAGGGGCCTGGAGAGGGGCGAGGGCAAGACGGGGCGGGAGAGGTGGTTGGGGATGGAGGAGGAGCCCGATGTGTGGGTTGAGGGCGAGGTCGAGAAGAGGTTTGTTAGGGAGCTGGGGCATGTTATTCCTATTGAGATGAGGGAGGAGTTTAGGGCGTGGGTGGAGGGTTTGGTGGGGAGGGGGGAGGAGTTGAACAGGACAGAGGGGGTTGCAAGGTAGCTGTCGTGTACCTTCGTATGGTAGTAGCTGAGGTGGGATGTGAGGACGGGTTTGCTCCAGGACGATTAATATATATATCAGCAACATGCTAAGCTCGTTCAGGTCAACCAGTGCCTATCCTGCCGAGCTTGATCGATTGGGCGGCTGCTTGTAAAAGTGTAGGCTCTCAAAAGCATGATACCAAGCTCTGGGTTGTGTAATAGTGTGGTGATGTGTTGATGTGTTGGTGTAGCTATGTGTTACTGAGGTTCTATATTAGCATAGATGGTTTTCATGTGTCCATTTTATTGCTGCTGTTCCCCAGCTATTTCAGCTGCGAGATGAAAGCACCCACTATATTAGCATAGTTTGTGTAGATTGTAGTTTTATATTGCCGTAGTTATCTATCCTTATGGTTGTGTGGCTGCGTCTCAGGGTAGTTTTGTATTAGCGTTATTACGTGCTTATTTGTTAGTATACTTTGTGTAGTTCTGTATTGGTGCTGCTATAGTTTTGTGTTAGTGCTATTCTATAGTTGTGTCTTGGCAGTCAACAAGCTTGAGTGAAGGACCCTACAGCACTCACAGGCCGAACAGCCGCGCAGAATAATTATGACAAGCTCGGAATGGAATCTATACACAGGATATGCTCATCTACGGGTCGGTCGAAAGGCTGCAGTCGGTGTTTGGTCGGGTCGCATGGTCGAAGTCGTTCCGTTGCTCTTGCGTCTTTGTCAATGACGATCCCGGTCCCGGCCCGCAATCCCTCCTCCGTCTCTCATATTCCACTACTCGTACATCCCCCATCCATCACCATTGCCAATCTACTCCTCTCCCTCGCCAAACTCAGCACGGCCCGGCTTAGAGTTCAAGTATTCGTTCCTGTCTTCTATTAGCCCCACATCCCATCAAGGACTATACCCTTCCTCGGCCCACTCACCTCTCAATAGCCCACTGCATAGCGCCGTACGCCAGGATAAACGGCGGCACCACGTAAAGAATCTGGTTCTTGGCCCGCCGTGCCGTGTTCCAAACGCCCTTGGTGAGGAAGCCGGCGAACGGACGCTGCCGGTTGGCGCTCATGGCATACACGACGGTGCCCTTGCCGGGCTGGCCGCCGCCTTCGTAGGGGTTGCCCCAGCCGCCGATGTGCCATCTACACCATCTTTATTAGCAAATGCCCATCTCTCGCTTCATCGCTGCAATCTGTAGCAGTGTGTGTATTGTGCGGGGGCGGCGACGCGGGTGACACCGACTGCAGCATGGCCGAGGTGCGGTCGGGAACGTGGGTGGATGACGGAGGGTGGTTGTAGACGTACGTTGCTTTGTGGCGCGCGCCGTTGGATTCGGAACCGCCGGCCATTATGGTGGAGGGGTCAATTGGTCGCAATTGAGGGTGTCGGCGGAGGTGGTAGTGGGTTGCGGAGCTGTGGTGGTGGTTGATGGTGTGGTGAGGCACTTGCAGAGCTTGGAAGACTTTCAGCCCTACGAAGAGTCACGTGATAGCACTTCTCGGCCTGAATACGTGCACGTTGATTGGCCGGACGGATGGCAAGATGTGTCGTTGTGAAGCATCATAGATATTGTCAAATAATAAATTCATGAAATGAAGGAGCGTGATAAATATGAACTCCAGCTTCCCAGTGTTTGCGATCCAGTGCCGTCGTTATTGAATGATCCCATTCGTAACGCCTACATGGCCGTAATCCAATCGATCCTACCGAAGGGCAGTTCCCTCCATAGAGTTCCCAGTGTTCAAGTCCCAAAATGGTATCATACAAGAGCAACCCAACGCCTCATTCACTTCGGCACACAAATCTTCTGCCCGATCCGCAAATGATCACAATCCACGCCCTCGTTCCCCTCGATCCCCAAAAGCTCCTCTACACCCAAACCATTCTTTTTTCCGATGTCGAAACAGGTGTCTTTCTCGACGACTTGAACCCAAGTATCGCCTTCAGCACATTTAGCCTGCTCCCCCAAATCAGCATGAGCCCCCGCGTTGCCGAGATATCGGAACAAAAGCAACAGGAAGACAAGGACGAGGAGTGCGAACGGGAGTATCATCTTGACGGATTCGCGGTTGCTCTTTTTGAGTTGCGCATTGTGATGCTCGATCTCGCTGGGTGTGCGTTGAGGGCGGCGACCCGCGGGCCAGAGTTCGCCGTAGCGGTTGCCTGACTCGGATTCGTAGATGGCGCCGCTGGCATCGCGGAAGGTGTAGATTTGCGTGTCGGCATCGTAGCCGATGCGCTTCATGCCTTCGGGGAGACGGTGTTCGTCCTGGACGGGGCGTCAGAAGTGCGAGTGGAGGGGGTGTGTGCTGCTCACGCTATCTTGATCTGCCCAGCGACCCATGTTGAGAGACAAGTTGCTGTACTACTGTGAAGATTGAGTACGATGTTGATGTTAGTTGGCGAGGACGAGATCAAAGACTTGGTTTGAGCTTTTGAGAGGACTTTATCAGGGTTGCCAGGGAAGGACCAAGGCACGTATAAAGTAGGCTGTGGAATGGGCGCTGCTGCGTTGTTCGCCGGTGAGGATTGTCAAGGTGACGCGTGGTGAGCTGACGGCTGTGCAGGATCCGCTTGGCAAACTTCGTGGATGTGGTTGGCCGGCAGATTCCGGGGCATCTTCCGCTCGCTAGAATGTCGTACTGTTGCCTACAGTGATGATATTGATTGAACGCAATTTGTCAATTATACGGAAGTGTAGCGAAAGCGGTTTCATTCAGCGAATGACGTTGCTGCGCCCTGTCTTCAACGAGTCTTTACGGTTGACTGCAGTACTCGGCTGAAGATAGTGTAATACCCAGCTGGTACCCAGCTATGGTCATCCCCATTGTTGTTCGTTTGCTTCTTGATGGGCTAGACGTTCGCCATTTGTGTGTAGGCTGGAGTAGGCTAACGCACTTATATATGTACTGCGATCAGACGAACCCGACGCTCACACAGTTTAGTGTCAATCCCTTAGCTTATAGAATATTGCCTTAGAGAAACACTTTCCTGTTGTTCTATTAGAGGTGCCTATGTAGGGTATGATATATCGAGGGAGAAGGTGCTTCGTAGAGCACGAGGACATATACCCCTTGACCTATTGACCATTGCACCACTCCATATCACAAGAAAACAGCGCGATGACGCTGGTGTGTAGCGAGTCGAACAATTGACCCGACTTTGCATGAATCTGCAAGCAACTAGGTCGTGAAAAACGTCCTGCTGAAGTATTCGTCCGGTCTGGTTGATGATTGGTTGACTAAGCAAAAATCGGCAAGACCGCGGATTCACATTCGTCTACATCACGACCTTTCAGTGCTGTCCCGGCACGCCATCGCCCCCCGCCACCCTGCTGTCATCTCTTGTCTATTGGCGCATGGTACTCTACACAGGTGCGAATAATTTTCCAATCCTCTCCTCTCTTCGCTCTCCTACCCGCCATGTCCACCCTGCTCCGTCGCTCCGGTTACCTCGCACGCCTCGCAAGACCTAACCTCAGCGCCACATCACGAACGCCCTTCGCCGTCCGGAGACGGATACCAGTCCCGCAGTGCCTGTATGCACAACAGCGCGCGCGATTGTTTGCAACCCAGCCGCCCGAGGAGCCGAAGAACAAGAAGCAGGATGAGGTAGCTAAGGAGGAGAAGCCGGGCGAGGCCGAGAATCCTGAGCCCGGTAAAAATGAAAAGCCCCACGAGAAGCCTGCATCTCCGGAGACTCAGACATCGAAATTGACGGAAGAGGAGGAGAAGCTGCTTGATCAGCTGGTATCGTTTGTCTCCATGGGCGTACCAAAGTCGCAAAAGAAGGCGATACGAGATGCGGTGGAAGAGATCAAGGAGACAGGCATACCCAAGGAATTGCGCGAGGAGATGGACCGGTTGGCGCGTGGCGAGAAGCTGGATCTGGCCACCGCAGCTAAGATCTCGCGTCTGACGACCAAATTTGCGCGCAAGGCCGCCGAGCAACAGCAAGTGTTCAAGGACGATGCGGCCGATGAGCCACAGCAAAAGGCCGGTGCCCACGATCCAGGGCCACAGGGCAAAGAGAAGCAGCAGAAGGGAAGCGCAGGCGGTGTGCCCAAGTTCGACAAGACCATGGACTGGAATACGACACTGATAACGGCCCTCCTTGCATGGCTTACTTACCGCGCGATCGTACCCGGCGAAAACACCAAGGAAATTACTTGGCAAGAGTTCAGGACGACGTTCTTGGACAAGGGACTCGTCGAGAAGATTGTGATATTAAATGGCAGCCGAGCCAAGGTACATTTGCACCGCGAGGCCGTTGCCTCAATGTATCCCGACTCCCCTGCGGCCAGCCAGAACTTCTACTACTACTTTACCATTGGCTCCGTGGAGGCGTTCGAGCGGAAGATGGACAGTGCACAGTACGAGCTTGGCATTCCCAGCTCGGAGCGGATTCCCGTCGCATACTCCAGCGAGATCTCCTGGTTCGGCACCCTACTCTCGTTCGGACCCACTTTTCTTCTTCTCGGTTCCCTGTTCTACTTTACAAGACGTGCCGGTGGTGGCAGTGGCGGTAACAGTGGCATCTTTGGCATGGGCCGGAGTCGGGCTAAGAAGTTCAACCACGAGACAGATATCAAGGTCAAATTCGCCGATGTCGCGGGTATGGATGAGGCCAAGCAAGAAATCATGGAGTTTGTGTCCTTTCTGAAGGAGCCAGCTCGCTTCCAGAAATTGGGCGCCAAGATCCCTCGTGGTGCTGTGTTATCTGGGCCCCCGGGCACTGGTAAGACTCTTCTCGCTAAAGCAACTGCTGGAGAGTCAGGCGTTCCCTTCTTCAGCGTCAGCGGATCCGAGTTCGTCGAGATGTTCGTCGGTGTTGGTGCGTCTCGGGTCCGAGACTTGTTCGCCAACGCACGCAAGAGCACCCCTTGCATCATCTTCATTGACGAGATCGATGCCATTGGACGTTCCCGCGCTAAGCAAAATTTTGGCGGTGGCAACGATGAGCGTGAGGCCACTCTCAACCAGATTCTCACGGAGATGGACGGTTTCAACACTACAGAGCAAGTCGTCGTGCTCGCGGGTACCAACCGACCCGATGTTCTCGACAAGGCTCTGATGCGCCCCGGGCGTTTCGACAGACACATCAACATTGACAAGCCAACGATGGAAGGACGGGCACAAATCTTCGCCGTGCACTTGAAGAAGATTGTCACCAATGAAGACATGGATTTCTTGAAAGGCAAACTCGCTGCGCTAACACCCGGCTTCTCCGGCGCTGACATAGCCAACTGTGTCAACGAAGCTGCCTTGATCGGTAAGTTATACATGCTCACGGCATAAAACAATTACTAACTATAATAGCTGCCCGTTACGGTGCGGACTCTGTAACAATACCACATTTCGAGCAGGCGATTGAGCGAGTTATCGGCGGCTTGGAAAAGAAGTCCCTGGTCCTGAAACCCGAGGAGAAGAAGACCGTAGCCTACCATGAAGCTGGCCATGCCATTTGCGGTTGGTATTTCAAGTGGGCGGACCCGCTGCTCAAGGTTTCCATCATTCCTCGCGGCCAGGGCGCGCTCGGTTATGCGCAGTACCTTCCATCTGGCGACACCTACCTCATGAACGTGCACCAACTGATGGACCGTATGGCAATGACACTCGGCGGCCGCGTGTCTGAAGAGCTCCATTTCGACACCGTCACATCCGGAGCCTCCGACGACTTCAGAAAGGTCACGCAGATGGCCACGGCTATGGTCACCAAGTGGGGCATGACCAAGAAGATCGGATACATCTACTACGAAGACGATCAACAAAACCAACTGCAGAAGCCTTTCTCCGAAGAGACCGCGAAGAACATTGACCACGAAGTGAAGCGCATTGTCGACGAGGCTTACCAACAATGCAAGGACCTGCTGACCGAGAAGAAACACGAGGTCGGCCTTGTTGCGGAGGAGCTGCTGAGGAAGGAAATGCTCGGTCGCGAGGATATGATTCGATTGCTTGGTCCTCGACCATTTGAAGACCCCCAAGATTTCCACAAGTACTTTAGCGGCGAGCACGGAAAGGCTCCTGGGCTTATCGAGCCCCGCGGCGACTCAGGTGTTAAGGGACCGGTTGTTCCGCCTGCGCCGGCCACGTTTCAGACCAGCGAAGGCGAGGCGAGGTGAAGACGAGAAGTAGTATATTTTTTGGCATTGTACGGATTACAGAACCGTCTCCTTGTTTTGCATTCTGTGGTGTAGAATGGGCTCTCTTTCCACTCATCATTCGGCTTGAGCGCTAGAGTGAGAGCGTTTGTGTACTGTATCATAGAGTCGTTACGTGAGTGGACTGTATAGTAGATTACCGGTATAGTGGGCCTGAAGCAGGCTCGGACTGATACATTGAAATCCGGATTTTAATTTGTGATGTACTCCTCTAGTTTCGCATTACGTATACATGTTACCCTGGTGCTAATGTTCGCGTGAGGTCAGTAGCCAGGTACGTGCTCTGCTCCTCATTGAAGTTGACGCGGAAGCACGTGATCTTGTTTAGGCGCTAGATGGGGCCTGCCTCGGCCGAAATTTACAACTGCGATCGACATCTCGCTCCTCACATGTCATCAACAATCGCCAATCTATTGCCCACGCCAATCCGCCATCCCAGTTGAAGCCCTGCTTCGTTCGAATTCTCTCAAGTTTCCTGAATCACTACGATCAGCAGCCTGTGTTCAGCATCGACTTGTGTCGAAAAGTCGGCCCACATCTGTTTCTCCCGCCTCAATTCAGCACTGCGGTAACCATCAACCCCCTGACCCTATACGGCCATCAAGAGCCGAATCCGGGTGCCCTGTCCTCTACCGGTCAGCTTCCATGGATTGCGCACCCTGAGCGTCGCCGATAACATACTTTTGGTGCCGCAGACCTTCGTCCATGCATATACAAAACAAGGCTCTGCATAGCATCTCCGTGGTGAGGGAAGTAGCTCTCGACAAAAGACATACTGTTCGTCTATTTCGGTAACGTACGCGCAATTTAAAATGGCAGCTCGCGTAGACGCCTGAATTGGGACTCGCTGAGACACCAGGACCCTTGGACTGCACACGTACTCCAGGGATTACTTCTCGCTCTCTCTGGAGCACAATAAAATCCGATCCGCATCTGCGATCACCCCGATACGGAGAAATATTGCGAATTTACATTCAAGTAGGCGAGTTGTTCTGGTACAGTTGGGTCACATGGCCGCATCGTGAGACAGGGACACTAGGACATCTGTGTCAAGATTTTGACGAGGAGCTGTGCCGGCGACACCATTACAAAGTAATACTGCAGGGCACGGAACGGAGGATGGCGGCAAGTAGCACGTCAACTCTGAAAACTTTGCGATTCCTGCTGTCTTCACTTCGGACACAGCTGGATGTCCTTGAGAGCATGAAAGTCTTTTGGCGCGTGTTGAGCCAGTGGCAAGTCTTGGTATACTTGCTGTTGGGTGCAGCCAGACAGGAGGTCTTTAAGCCGGCCCTTTACTACGTGTTAAACTGTAGCTTGAACTGCGAAGCGCCTGAGAAGGATATCACGCACTTACAGTTATTCCGTCTTCAGACCTATCCAGGCCGATACGATGACCGAGTTTTCACCCACGCAGACAAGATGGCTCGACTAGAGCTTACCCACCGCGAAGACATTGCGTCGCGGATATCAGGACTCAAAAGAACCAGGGGACATTTGAAGGCTAAAGTCGGTTTGATGCCACGTCCTTTGGTGCCAAGCTTTTCCATGGATGAAGAATATCTTGCGAAGCTGCTAAGGAAACATGAATATGGTATGCAGAACTCCCTCGACCATCAGGCCATACGCCTACTAGACGACAAGCCACAATTTTGGCTTGCCTGGAGCATCTATAACGCAGCCGCCAATCAACAAAGGATTTTGGTATCTGCGATGCTTCGGCTGAAGTCGCACATAAGAAGGCGGAATGACAGCCTAGCCTGGGACAAGCGAACACCGCTATGGCAATCTTTGAGGCTGCTCCAGGCCAAGATTAATATCTCGATCTTGGAGCTCCAGGATCACAATTAGATTCTCTGGCACTTGTCACTATTCGGAGCTGTATCCTCGAGTCCACCCCCAGAGGTTATCGAGAAGAGCCAGGAATACTTTGTCGCTAGGGCAGAGAGGGATGGAGTATATTTCAGGGCGATGATACGGCTCACAAGTCGTCGGATACGCCTCCGTCACCCGCATGCCGAGAGGGGGGAGGAGAGGGGGAGGAGCAAAGGAGAGGGGTTTGACGGAGTGTGAGAACAGAGAGAAAGGAGCAAAAGGAGAGAACAGAGAAAAGGAAGCAGAAGGGAACAATGGAGAAAAGGGAGCAGAATGGTACTAAGCGTGGACAGAGCGCTGATACCTCAACCATATTCTACTGGGCTGCACCGAGTGCCAAGGACCAAGGGATAGAGTATGAGCCGAAGCCGCGATGCCGCGAAGTGAAGGAAAAATCGAGGATGGAACGAGAGAAGATGGAAACACGAAAGAAGATGAAGCAGGGCGAGTACGAACGAGATTCTAATAGACAATTAATACCGAGGCAAAGGAAGGGACGTCGGAAACATCTCCAGCGGATTAGGCGGAGAGCGAACAAAAAAGATGAGATAAGTGAGGGAACAACAGGGATCTTGTACAGCGCATCCACCTAGCAGAGGGGAAATCCTTCTCGGCCGCCGCGGTGTCTTATTTTTGGGATGAAGTGCAAGTCTCGCTATCTCGTGCACCTTTTGGATGCGGGGGAGGCTGTGGACGTGACTGTAAGATAGGTTGGCGATGCGAGAAAGGCCGGCATCTTGTCCCATACCATTCCGGTTCGGTGATATTCCCTGTGGATGTATAGACGGGCCACAGCTGCCACGGACCAGGGCTGCTTGCATATGCAGAAGAACAGTTCTTTGGAGTGTGCCATTGTATCTATTCGCGAGCGGCCACCCTACAGACTCAGCCGCAAGATCACCGCATTCCGTCCCATCTCGAGTGGTGATGTCCCCTGATATCAACGCGCCCCTATCCTATGCTTCTTCCCAACCCGCCAAAACAGACCAACGCCATGCTCAATGCTTGTCCACAATATTATACAGTTTCTAATATATACACATTCTCTCATTATTTAATCTCCTTCTCCAGTAGCTCCTTCGCTTCGTTGACTTTGGTGGCCAGGTAGGGACTCCCCCCTCGATCGGGGTGGTTGTTCAGCATGAGGGCGCGGTGCTTCTTGCGGAGCAGTTCTTTTGTGACGCCGCGTTCGCTAAGAACTTGTTAGCCCATGGCTCTCGCACCGTCTCCATTGGGGCTCTTGTGGGCAGGAAGGGCGACATACGGCATCTCCAGGATCAGCGCCGCCTCTCTCCTCGTCATCTTCGGCTCGAAGCCGCCCTTGTAGTAGCTTCGTCCCAGCGCACCGGCGCCACCGCCTGAGCGGCGCATTGCGACGAGTGCTGCACGGCCCTATGCACCCGTTAGTCTTCCATCTTTCTTTCCTTTCAGGCGGATGTGGATGTCGGGAGACGTACGAAGAAGGCGGTCGCGCCGAGACCAAGCGCCCATACCCAGGCCGACATTTTCTTCTTCTCTTGCGCGGGCGGCGGGGCTTGCTGCGGGTGTTGAATGGGGGGTTGGGATGCTGCCGGCGGCGTCGACATGTGCTGGAGCGATGATGCCGAAAGCGCGGAACGAAGGCGACAGAAAAGTAGAGATGGGCGCGGAGGTGGTCGGCCAATCGGAGCAAGGCAGGTGGGGCGAACTCTTGGCAGCTCGAAAAATGTTCTGGCTGCGGTGGGTGGGCGAGCTCTTCGACGTCTTCGACTCTACCACGCCACACCTCCACCCACGATACGAGACAAGGAGGAAACGGCACCATGAGGATCGAGACGTGCTACTTCTGCTCGGCGCCGGTTTACCCGTCCAAGGGCATCACCTTCATCCGCAACGTACGCTCAACAACGCACCCCTCGCGCTGCCTTTATTAACGAGATTAGGACGCCCGCGCCTTCCGCTTCTGCAAATCCAAATGCCACAAGAACTTCAAAATGAAGCGCAACCCGCGCAAGCTGGCGTGGACAAAATCCTTCCGCCGCGCGCACGGCAAGGAAATGACGGTCGACAGCACGCTCGCCTTCGCCGCCCGCCGCAACGTGCCCGTGCGCTACAACCGCGACCTCGTGCAGACGACGCTCAAGGCCATGTCGCGCATTTCGGAGATCCGGGCGAGGCGGGAGCGCGCGTTTTACAAGGCGCGCATGAAGGGGAATAAGGAGAGGCAGCGGGCCGAGGACCGCAAGTTGGTCGAGGAGAATCAGCATTTGCTGCCGCCCGGGGAGAGGTGGGCGGTCGTGGATCTGGAGGGCGGGAAGACGGACATGGATTTGGAGCAGGAGGTCGATGTGGAGATGGTCAAGGAGAAGGTTGCGAAGAGGCGGAAGGAGATTGAGGAGGATGCGCTTAGTGAGGAGGAGATGGTGCCGAAGATGAAGAGCAAGAGGAAGTTGAAGATGAAGGTTGGTGGTGGTGTGGAGGCGATGGATGTCGACGATTGAGTTCGTTGCATTGGGTACACAGTATTTTCGGAACTTGTCCGAATGATGAAGATTTCTATGGGTATCTGCATATGATGGTTGCAGGGTTCGGCGTAAGGCGTCTGGGGTCAAAGGCACGAAAGGTCATGAATTCAGATACCAATCCAGCATTCATTTCAACATTCGTTTCCTTCCTCGCATCGTCTTTGTTTAGGTAATCCATGTGGGGACCAAGACCCGGGTCAGACTCGTACTAATCAACAGAAGGGCGTGCATCCCGTAGCGCGCTTACCCTCGGACTTCTTCTCGCTGCAAGCAAGAAATTCGTTACAAATCATTCGTACTGCTGGAAAATGAACCTCGGTGTTTTCCCCGCGGGGTCAAAAGGTCGGCCAGACCAAGAACGCGGGGCAAGGGAACATTTGAACTCGTATTTCGCTGCTCCGTGTGATGCACACTTCCTCACTATGCACTCCTACTTCTCTTTACTTCTCATCATCATTATCAACAGATACTACCACTGTCTTCATTTCCAAGTTCGACTGCTATGCCGCCATCAAGCCGTCCTCCTGTCTTCCTGTTCGGATATGACTGTAGGTAGAGAGGGAAAGAAGGAGAGAAGAGAGAGGAGAGCGTGCTGATATATACGCAGCGAGTCCCTTCACAAACAAAGTCCGGCTGGCGCTGAGGTTGAAGCGGATTCCTTTCTGTATGTTGCATCCCTCCAAATCCACCAAACCCATTCCTCCTCCCGCTCTCTCTCTCTCTCCCTTCGTACCCTCCCTTCCTTTTTCACACCCTCCCATTGCCCCTTCATCTCCTTCATACTTTCTCATAAACACCAACAGCATACATCCCCGTCCCCTCAATGCTCCCCCGCCCCCTCCTAACCACCACCTTCGCCCTGCCCTACCGCAAAATCCCCATCCTAGCCATCGGCCGCGAAATCTACTGCGACACCTCGCTCATCATCGAGGCCTTGGAGCATTTCTTCCCCGTGAAGGACGGCTGGGGCAGCGTGTATCCCGCGTGCGAGGGACTGGGCTCCTCCTGGACATATAAAGGGATCGCGAGGGGCTTTGCCAGTTTTTGGGTCGATGTGAGTTGCAACTAATCTTGAATGGATGGGATGGGGGAAAGGGGGTGTTGGGGGAGATGCGTGGATAGGTGGAGGATAGGTGGATGGGTGGATGAAAGGATGAAAGGGGCGTGCTGATGATAAAGTGTAGCGACCCCTGTTTAGGGTAACTACGGGTTTGATCCCGCCATCCGTCTGGCGCTCCGATTTCGGCACCGACCGCTCGCAACTCATCGGCCATAAACTCGACCCGGAGAAACTGGCCAAGAAAATCCCGCTCAACCTGTCGAATCTGGATCTGCATCTCTCCTTGCTAGAGCCCTCGTTCAGGGACAGTACGAAGTGGGTCCTGCCAACTAAGACGCCTAGTCTGGCGGATATCTCGTTGTACTACCAGCTGCGCTGGGGCATGGATATTTCCGCGGGGAAGGGGATATATAATCTGACGGGGGGCGGGGCGAAGGATGAGGGGGAAGACGTTATGGGCGCTGTTTTTAACGAGCAGAGGTTTCCGGGGCTTTGGGGTTGGTTCCATCGGCTGGAAGCTTTCCTCAACGACCTGCCTGATCGCGAAACTACGATTGATCCAGACGCGTCTAGCGAGTGGAAGGAGGCACTGCGTGCGACGCCGTTGCTTGGGGATGGGGGCTTGCTTGTTCCTGCGGCGGCGGGTCAGCATCCTACGTTAGATTCGCAGCGCGGGCTTGTGGAAGGGAAGGTTGTGAGTGTGGCGCCGGATGATACGGGGAGGGATGATCCGACGGTGGGAAGGTTGGTGGGGTTGGGGGTTGAGGAGGTTGTTATTAGTCCAGTGGAGAGGGGGGAGCTGGATGTTAGGATTCATTTTCCGAGGTTGGGGTTTGTGGTCAGGCGGGTTGAGGGGGAGGGAGAGGGGGCGAAGTTGTGATTGCGAAGACTTGCGCTTCTCCGAACACGGGAAGTATAGAGGATGGGATATTGAAAAGGCGGATGTTTATTGCTAGTGCCCTTACAACCTGAGCTTTTTAGTGTTTACTCTTGTTTTGTTTACATTTACCCTTTTCTTTCTTTAATTTTTTTTATTGTTATTGCCGCTACTCTATTCCTGTTACTACTATTTTTCTATTTTTCTTTAGCTATAAAACAACTAGACATACTATTGCTAGTATAGTTAGAAGTGTTGCTAGGTTAACTTTTTAGATAGTGTAGGGTTTCAGCCACCTGCCGTCAGTTGGTCGTGGTCTTGCCTCTCAATAAGTCGTGCCATTCTATATTGGGTTAGCGCAGATGCCCTTCACCAGATGCGACAGAAAGCTGCGCCCTGCCGCCTCACTTTCTATAAAAGGAATATCTCACGCCCTAAGCATCGACAGTACGCGCAGGCTTCTATCTCTACCTTGATCACAGTTCCTCACGGTTCCTCACGGGTGTGTGGTCATCTGCTCGCAATACTCTTTGGAAGGGCACCCAAACTTGCGTCGAGGTACTACAGTCGACAATGACAGAAGCCTCGCGGCTTCTCGATACACCTCGAGAGGTTCTGCATCTCGTCCTCGAAGAACTATATCAGAGCGATCGAGTCGCGTTCAAGAGCATCCGATTAGCCTCAAAGGCCTGTCACCTCGAGTCGGAATTTCTGCACTTCCGGAATGTCACCCTACACAACAAGACCCCTTCAGCGAAAGCTATTAGTTCCGCAGTGATAGCGAGACTGGCCAATGGGGAAGCGATTGGGAATTACGTTCGGCATCTGACAATCGCCCCCGTTGCGGACGGTCCGTGGTTCTACTTCGGAATCCATCCTTACCTACAGGACATCATTGGGAACATCACCAATCTGCGCTCTCTCACCTGGGGTACTCCTCATTTTACTGGATCGAGGTATGGAAAGGGGTTTATGGAACATTTTCATAAGAGACATCCCACTGCGAGGCTGAATGTCAATGTCCGTCACCGGAGCTTCACGCCGATCGACCGTGCCCTGCTTTCCAGCCCGCAGTTGCACACCCTCGAAATACCCGTATTCTATGAATACAGTAGTTTTAGCGAGCTTCAGGTCCTCAAGAAGTGTCTGATCGAGAGCAGCAGCGTCAAAGTCCTTCGTTTCTCTCTCGAACACGTGAGGGAGTCAAGCGTATCCCGCGACGATGATCTGCAATCCATGTTCCCGGAGTGGGAAGGCGTGGCCAAGGGACCAATAAATTTTCATTGGCAGAGGGGCGATCGGTTTCCGGCCATTGAAGAGCTGAAGCTTGGTAACCCCTATGATTTCGACCCCGCAAACTGCAACATGTGGGCCTATATCATGGACTGGAGCCACTTACGCAAACTGGACTTGGGTAGAGACTCACCTCGCCATCTTTTTTCTGCGCTTACATGCCGTGTACCGAACCTGAAATCGCTCAAGTTTGGTATCCTTTCCCCCATGACCTCCCAAAACGCGTCGACCCCACACTCTTTGAGCATACACCCGTGGTCCAGTGGCTTCCCGGTTCTCTCAAATTTCATTTCGTTCATCATCGCACTACACGAACTGAGTTTCCACGCTTCCTCATACTGTGAATTTGACATATCGGTTGCAACGATGCTGCGGCATCAAGCAAATCACTTGAAGAGGCTTGAAATCTCATGTGACGATATAGACATGAAGTACTGGACAGTGGAAAAATATGTAGACTTGGTTGCAAAAACTGAGAATCTGGAGTATCTCGGGGTCAGGATTAAAGACGGGGTTTTGGAGGGGACGTGGGAGGGTGAAGAGAGGTTGTGGAGCTCATGGGAGAAGTTTGAGAGGGCGAACAAGAGTGAATCGGTTACGAATGGGTTCAAGAGTCACAAATGGGTGAGGAAGTCGCCGAGAAGGTATCAACCCTGTCGTCGTCGTCGCGGTTAAGAGCATTTATTACCAAGAAATATAGTTTATTATCATTAGAATTATCTCCTTAACGGATTTTAAGCTTAAGTTATCTCTAGTTTGTGCTAACTAACTAGCTAACCCTTTCCCCTCTTGCCTAACTCCTTGAAGTATATCTCCTGTTAAGTTTTGCCTACTGTTAGGCTTCTATTATTTCTAGTTTTAGTTTAACTACCTAACAACTCTATATTACTTATCTAACTAAATTAAACCTAGGTACTTGATTGATTTTTTTCATTTTTATCTACTTTTAGCTTGAACTATTCTCTTATATAACTTTAAAGCTCTAGGTAATATTATTGCTACGCTTAGCTAACTACGCTACCTGTAACGTTATAGACGTAAAGAAAAACCCACTCTAGATGTAGGTCTTTCGCCTTAACCATGTCATAGCTTACTCCTTGAAGTACAGGCCCCTCGGGTATTAGGTGGGATTTTCGATGCACAGAAAAATTAGGGGAATCATATCAAAATTTTGTCCTAATTCTACAATCTCAGGTCGTACCGCTGTGGCTTGGACTTCAAACACCGTATGCGCATCTTCTCACCAATCAGAACGACCACAAGATTTTCCCTAACCTCTTAGGTTTCCGAACGCGAGATACGACAACAATGGGTACGGTACCCTGAGCAAGACTCTAATTCAGCACAGCCACGAAAAACCACAAAATCTTGCAGCTCATCTCATCACCACCCCTAGTCCAAGTCCAAGTTAAAGCCCAAATCCAATCCAATCCAATCCAACCCACAAACCTCGCCCCAACATGGCCCCCCTTCTCACCCTCCTCGACCCACTAACTCTCCTCCCCCTCCCCCTCCTCGCCCAACAACCAACCACCGTCCTCCTCGTAGACATCGGTGCCGTCTCACCCCTCAGCGGCTCGCTAATCGCTGTCAACTCGACCGCCACCCAGCCGCCGTGTACTGCACGAAAGAATCGGCCCCCACAGACTGCGGGTTGACGGCACCCATGACGATCGCCGGCGGGCCCTCAACTGCGGAGATCACCGATTATTCGCAGGACGCCATGCACTGGTCACGGTGCCAGTGCTCGAATTCGCGGCCGATGGTCTGCGTCATCGGGGGAACATCGAGCGGTGTGACGGAGGAACCGCATACGAATAGTTACAGGACGGGTTTGGATGTGGTGGCGGTTACGCTTACAGTGGGGTTGGACAAGTTGAGTGCCAGTGGGATGTGATGGATTGAGGTTTTGGAGGTGTTGTGCATCAAATGCTGAAGCCGGAATTTCTCGGGTATATATAGCTGGAGTTGGTGGAGTTGTTGCTGCTGCGCATTTGTTATGCCGCTGAACAATACCGTACCCCCAGAAGCGTGGTTGATAGTGTCCTCTATTGACCCACACCCACAAGTCCGCACTCCTCATGAAAGTTTCTTACACCCAAGCTCCGCCAAAAGCTGCCGTACACCGCTCTCCACAAGCCCCCTCACCATCAACCCATGCATCCACCTCCCACTCACACTCTCCAAAACGCCAGCCCTCCCTTTCCCCATCTCCCGCCACATAACCGTATGGTTAGCAAACGTCGTCTGCCCTCCTCCCCTCTTTGATTTCCACAACGAGTAGACCCTCAACAACCGGACCCGCATAGCTCTCCGGCGCATCCAACATCAACGTAATGCGCGCCGCGTCCCGCGCACTCACGACGTACACCCCGCAGACCCGATCTCCAGGCACGAAGTCGAGAGAACAAAGGTACGCTAGGTCGAACGTACGCCGGTCCTTGGGGTCTTTGATCATGTACCAAAGGCCCCACGCAGGGGGGTATCGGGAAAATGTAGCCATGGTGTGGCGGAGGAAGAGCGTTAGCATCTCCGGTCTAGAAGATGTTCCCAGCGATGCGGTGGAGATCGATTTCCACGCGCATTCGTGGTGTATGATGTACTTTTCCGGACTGTTGCGGACGGGGTCGGGTACTGGGAGATTGGAGTCTTGTAGGTAGGGCGTTGTTTGACATTGGACTTTGCGGGAGAGGATGAGGTGGAGATATGTGAGGTACAATGCGGAGCCTGCGAATGGTAGAGCGGTGAGGAGTTTGTAGGTCATTTTTGAGAGGGATTCAAGGAATGAAAACAAATGTGATGCTTTGACAAAAGACTCAGGTTCGCGAACAAGAAGTGACGGCGTATGGCGATGCGATCCAATAGCTTCGTCAGCTAGCAGCCCTTCCCGCTCTGAGCTCACGCACTGTGGATTGGTAAGGATATCCAGGGCAAGTGCGCAAATTTTGCGGGTAGGCATTGCATGCCGCACACATCACGAGGTAGGGCGGTGGTTGTTCCATTAATTAATAACTTTCCCAAAAGCTTGCTACATCACTAGTGCGACGCTAAAGTCGTTTCGAGTCCAGGCCAATCATCTACTGGCAGGTCACACTACACCACGGCTCATTTCAGATGTGGCAAGAGTTAGAAAATTTATTAGATAATTACATTACTCCAAGTTAGGTTCGTGCTTCTCAGTATCACATCTCTGCATCAGACCAGCAATCCAACTAGTCTACATTATCACACGACGTAGCAAACGCGCGGAGAGTGACTGGCGCATAATTAGGCGTCGGCGAACCTGGTAGGAAGAGAGCGAAATTGCGGTCACTGGCGGAGTTGCTGACAAAGTAGTAACTCCTAAGTGCCGTACTGTCCCCCTGGCGATAGAAAACCAGGTTGCCGCCTTGGTTCGTATTCGGGACGTACTTGAGGTGTTTCCAGACACCCACGTTATAGCCAATGTTGAATTGAGCCGGAGTCCTTGAGAAGACGGTTGTGTCACCGGTACTTGAGACGGTAATAGGTTTATTGCCGTAGTACAGCCAGCCATCTGTGCCAACCGTGAACACAGACTTCGTTCCGGTGTTCTTAGCAAAGTTGGTGTATATGTTATCTTGCCAAAGGTGATACCCGCTGCTAACCTCCTTGATGTACACGCAAGTTGGCGAGGGCGCTGCCGCGACTGTGGACGTGACCGTCACGGTGGAACGCACGGCAGTGGTAGTGGTAGTAGCGGTGTTCGTCTGGGTCGAGGTGTAGACAGTGGCGGTAGAAGTGACCACGGTCTGCGTGGTGACACCGGTAGCGACCTGCGAGCATGCAGCTGAGATCTGGGTTGCAGGCCATGCGGTAATGGAGGCCGGGGTCTGGAGTGCACGGCGAGCCAGTGTGGCGGTTGCATTCGACGGGGGATGGAGTTCTAGTGGGTCAAGTATAATACTGGCTGTCGCATTCGCGATGATTTCTTCCTCTCCCTGACGGACTCGGAGACGTGCAGGTGCAGCAGTCACCGTGGTGGTGGTGGTCGTAGGCACAGGAATTGAAGTGGACGTGAGGGTCGACGTGGTGATCGTGAAGGTGGATACAGTCGAGGCAGCGGACGTGGAAACAGTAGATGGCTGATAGCTGATGAAGGAAGAGCAGAACGCCTGGTTCTCAGGTGTGCTGTTTAGGTAGTCGATGTCGGATGAGCAGATTGGAGCACCAGGGTTGGTGTTGTTCGAGAACGACATGGAGTAGGAGATGGTGTAGTGGTCCGAGCCGCGCCACTGGCCCTCTTCGGTGGCATATTCCGGGGTCCAGGTCTGGTTGTACAGGTTGCAAACCTGGCCTTGCGGGTCACCATTCTTTAGGAGGACGTAGGTGTTGAAGAAGCGGCAGATGGATCGGGAGTTAAGATGATCACTGAAGGAGGGAAGAGAAAGTCAGCACATGCTTTCAACATACACGCTCATTGCGACTTGGCCAAACTTACATATTGAACTGAGTCTCTGCTTCGCAAGCCGCAGCACAGCGGGCAGCGCTGAAAGGAGCACCATCACTGAAGGTCTTTTGCGTAATGTATGTGTCCCTGCCGTTGCAGTCCGATGGGGCTTTGATGGCCTTCTTATCTAGGTAGGTGCCGGTGTAGCCGGGGACGCTGTCGACCTGGGTGTTGGTGTAGCCGTTGGAGCCAGCAATAACGACATGGAAGTCATTTCGCCACTGCCCATCCTGTTTGCTGTTCGCTTCGTCGATGGGAGCACCCCAGTAGACACATCGAATGACGGTGGTGCTGGCTGGATTCGGGCATTCAGCAGCCGGAACCTGGAGCGGGTCACGCTCGTAGAAGATGTTGAAGGAAATGCATCCTTCCTTGGCAGTACAAGCAGCGGCACACCTTGCAGTATCGTAGCTGGCGAGGGAGTCATGACCCATATAAGCCTGTAGATGGTGAGAAATGAACAACTCGAAATTGACACGGCGGCTTACATATGTCTGACTGCTTGACTTGAGGTTCTTAAAGGTATTCACATAGCCCGCCGGAGTCGAAGCAGCGTTCGCCGCCGCAGCGAATGGCGCGTAGGCGACAAAGGCCTCTGGGGTATCCTCATCGGGCATTGGGCCCAGACCTGGCTCTTGGTCCGAGCAGTCCCATCCTCTCACTTCTAGAGAGCGCTTCCCGGTGATCGGTTGTGCAGTCACGGAGGCGTATGTCTCCTCAATGACCTTTGACGGGTCATAGGTTGCAGTCTCGGAAGCCGCACCTTCACCCATGGGGACCGAGGCGGTTGGGGGCGGACCCTCTGCAATGGCGTCGGCGATAACATTACCGAAATTTTGCGGCAACGGGTTCGCTGCCGCAAAAGCGGCGAGGGTGAGTCCGGCGGCGATACGCATAGTGACGAATTAAGTATCAGATACAGACAACAGAAGAATGAGTGACTGCTCAGTCAGAGAGCGCCTCGGCGGAAATTGAGGAAAGAAGGATAGATGCCAAAGTTCAGCGAGACGAGCGGCATTATATCCTCTAGCAGACAACGAAGCTATCTCGTCTGGGCCGAGAGCTATCCTCGATGAATGAAAAATAACAATATCGATAAAGCCACGATCAAGAGAAGGCGCTCTGCCAGCGATGTAGGGCTGACAGACGCACGGCATGCCTAGGTTCGGGGCCCGCGACGCGACAATAGAAGTAGTCTAGATAGGGCAAAGGACTGCCGCAAAGGCTCTAGCACGTAGTGGGGAAGAATGGTTGTGGTGTTTGTGGCGGATCTAGAGCAGGAACAAGCACGATCGCTGAGGGTTAAGCGAATACGTACCCCTGGGTCTAGCCACATCTTGTAACACTAGGGATCGAAGCAAGTGTAAGCCAGGCACGGCATCTCGTGGCGCGGCTGGACGCATGTCAAGCCGCTCGCTAATAAATAATAAACATCCAGCGTATTTTTAATGACAGGCACTACCGAGGCGAGAATTCACGCCCCATCACGCCAGTTTTCTTGATCTGGACCGGTCGAGATTTTACGAAGCATTCTCATAAGTACGCGAGCGAGCGAGCCACTCATAGGCGCCGTCCGACGCTAAACATGTCCAAACCTCAGGAGACGGGTTTCGCAATTCGTGTAAAAGTGCCTCCTTCACCCATTGTCGAAGTCGCTCTCGTCGGGTGTCTCCGTACATCCAGTAAGGCCAGAGGCTACGCGCAGACTCGATTCCAAGTTGGGCGAGGTGAGTAGTTTTGGGGTCCTTGGAAGCGAGAGCGGCGGCCAAAGCTCTCTCGCGTGAAGAGCCACAATGTAAGGCATGTGTGGTGCAGCTAATACTATTTTCCGAACACAATACATCCCACTGAGTGATAGGACACTTAGATAACTGAAGAGATGTACAGGGAAAGCTTTGGGAACCATGAACGTTCATGAGGCAATCCCACCTATGAGCAGTGTTGCCAGCAAGTGCTCAGGAATAAACAATTTCAGCCGAGGGAGATGTCGCCTACACTAGGCTACCTCTCTTTCTCGTCACATTTCCACAAAGCGCAGTCAGCCCGCGGTTGAGCTTGGCTTCTTCACCGACACCTAGATGTGTCCCTCACCTACATACAGGTCGAGCTGCAGACTTGGAAGTCGAAAGTGATCATATGAGCAACGTGGGCGGTCTTCACCTGACTGGAGCATCGTTGGCTACCGGAACGGCGCGTCACGGCGACATCGTACAAAAGTTTGATGGCCAAAAGTAGACCTTGGAATTCGATGCTTTCGAGTGTGGGCTCGCTCTTAACCCCACGATGGCACGGCTTCGTATCGGCTATGAGATGCATGAGTGGAACCCAAGGTTCCGCTAGTCAGTGGCGCACGCCTCGTTTACGCCCCACCTTTCAGATCGACTGCGATTTTTCAATTGCCATCGGAATTGTTCCGTATATTGTGTATGTTGTCGACAGTATCAGCTGCGCACGAGAAAAGGGAGACCGAGAACGAGCAAGTAGCCTAGGAAGTGTGACTTAGAACGCAATGCAAGAATAACAGTATTTACAAGAAGCGGCGCTCTGTCTACAGAGTAACCATAGGACTTCGAGTTAAGGGGAACAGGAGATCTAACGGCAAAGAAAAGAAAAAAGGGAAATAGCTCGAGGCGAGAGGGAATAAGGAACCAAAAGCAATAAACAAGCCCAAAGGAAAGACAAATCTGCAGCACCAAACCGCGCAACAGAGCAAACATACCATGTCCCACCTCCCTCCAAAATACACTGCGTCCCAGTACCTACGGCACGAAAACCGTGTCCTACCACGAAAGGATTCCCCTCCACGGCGCCCTAATCCTCACTTCCCCCTGAAACTCCGTCTTCCCACACTTCCTCAGCGTCTACCCTTCCCAAATCTCCACGGTATACTCACCGACTCCACCCAAGCACCGGTCTACGCAATTCCCCCGTACCGCCCCAAGTGCCATCCCCCGCCTACCCAGTCAACACCGGCGTTCCCAGCTCATTAACATACCTCCCACTCCTCTCCACCTCCCAAACCCACTGCCCCCACGGCTTAAACACAATCCAAGCATTCATATTCCTACAATCCCCCCGTTCCCGCTCACTCAAATACTTTACTCCACCTCCCACAGCACCAGCCAGAAGCAAAGCCTTCGTCTGCACGCGTGCATTACTAGTTGCATAGTACGCATAGTCCACAACCTGCTCGATGCTCGCTCCGACAGCCACGAAACCGTGGCCGCGCTGGAGAACTGTCGTGTGCAGCGGAGACGTGGGTTGTGTGGTGTTGATTCCGAAGGTTGTGGCGAGGGCGGCGCCTAGGCGCGGAGTGTTGACTAGCATGTCGCGAGGATCGTCTTTTGTGTAGACCGTTTCAATGTCGAAGTTCGGTAAGTTGGTTCCTGTGTTATTTCAGTTCCGTGGAATGCAAAGAGTTAATGCGTAAAAATACCCAGGAAGCCAGCCATATGATACATGCTCTCCACGCTGACTATATTCAGCACGGTATACGGCAAAATGTCCTCCGCATGGCTGTGTACCACAGCATTGACGTCCCCATACCGCTTCAAGATCTCAGAATGGATATAGCGCTCTGCATAGCCTCCCACTGTGCCATTCACGGGCGAGCCATCCGCGATGAGATATTCGCCGATGTCGGGTAGACCGCTGACTGTGGCAGGACCCTGTTGAAGCGCAATGAAGAAAGTCGCATTGTTATTTGGATTCCGGACGCTGACGTGACCCATGGCATCGAGGACATTGTGGTAGTGAAGAATGTGGTTTGCTGTTATGAGGGTTGAAAGGGTGGCGGTTAGGTTGACCATATTTTGAAAAGTAAAGACTTTGTAGGACGCTGAAAGTGATAGTGCGAAAGGCTTTAATTGCGGTTTAGTTCAGGGCATTTGCAGATGGTCATGATGTTGTCAGAAAATGATTATCGCCAAGAGGCGCCATGATGATGAGGTGCAGCAAGCGGAAGGAGGGGAAGATGTATCAACTTTGCCGGACTTGCTCGATGGACACTAGCCTTACAAGACAGAACCCCCGTGAGGCAAACTTGGGTGGGTGATCGGCTTATGGTGATCACTTCATGCGCGCGTCGACATTGGTCTTTTCGACAACCGTATTTCAACCACGGGCGAATTTCGGGTAGCATGGGCCCGCGCTACAATCCCAGATATACAGAGTCAAGCAGAACGAGATGCAGTTTGTGACTTCTCGCTGCATGCCTCTGAAGCGCGGGCGACACATGTTGTGAAAGTGCTCATATCGTTTTCGCGCCGTTTACCGTCCTCATGGTGTCGACAACTGCTCGAGAAGAGGACAGGAGGCGTGGTGAGAAGGGTGCAGCAAGAGAAAAGCGCGTCCCAGAATTGCGTCGAACTGTGGGCTGGAACTCTAAGTAGATGTATTCACAGAATAGACGCTCTTCTTCATCGTACAATAATAATCCTACTTCAACAGCCCACACATACACTGACAATCCGGCACCGGGCACATGGCATGTCTCGCAAACCAATCTCTCGCATGGTGTCCGTGGAACCCATGCGTACAGCTCATGCAAAACACCATCAACCTTGCTTCCATATCCTCTTCTTTCAACGCCTGAGCAGCACCAACCTTGCTCGGATCGGGTGAGCCCAGCCACATCATGCACAGCCCACATCTTGGCATCTGCGCATTGCAATTCGGACAGGCGAGCGCGGGCGATGAGGCATTGCCCTTTGGTGGATGGGGTCGGGTTTGGGGACCCACGTGGTGTTTCGAGCGGTCTGGAATCGGGAGTAGGTATTTCCGTGCTGTCCTGGAGTCTTTGCGGAGGGCAAGATCTTGTTGGCAATTGTAGCAGCGGATGGCTAGAGAAGGAGATGAGGGCTTGTTGATACTGCGGCCTTCTCTGGAGACGCTGCGGTGATTGTGCTCTTTGATGTAGTGCGTGCGTTCTAGGAAGGTGCGCCAGACTTGCATCTGGTTCAGGTACATGTCTTTCCAGAGGGGCCACCTCGGGTCTTGGATGTAGAGTGGGCAGGCTCGCGACATGATCAACACAGCCGACTGCAAATCGCCGAACTTGGCGATATAGTGCTCGAAAAGGTCCATTGCGCGATTTGTGAGACCTGTGAGGAGCAGGCCTTCAATGTTCCCGTAGGCGATGGTTTCTTGGGTGCAAAGCTTGAGGAAGTGTGTCAACTTATCATCCGGGAGGTATTTGAGCGCGACACCCACGCGGTCTGTGAGTGAGAGCTGCTCCATTTGAACGACTGTGTTCCAGTCACCGCTGATGAAGTAGGCAAGCAAGCCTTTGAGGTACGGTTCGTCGGTCGCATCAGCCATCCATGCGCAGAGATGCCGTTGGTCTTCATTTGCGGAATCGCACGCTATGACTGCACCAAGACCGATGTTCGCGGTCTGCTTGGCCTGTATGGTCTCCTTGAGAAGATCCAGCGCGACGTCCTTGTAGCCTTGGAAGACCGCAAGAACAATGGCTTTATAGTATTGGCCTTCGTCCACAAGCATAGAGCAGCGCTCTCGAAGGCCAATCTTGGAGAGGTTCCAGCCACAGAGAGAAAGGCAAAGTTGGCGATTATCCGGGTATTGAGTTGAGACGCCGCAAAAGGGCGGAAGCTCTTTTGTCTCGCAAATTTCTCTCACGGCTTCGACGAAGATGGCCTCGGAAGTTTTGGTGTCCGGGTCGATCAGGCGTTGGTCGTACATCTCGAGTTCGTTCGCCCAGATTGAGGCTATGCCGAGGTACTTCAATTCCAACCCGCCGCCTACCATGCCATCTCCCCAAGCGTGAGCGTCCATTCGCTCGACGAGATTCCATGCGTCAACAAGCCAAGGGTCGTTGGCTACGATCTCCTTGTTCTTCCGGCAATCGAGATTGTAGCCTTCTTGACACCGTCGCTTGTGCGTTTGAAGGATTTTGAGATATTCGTCAAGCGGTATCCGGACGTCCGGATAGGCCAAAGTGAGCAGGTCTTGATGCATTTGGTGACTCGACTGCTTTGCCGACTGGAGGGAGATGCTGCGTTGGGGATGATCGATGGTGAATTTATCCAGTCTCCCGGTTAGGCTGTCTCTTGGATCCGGGCTTATGTCGAGTTTCTCGCTCAGCGTCTTGTTCTGCAATTCGATGAGATCCTCCGCGACTATGCCTTGCCGAGGACTAGGGAATGCAATGACGGTCCGGTCTTTGTATATCTGCTCCAATGCAGATACATTAATTCGAGGCGCCGGAGGAGGGGCCTTGAAGACTTCGATGTCCCTATTTGGATACAACGCAAGCGCGCTGGGTGTGGCGAAGCGGCTCCCAGGGGCAATGAAGTCGTAAGCGATGACACGAGCTTGTTCATCCTGACGATGGCCCTCCGTGTAATAAGGGTACCGCAGGTTGTGCGACACTTTGGTATAGTGCTGCGGCGCCCACGCTTGAGCATGAGGATGAGTGTTTGGTGGAGATTGATGTGGGTCTGGCCGATGTGAATGCTGTGCGAGTTCAATGATCTTGAACTCGCCTGTGTTTGCTAAGACGCCAAACATGCCCCTCTTGGTCCCGCAATAACGCAAACTCCAGATAGTTGAGGCACGGCTGTTGTCCACTATGGGTCGAAATTCTAGCACGGCGCCGTTGCTTGCAGAGTCGCTGGTGCTTCGCTGCTTTATAAAGCGTTGGTCCCAAACAGTCACGATTGGGTCGCCTGTCGTGCCCGCTGAGATGAAGTAGTTTTCGTCCAGTGGGTCTATGGCAATGTTGTGAACTTGTCTCGTTGGGTGTTGAGCAACGCCCGATGTCGCAGAATCTGGAGGCATCAGCATGTACGATCAATGTCATCGTCGCGATTCCGCTCACCCCGCAAATCATAAATTCGAATGCACTGTCTCGAAACGCCTGCAACCAGGGTATCGGGCTGACTGGAAAAGAACTTTATACTGGAGATGGCCTCCGAGCTTGCCAGCTTCCTATACGGCTCGGAATTTGCAGTGATATTAGGGTTATTAAGATCGTAGATATTCAGGCAAACGTCGTTCCGGACTCTATCCAGACCTGTGGCGACGAAGTTCTTGGTACTGAAAGCTATCGAGTTGCACTTCCTTTGGTGTCGGATGGGGAACGAATGCATGTATTCGTTGCCCGGTCGGTCCGGATCCAGTCGGACCATAATGGCCTCTCCCGACGCTGAACCGATGCCGACGACGCTCTCATCGCGCTTGGACCAGTCGAAGGCGGTGTAGTTGGGCAGCTTGTCGCGAAGACAAATTTGCTTGTATTTCACCTTGCTCTTGTCCCATCTCTCGATCTGGCAGAGTCGCAGGCGATTTCCAGCCACATCGATAATGAGAAAGCGCGGATTGTGCTGTGTCGCGTGGGGAGACCATCTGATAGCTGCTTCCATGTTACTGGCGCGTGGATGGAGGACCTCAATTTGTACAGGGGATGCTCCTCTGGGAATTCTATGGAATTGAAAACATCAAGAAGAGGAAGTTGCATCGAAAGAGAGTGCTCAGCATGTTGACGATCAATTTGACCCTTCGAAGTGAGTGATCGGGGACGGTGAAGGTGAAAGTGTGGTTGCGACCCATGCCATGGCGCTAAGTGGGCGGTGAGTGCTTACATAAGATTCTGCCGCCCCGCCCAAACTTTTTGGCTCTTGAATTCGCAGCTGCCTCATTCCACTGCGCAGCCCGACATGTCGCAAAAGCGCAAGCACGCCGACGTCGCCGACGGAGGCCGTGGCGGACCAAACTTTAAGAAGCAGCGGCCATTCAAGCCAGCCGGACCGGGTCAGAAGAAATATGGACCGAAGCACGGCAAGAAAGCATCGCACGGAGATGAGCCCAAGGCGGACTCGACAGGCTCGCTGAAGAGCCGCATCCGAAATCTGACGCGCCTCCTGGAACATGTCGGCAATGACGCAATGAACAAGATGCCGGCAACTGTCCGCAATGAGCGCGAGAGAGAGCTGGAGGCGTGCAAACACGAGCTCACGGAGAAGCTGGCTGCAGACCGTGAGGCCGAATTCAGGAACAAGATTATAGGCAAATATCACCACATCAGGTTCTTTGGTGAGTGACTTGGGTACAGGCAGGTGGATAAGTGCTGACCGAGTGTAGAGCGCCAGAAAGCTACTCGAACCGTCAAGCGCCTCACCAAGCAACTTTCAACCGTGGAAGATAATTCGGAACGGGCTGCTCTGCGTAGCAGGATTCACAACGCCAATGTCGACGTCAACTACACCACTTACTACCCACTCCTCAGGCCCTACGTCTCCCTGTTCCCGAAAGCGAAGAAAGACCAGAGCACGCCTGCGGAGTCGACAGAGGAAAGCTCAACGAGAGACAGGCCAGGTGCCGAGGCTGTTGATGGGCCAAGGGGGGATGTGGAGATGTGGAAGGCGGTGGAGGACGCTATGGAAGCCGGCACGCTCGAGAAACTGCGGAATAGCAAAGAGGGAGTGACCATACCAGGTCCAAAGGAGGCAGTTTCGAAGTCTGCCCAGGGTAAGAAGGCGACACTGGTGCAGTGCGGTCCCCGGGAACAAGCTGCACCCAAGGAAGAAGATGAAGACAGCGACGGCGGCTTCTTCGAATGAGCCGCGACAGAAGTGCTACATTACGTGCTGTCGTTGATGATGATCTGGGGTAGACGTTATCAGAATTTGTGGTTGTCGAATGTGCCGCTCTCTTAGTAGGAATGGCGCATTGTAGAAGAGCCCGACGCTCCCCGTCACATGGACGTTAACAGCGATTTAGCCTTACTCGAGCCGAAGGCCGACATAGGTGGGGATAGATACTGCTGGGCGCAACAGCGTCAGTCTACCCCAACCGGAGGACTCTGCCGGGCTGACTTGAAGTAGTGTCTTAATATCGCCAGGGCTGGGCGCGTCAAGGGATCGCGAGATAGACAATCTGAGACAACCCCACTCTCGGATACACAGCTTCCTAGAGAGCGATTAAATGGAACATACTTAATGAGCGACTTTACTGTCAGGATTCTGCTTGCACTAGATATGGCCGCCTGACGTGGAAATAAGCCGTCAACATAGCGTCGCGGAACGTGAAATGTGGCTTGCTGCACAGGCATTTAGGGTAGACCACCCCGCATCTCGGGCGGGTCACCCAGGCACAACTCCACACCCACCACGACTCGACCCGCCTTCAACAATTTGGCATCACAACATGCCTTTCCCATGCACTGAATTGTACATCTCATCCACCTACTCCATTCGTCAATCCTTCCGCCGTCCGGAGATTGGATACGACCACTCACCTGCCCCAGATGCCTGCATAAGAGCATGCAGCCTACCTGCTGACAGCGAAAGCGGAAGCTCCAAAGATCAACTCCGATAGCGCCTACACAGCGCCAACTAAACGCCCAATAGCTCAGTTACCCTGTACTCACACCTTCCTCCGATGTGACGCCGTCATGCGCTGCATTCGACCACACTACTGTCGGACTACAGCATTTTGCACTGGCTCCACAGCTCTCTCTCGACCCGCGTCAGTAGTAACTATGTCTAGCTGTGCCTTGGAACTGCATGTCTCGGCATCACGGGGTCATTTTGCATTTTGGGCCCCTGTCAACAATTCACTAGCCGGAGTTTCGAGTGACCGATACCCTGGTACGCTTCAATAACGCGTGCAAAGCGCACATGGTACTTGGAGGTATATAACCCCGGTACTGCAGTAGATTCACCGTCTTTACCGTCTTTTCTGTTCTGGGCAGACATCCAACGTGTCTGTTATCTTTCTTCCGTCACGGTCATTTCTGCTCTTTTTCGCTGGGCGGTTGTTGGGTGGTAAGACCTCAAGAACCAGTACCAAGGATGGCGCGGATAACAGCAGCTGTCATTTTGACAGCATTGTGCTCTGGAATAGTTGCGCTGCCAAAGAATATCCCGATAGATTTGAAGGCTCATGGAAAGAGGGCTGATCTCCCGCCGGCGGAAGAAAGAGCACAGGCTGTCGTAGATACTTTTAGAACTGCGTGGGCAGGGTACTATGAGTACGCCTTCCCGAACGACGAGCTCAAACCCGTCTCGAATGGCTTCAGCAACTCACGGTAAGTCTTTGCAAACACGGACCCTTACCACCACATTTCTCACATCCGCTCAGGAACAATTGGGGCGCCTCAGCCGTCGACGCCCTCAGCACAGCCCTCGTCATGCGGCAAAAAGACATCGTAAACCAAATCCTCGACTACATCCCTACAATCAACTACTACAACACCTCGACCGAAGTCTCGCTCTTCGAAACAACGATCCGCTATCTCGGCGGCATGATCTCCGGCTACGACTTCCTCTCAGGCCCGCTGGCCGATCTGGCAGACAACAAAACCAACGTCGACGCACTCCTCGAGCAGTCGATAAACCTAGCCAACGCATTATCCTACGCCTTCGACACCCCCTCAGGCGTCCCCTACAACATCCTCACCTTCACGGACCGCGGCAACACGGGCTCCACCAACGGCCTCGCCACCGTCGGCACCCTCGTCCTCGAATGGGTCCGCCTCTCCGACATAACTGGCAACGCGACCTACGCGGCCCTCACCGAAAAAGCCGAGTCCTACCTGCTGAACCCATCTCCGGCGTCTTCCGAGCCCTTCCCCGGCCTGCTAGGCATGGACATCGACCCGCAAACGGGCCGGTTCCTCGACGCGCGCGGCGGCTGGGTCGGCGGCGCAGACTCCTTCTACGAATACCTGATAAAAATGTACATCTACGACCCCTCACGGTACGCCGCATACCGCGACCGATGGGTCCTAGCCGTGGACTCGACCATCGAGCATCTGACCTCGCATCCTGCGCCGCGACCGGACCTCACCTTCCTCACGCAGTACAACGGGCAGACGCTCGACCTCGTGTCCGAGCACCTCGCGTGCTTCGACGGCGGCAACTTCATCCTCGGCGGGCAAGTCCTCGGAAACCAAGAGTACGTTGATTACGGGCTCGAGCTGGTGAATGGATGCCACGAGACGTACATTGCGACGGCCACGGGTATTGGCCCTGAAGTCTTCGGGTGGGATCCCGCCCGCGTTCCCACCGACCAAGCCGCCTTCTACAACGCCTCGGGCTTCTACATCCAGAACGGCAACTACATCCTACGGCCCGAGGTCATGGAGTCGTTCTACTACGCGTACCGCGCGACGGGCGACGCGAAGTACCAGGAGTGGGCGTGGGAGGCGTTCTTGGACATTAATGCAACGACGAGGGTGGGTAGCGGGTATTCGGGCATCAACAATGTTAATGTGGAGGGTGGCGGCGGGTTCAAAGATTTCCAGGAGAGCTTTTGGTTTGCCGAGGTGTTGAAGTATAGTTTTTTGATACATGCGAGTGAGGCGGAGTGGCAGGTTGGTGGGGATGCGGATGAGTGGGTGTTTAATACTGAGGCGCATCCTTTTAGGGTGTTTGAGGGGTGAGAGGGAACGGTGTGTAACGTGACGGATAGATTAATGAGTATTGGTTGTATTTTGAAGGTCTGACGGCTGCAACGTATACGCAGAGATCGACGTTGCTTTGCCTGCTTCTAGGATGGACAAACCTTAGGGAGGCGGAGGCGAAGACGATGTTAATCTCCTACGGCCAGGTTACGTACACACCGCTGTATTGCACCTCACTTGGTATTCCCATCTTCATCCCAGGATCCCTCAACAGCCGTAGAAACAGAAAACGAACAACCAATCCCGAGAAGAAACGTCGTTAAAAATCGGAAATAGTGCTATCCTTAGGGAGCTAATGAACCAAAAAGCCACAATGTCCAGGATGAAGGGGGAGTGGTGGGAGTAGCAAGAGTCGCGTAGCCAAAGTCAATTGTGCAAAGAGATCGCGACGGCTCCAGCGCACAGCGCGTCAAGTACGTGTCATCCGAGGCTTCAAATTCCTCGGGCACAATCATGTCGCATGTGGCATGGACGCGCATCTCCACAATCCGCCAATCCTCTGGAATCGTTGGGGGCGGTGAAGGGGAATTATCCGTACGGCATTGCAGTGGTATGGCGCATTCGAATCTTCATGCTGGTGGGGTTCGACCGTATGCGCGTTGCGGATATGTTCAAAGGAGATGTTGCGGTGAGTCGCTGGGTGCCATTAGGAGTAGGTCCGAGCTACCGAATAGTTGCTGGGAGTCGTCGAGAGTTCAACAAAATGCGGATATGGCCAATCTGAGCATCACTACCGGGGTTCGCGTGCCGCGGGTGCATTGTGGTCATAATCGAAGATCTCCGGAAAGCTCGGCGCGATCGCCGGGTGATGTTCCGAGACTGGGTGCCTTGTTGTGGAGCCAAGTAAATATCTGCGTCGAAACGTGTGGGGTCTTGGAATTGATGCGGCGTTGCAATGTAATATTTCATCGAGAAGAGGTGTATAGCTTCGTGCGAGATTGAAACGAGATATGTGTACGCGATAGATGGATGCTCATGGGTATATGTCTGCTCCTGCGATCGATGAGTGTTTCATTTCAGCTCGGAAAGGCACCGCAATCTGCACACAAGTAGCGGCGCTACATGTTTCGGTGCAGGGAATTTCTGAATTGCTTTGGACATGGAATAATCTCACGGAACAAGGATGTAGGGCTTCGCGCGGGTTCGAAACGTTTGTGTGGGTTGAAATGGATTGGACGCGATCGATAGGGTTTTCATGGACATTTGTCTGGTCCTCCGATCGACACGCGTTTAGTCCTAGCTCGGAAGGCATCGTAGTCTGTAAACATGTAGCGGTATGACATGTTTCAGTGTCTTCATGTTTGGAGATTTCGGAAGACGCCTGAAGAGGCTAATATGCGTAAAGGGCGACACGAGGGCGGGTAAGGTGGTATTCTGTTACTCTATAAGCGCGGCAGTTCTCCGACAGAGTCAATTGATATAGGCATCCGAGGTAGAGACGGACGGTGAGTAATGCCTGCTATAGTCCCGCGGTGGAAGAAAAGAAAAAACGCTCTCCTATCGGCTGCTCTGCGTGAGAGATGTGGTCCAGAGGGGAAAGTTGGACAGAAAGGGATCCGCTGGTGGCCAGGTGAAAAATCTTCACGAAAGTAAATGTTATCCAGTGAAGACGAAGGCAAAACCGTTGAAAAAGTTGTATTTACGGAGCTCTCCGATAACCGAATGCGAGAGGGAGTTCGAAGGCCAATCCGGTTTGGTTGTGCCTCCTGCTCACGGCTTGAGCTTGCTCAGGTATAAGGGCCATATGAGCTTCGAATATGCAAAGGATCCCCGTCTTTGGGTCTGTGGACAACGTCCATCGTACAAACGGTCGGGGCGATCCGAATGTGGTGTTCCGTTGTGTTTGGGGCTTGTAATAGGACACTGTGTCGGAAAGTTGACTACCAGTCATTCATGGCCGTTCGTGGTTGCGTTGGAGCTGCATGTGTCACATGGATTGAGCCAACAATCTGGATCTTCGGGGTACGGAGGGTGATGGGGACAGCAAGATGGCGGTTTGGAATTTCAATCGGGGTCCTGAAAGTGATGGTTTTCAAGGGACAGAAGATGAGGTGTGGGCTGTGTGAAGTTGCGCAGGCAAGGTGAGAAGAACAGATGTTGGAATGAGAAGGACCTGGACGAGGGAGGCCGGGAGACCCCCAAGGTCGCGATGATCAATGGCATAATGATGCGATGCCATCGGTATATCAAGCCGCGGAGAGTTACACTGGGCCAACACGGACGCCTGAGGCCCACTTGGGGGACAAGCTCTCCGCAAGAAAAGGTATCTGCCTTGGCGGCATCCTTCACGCCGTTCAGCGGTAAACAAACGAGCTCGCTTCGCTTTTGCCGAGAACAGCCTGCCTGATGTGTTAAGCGCTGCAATTTCGACGGTCAGATCACGATGCTTGGCAGGGGAAACAGTGAACACTTCGGGAGAGTTGCACCAGGGCGAAGGCGTCCTCCGCGCTCGCACCGAAGGAAGTCTGGACGTTCATGGGCGACCGTGAGGCGGTCAACAAAGAGCAGTTCGTCCGACTCAGGAGCTGCAGGGCTTCGCGCGGTGTGAGTGGCTGAAACGCGCGAGATGAGTGAATTGGACAGCTCGAGGTCAACGGCAAACGGCAGAGTTCGAGGCGTCCCCCAGCTGTTCGCGTCGCAGGGGACAGCATGAACTCTGACCTGCGAGAGGTAGGGAGCCGAAATGAAGGTCGTCATTTTAGGTTTGGGGGAGCGAGAGGGTTGGGCTAATAGGGGAAAGAGGGTGTTGGCACGCTAGCCGCTTGGGAAACGCCCACGCTTAATTTCCACGGAGCGGGAACGTGCACATGTACCCCATGCTCGTTGTCTATCGTTTTATCGATTCTGCACGCACGAGACACCCGCCGAAGGCCCGGCGTCTCGCGCGCCCATTACTCGGGCAAGACGCCGAGATGCGGAGAGATGAGTGCCAGCTGGAAGTCAGCCGGACGGGTGCGACAACACCACCGCGCGTGAGGGAGATGAAAAATCTACGGTGCTAGATGTCCGTAGAGAGATCATCGGGGATCTGTTTCACGAATGCGCCTCGTGTTGACGATCGGTGATGGAAATGTGCAATGGGAGATCTATGCTGACGGCACTGAATTACTGCAACGCTGACACGACCGGCACATTGCCATTTTAGACATGATCGCCAGGGACGGGTCCTTGCTCTCATGTCACCATGTGAAAAGCACGGCCAAAGCTGCTTCGGTAAACGCTTACGATAAGCCCTAACCCTGACTTCTTTGGGCATGCTAACGGCTGGTTTCAGCGCCTTTTTGCCACACTTTCAGCGCGAACGAGCACTTTCACGTCTGCCAGTAATGGCATTAACAGTTCACAAGTGCACAGCAAGGGTTCTATAGTTTTTGCTCATACGATCTAATTTCTATCGGCATAACCGCCCGGCTGAAATGGTCAGCCTGCTCGCAGACAGCGATAGTGAGCCTCGACTCAGCATCGCAAAAAGCCCTGCACCTCCTGTTCATCTCGAAAATACGACCGCCACAAAGTACTTTCTAAGACAGTCCTGCCGCTTCTGGCCTAGCGACAGGGGCCTGGGCGCTGTGAATGGCCACGGTGCTGCAGCATCGCTATGTTCCTGCGCTAGCGCATGCAGCGCAGAAACCACTCACATGGCCGAAGCCCGCAAGCCCCCAGTCGCCTGCTGTTGCTCCCCTTTCAGTGGCACACATGTTTCCGGACCGCGCTACCGTGCGTGTAATTTCCTGAGCTGTACATAAACATTCCCTCTCTCGCTCGTTACATTTTTCCTCCTCACCTCGTTCAAGCCAATCTCGAGCTCATACACCTGACCTTCGGTCGTCCACTCGTTGTCTATCGACTAATACTATCCTTAATAATACCCACCCGCTACAACTACAACTCCTTTACAACTTTTTCAAGTTTTATACCCTAATCAGTCAAGATGCGTTACTTCATTGCTGCTGCTATCGCCTCCGTCGCTATTGCGGCCCCCAACCCAGGCTACGGCTACGGGTACCCCCCGGCTCCTGAGTCCTCCACGACTCCGGTCTACGAGGCTACGACCCCGGCTCCCTACGTCCCGACCACTCCCGTCGAGACCTACCCGGCCAAGCCGACCTCGACTCCCTGCGAGACTGAGACTCCCTACGTCCCGGCTCCCCCGGCGTACACCCCGTACCCTCCCGAGAAGCCCACCACCTACCCGGAGGTTCCCAAGCCTTCCACCTACGTCCCGGAAGTGCCCAAGCCCTCGACTTACGTCCCTGAGGTTCCTTCCTCGTACGTTCCCAAGCCTTCGACCTACGTCCCGGAGAAGCCTACGGAGACCCCGTGCTCCAGCTCTACCACCCTCACCGTCACCATCCCGTACCCCACTGGTACCGGCGCTGTCCCCTACCCCCCGGCTCCCCCTGCGGGCACTGGCTACCCCCCGGCTCCTTACCCGTCTGCCCCTGCTGGCACCGGCTACCCGCCTGCTCCTCCCGCGGGCACTGGCTACCCGCCTGCCCCTACCGGCACTGGCTCCTACACCCCTACTCCTCCCGAGTTCACTGGCGCTGCCAACGCGGTCAACGCTGCTGGCTTCGTCGCTGGTGTTGGTGCTTTCGCTGCTCTCTTCTTGTAAATGTCATCTTCCAACTGAGCTAGCCTACGGGCGGCTATGACTTTGCACGATTTGCGCATATGGTTCGCGGTTACTCAGGACTGGTGTCCTTTAGCGGGTACTTAATATGTAATTTGTGGTGAGGGGTCGATGGTAGAGAATGGAAAACACTTTTAAAAACCCTGTTGTTCATTATGCCCTTTGTGACGTCTTGATTGTGCTTTGAGATTCCTTGCGCTGTTCTTAGTAACTGTGTTGCTTCGTCACAGCCACGTCGCAATCTACGTCTGTATAGCAATGCTAACGGCCTCAGAAAGTGATCGCGTCCTAATGCCGTCGTGATCCAACCTGTGACGAAACCCAGGTATCCTTCCGAACTACCGCGTCGCCCTGCGCGCCTGGTGTTTTCAGATCCGCCCACACTGGCGCCGGACTGCCACCTTGTCGCTCACCCCACCGTCATTGAACCCCAACATCATCGCCCCTTCATCACATCCCGCTCATGACCCGACGTCCAAACAACCTCCAAGCGATCTCCATTTCATTTCGGCAACCCCACAGTTGCCCTCTTGTCGGGACGCTCATTCGGGACGCCGCAATTCATCGCGGAAATGAGGTGAGGTTGCGAACGCGTGGCATCCCGCTCAAGCGAGGCTCAAGCGAGGCTCCGAGCCAACAAATACCGAACCGCTCGCGTGGCGTGATGAAATGAAGGTTTAGAATTGATGGGGTTGAGACATGGGTGCGGCGGATCTGATCTGCGCTTCCGGGGCGCGGTGCGTTGGTGGTGAGGCGTAGGGGAGGCGTGGTGCGTGTTGCGGTGATTAGAGACTGCGTTTGAAACTGTGGGAAACGTCGCAAACACCTCTTTGAAAGGCTAGAGCACAGATCAACGGCGCTTTGAATGTCTAGGACCATAGTTCGAATACTGTCGCAAGGTTGGACAGGCGTGGCATGTTCGCAGTTGCGCCCTGGACGGACCCGGTACGGATTCAGATTTGGCTCAACCGAGTCGTAGAGACCATGCGAGCTTTCAGCGAGCGTTATAGCAGCGAGAATAGGTTACATTATTGATTAAAGTATCGGTTTAAAGAAAAGGTGGCACGCATGTAAATTATCACGTATCAGGGACAGTTGATAGGCTAGCTGTCACAAACCCTCATGGCGACTGCGTCAACTGCTGCCCGGAGCAGGAGTGAGAGAACAACAAGGGGTCAAAATGGTGAGCACGACCTGCTAAGGCTCATTCAACCCAGAAAAATATTGGTATATTTGATATATACCTTATCACGCTTTTGAAGCAGCTGTATCACTTTAACGTGCTTGATTTGTATAATTGCTCCGAAAAGATGCTGCCCCCCCCCCCCCCCCCCACCACCACCGCGCTATCGCTTGATGAGGGTGTAATGGGGCGGTCTCTTTCCCCTTACACCCTCATCAGAGCTTGAAAATAAAGGATGTATTATTGAAAGAAATTCTGTGGTTTTTGTCCCCGAGGCTACAGTGTATGTTGGTTGAGGACGTCAACCATGGAACTGCGAGCAGGAATAAAGTTTTGCTCCATATCCTTTCTGCTCGGTGTCCTCTCTGCTGCGTGTCGAGGACGAACTTTACTGATCCCCTTGACTCTTACCTGTGTTGGGGCTCATGGGCACAAAGTCTTCTGGTAAGACAGGGCCGTTTTTCAT
Source organism: Lentithecium fluviatile CBS 122367 (assembly GCA_010405425.1). Classification (NCBI taxonomy): domain Eukaryota; kingdom Fungi; phylum Ascomycota; class Dothideomycetes; order Pleosporales; family Lentitheciaceae; genus Lentithecium; species Lentithecium fluviatile. Next base: position 295,837 of record MU005597.1, on the reverse strand, counting down.
CGCGGCGACCGAATCCTCGTACTTTCCAAAAATATTGTACCAGCTTTCGACCTCGGTCGTTGGGGAGAGTTTCATCGTCTCCTTCCAACCCTACAGTGGTGAGAAGACGGTGTTTGGCAGTGTTCGGATAACTTACTATGTTGGTAAGATTTATCAATCTTTTGCCGTCCGACCAATATCCGCCATTGAAAGAGCCTTCGTCAACGCACTTGTTGAGAATGTTCTACATTCTTTAGCAAAACCCTCTAAATAGTCTACGAGTGAAGCTAACTTACATTTACATTCTCAACGCACCAATCCCCCATGTCATCCTGCGCGCCATCACGTCTGATTAGGAGCTGGTGCAGGGTCGGCTTCCATGGCTCTATACCGCCTGTTGAGACGCAGGTCGTTCCGTTGCTCCATGGATACTGCGTCTGCATATTTGGCATCTGCGCCCAAGATGTCAGCCCACCGTAACTTACCCGGACAGAGCCAGGTAAAAGTCATGCGTACCTCAAGGTCCATGCAATATCTGCATTGCATGTCTGGATTGCACGCGTAGTTCTCTACCCAATCCGTCTGGTCCTTCGCTCCTCGGAATAGCGACCGTTTCACGTCTTCCACTTTCTGTTCCTGCTCACGACTCTGCGTACAGATCGGGTCGGTTGCATTCAGTTCTTCTTCCTTGGTGTTTTGAAGATCCTCAAGCGTCTGCATCGTCCATCTATCGCCGTCGAAGAAGCCCCGCTCGTTAGCTTGCACTAGTCCTGCCAACCAGTCATACGCCATGCGCTGGTAGCCCTCCTTGTTAGGAATGTATAAGTTCTGTTTAATGTGCTCTTTCTGCGTCGTTGAGATGTGCACCTTGACAATGGGCCTTTTTTCTTTCCGAGCGTAATAACTGACGAGCGCCGCCAGCCTTGAATTCCATTCAATGACTGCGCGCTGCAATGGCCAGAACTCGTCGCCTCGGTCGTTCTGCTCACCAATCATGGGAATTGTTGCAAGTAATACCACGGCGTTTTTGTCCTTGGACCAAATTTCCTGGAGCATCCAATGCATCTCCGGCAGCATATCGTCCACCTTTCGGCCCATCAACAGGTCTTTTGCACCGACCATCATAGGGATCACTATGCGACCTTGGTATATGGGATGTGTGAGCAATGGGTTAGTCCTCATCCTCCCCGCCAAATGTCCAAGGGATTCCACGAACGGGTAGATCTCAGAATCATAATCTCCCCCATAATAACCGTGGTTTCTCCCAATGAAACGGTGCCGGAGTTGTCCGCCAAAATTAGCCCAACGGTTCAATATGTGGTCGAGGTAGGGAAGATAGCCATATCGGGTTTCCGCGTCGAAGCCTACATGTTCTCCAAGCGAAGTGATGTCACCGACGCACATTAGGAACATGCCTTTGCCAGCGAGACCTGTTTGGAGTTCGTCTTGGTAGAGCATGTCGACTAGGGCCTTGGTTTCTGCCCTGAAGCCGTCCGGCTTTGGATGGAAGGTACGTGTCTGCGTTTCCTTGTTTTCGACCTGAATGGGATCGTTTTCGTCAAATGGAGCGTCACCATTTTTTCCGGGAGTCCACGTCATAGGGATAAGTTCGTCGATGTACGTCTCGTTATCCTTTTGTGACATATCCACCTCAATCGGATCTTCGTTGGATCCGAGTATTTTAAGATGGAAGAACCAAGTATCGTGGTGCTCATCCGGCTCATGAATCCCCTCGCGGCAGAACCTATGATCCAGGTACCTCCAATCCATGTCAACAAAATGAATTGCGGTGTAAAACCACTCTGGGCCGTTTGTTTGCCACCCACGTCCTGTCCAGGCTCCCACGTTCCTTAGGTCGATCTTGTATTGCAATACCTCGTTCAGTTGATGCACCATATTGTTCATCTCCTTTCTCAGTTTTTTCGTGACCTTGTCTGCAAAGGGGCTTGGCGAGAAAGTGGCCTGATCGCACTGGTCGGTCCAGTCATCGAAGAATTGGATGTAGCTCGTGACGTAAAGCGAAGTATGGGCAGAGGTCCCAGAGGTCCATTGGAACTTGTCTTGCACGGTCTTTGTCAAGACTTGGTTATACCTTTCACGTAAAGAGTCAGCGAGATCCTCCAAAGCACATACCTCGAGATGCTGCTTCCAGGGTCATACGCTCGCAGCATCCTCTGAGACACCACCGACTACCAAACATATAGTTGTCTCTCTGGAAAATACATACCTGTTGTGAAAATCGCCCGAGTAAAGCACATCTAGGCCCTCCTTCTTCTTTGTCTCGCACATGAGTGCCACACCCATGATACACGCCTTGAGTATCGGACCGAAGAGGACGTCATTTCCACCGATCGACAACGTCCCTAGCTTCGTTCCACGAGGAATCTGCCGGATCTGGTTGTCGCCAATCGTCATGTCCAGCATTTCTACAGTTGTATCACCTGTACAAGACACGAATTTGAATTCCGGTTTGCCCGATTGTGGACCATTAGGGCCGGGCATTTGTTCATCGCCCTGTAATAGGGGTGGGTATGATTCTGTGCGTCGCATACAGTGCCCAGAGCCACCGGGTGGGCGCCCATCTTTACCATCGTTGTATTCTTTGCCAGCACCCGGGCCGGCAGAGAAGGAGTCTCCCAGGGCAATCCAGTTGCTGACTGCGTAGGGGGCCTTGTTCGAGTTAGGCTGGGGATTTTCGCCTAAAATCTGGTTAGTGGAGATAGTAAGTAGAGAGCACATTGATCTACGCAACATACGACAGAATGACAAGGCCGAGAAGAGCCACAATGTCCCTAGGTAGAATAGGAGTAAATCGTACATGGGGCGGATAAAAAATTCGTGCAAACCTCGCGTAAGAATATGGAAGTGTTGTCCTCTGAGAGACTGATTCGGGAAAGCTTGTCACGCAAAGTTATATAGCTTCTCAGCACGCCACCTTCTTATGTCCTGCAACCTGTTCAGATCATTCAGGATGTCTTCATTTCCTCCTTGTGGAGGCTTTGCAAGATCTGATCCGCGACATCTAGCCTGGGAAGAGACATCAGGCAATTTCGATTCCATAATGGGGCACAGGTGGCATAGGTAGCTGAAGTCTGAGGAGGATTACCTCTAATTGCGAGACTGTGGACAGAGATTCTGGCACGGTTGGCTGAAGTCCGAGCAAAGGGGCTGGGTCGAATTGCAGACAGGAGGCTCCGACGGGGATATCCGGGCGTCAATAACTTCAGAATGAGACATAAGTGGCACAGATAGCTAAGATACGAGAATGGATGCATGCTGAGCATCTGTGAGGATCATGAGGGTGGCACAGGCGGAGGCATGTTTGCGGCGGTCATATTCCGTCGGGTACACAGTATATGCCTAAGTTTTATGTCAACACGCTGTTACAAATACTTCAATAGATGTCGGATAGATTTATATTTCGAGATGCTCATAAGCTATTACTATGGAGAGCTCCTGCATATGTATGGCACCATACATAGGGTAGGTACCACATAGGTTGCAATCTACCATACCATAGGTACCTAGTTACGTACGTTCAGGCAGACACCTGCAACTAAATGCGGCACATCGTAGCATCGCGCCAGCAAAGAGTCTGTCAATACATGGTGCGGCAAAGAGAATGCCACACTCATTGCAGATGATGTGTCAACAGGCATGCGGCAAGGACCGCCTTGGCAGGAAGTGGCACAGTGTCTCGTGTTTCACAACCCGCCGTCTTCCAACTCCGCGCAATACTTCCCTTTCTCTGGTCCTTCACACATTATTACTTTGATTCAGTATAGTAAAGTAATTTTAGGCTTCCCGCATCGCAACATGAGCTTCTACAAACATACAATTGTCGCTATAATGTGCGCCTTCTCTGGGGTGAATGGGCGCGTCTTTCCGCTGCCGATCACAAGAACGACAATAGGGTGGAATATTCAATTCCTCGGGACTTCTCAAAATAGTCAGGTTCGTATGAAAATTCCTCTCTTTAATGTCATTACTGATGTTGGTCACTTAGATCCAGGCACCTCTCGGTGTGCAACAACAGCTATCTCAACGGGTACAAAAGCGAGCATACACCAGCAAGGCCACCCATCAAAATGGCGTCTTCGAAATGACCGGCCATCATAGCGATGACGAGATCGTGTACTTTTCTATCTACAGAACCCCTATCAGCATCGGGAACCCACCCCAAAATCTCACTGCCCTCGTGGACACAAGCTGGGGCCCCTTCTTCGTCCCATCCGCAAACTGCACGCTCGATTACTACGAGCGACAGAATTGCATGGACCACTCCCTCTACAATTCTTCACGTTCATCAACATATACCGCGGACTTGACACCCGTTCAACTCCTCTACTGGGGCTACTCGGGCGTATATACATGGGGAAATATCTCCCAAGATGATCTTCATATAGCTGGCTTGCACATCAAGGACCAAGTCTTTGAGGAGGCCATAATGTGGCATCCCCTTTGGCTGACCCGGGACGATTACTTCGACACTGCGCTCGGGCTATCTCTTCACCAAACTTTCGAACCTTGGAGTACCTTCAACGCCTCAAGTCCCTTCCAAAACATGATCTTGCAGAACCTGTTGGACGAGAATGTTTTCGCGCTTAGATTACCGCGCACGGATAACGAGACTGGGGAATTGATACTAGGCGGTTCGCCCGAGCTTTTGCGGAGAAGTGATATGATCGAGGTGCCTCTGAATCACAGCAGGAGTAACGTTGACCTTGTCTGGTGGGATTACTTCTCTTCGAGCGGGTGGCAGGTCTCTGCCCAAAAAGTCTCGATGAGGAACATCTCCACAGGTGGTGAAGAGGTCACCATCTTGACGGGAGAATACACGGCTATAATAAGCTCATCGTACCCATACATAGCCCTCCCAGATGAGGCTGCCAGGGCCGCAAACCACGCCATTGGTCTCGAGGAATTGTATGATTGGGTGAATTGCGATACGCGGGCAGATTTACCAATCTTGACAATCGCATTGGGCCCGGAGGGAAGGGAAGTTAGGTTGACACCGTGGGACTATTTGATTCAAGTTTTCGATGATTTGTTTCTGGAGCTGAAGTGTGTTAGTACGTTTCAATCCTTGGGGCCGAAGTCAGATGACGGGTTTGTGCTGCTGGGAGCTCCGTTCTTGAGTGGAGGGTGGAGTGTGTGGGATGCGGATAGGGAAAGTATTTCTTTCGAGAATTGGATGATATAGGCTTGCGACGGCGTTGCTCGCTTCGGCGGCAACACACCGTGCGTTTGGAGGACGGTTACGACTGCCTAGTCGAATTGCGCTTTGTCGAGTGGGAGGGGGGTATACAAACATTCTCCCAAGCACCCGGCATCGCTTCTTTGTGTTTCGAAACATTCTTCTCGTTTGCCTTGATTGTCTTAGATCTACGTCGATTATTCGAGGGAGATATGGTAGCTGTCACTTCGAACGTAGGTTCGACGTCATCCGCTCCCGCTGGGGATGTTGCTTTGGTGACACGCGAACGCAACTCCAACCACAGTCGAAGAAGGCAATCGTTTGCGATATGACAGGAAACCAAAAAGGAGAAGGTGATGTTGCAGAACGCTTGTGCGCTCGCCTCTCTTCCCCGCACTTAGGAAAAAAGCCATCAAAATCGCCCCCAACAAACAGCAGACTAACATTCTGGGCCCGTCTCCTGTAACCTGTACCATAGGTATTTTCCCTGCTTATAGCAAACCAGCTACCATGCTTCTACAAACTCGCATCTGACAGCAAAGTTTCTCTCAAGCGTTGTCGCGCTCAACAAATGCAGAGCGGGAAACATGAACCGAATCTTCACGAACAAGAGTCCCCTTTCATCAACAAACTTTTCGCCAGTTCGTTGCGCTACTGTGACGTTCGGCATTCGCAACGCCACAATATTCCTCTAGACGAATGAGAAATCGCACGAGTGATAGTCTTACACCGAGCGTTCGGACTTTCTCGCGGGGTGCCGTAGCGCCATGCACCAACGCCTAAAAATGGAACACAATGAAGATCGTCTTCCCCGGATTCTGCACCTTTGTGCAGCCTTCATACAGATTGCCGCACAGAATTTCCCGGTTCGAATCTTTGGGGGCTTAGCGAAAGGGTCTAGCATAAAGCTTGACAGCGTAGAAATCGGCCGATTGGTGACAGCTCAGCATACGATGCCTACCTCTCGGGTTCACCCCTGCCTTAGGAGGAGAACCGCATCTGTCAGAATTCTAATGGCGCTTTTCGGGTGAGAAAACAATAGTTTGTTGGTTGAGAAGGGAAAGGTACCCAATGTCTTCAGCTGGCCCAAAATCGAACTGAGAGAGTCAGCGCCATTGCTCGAGCTCGAAGGTTTGCCTGTATAAGAGCAGTCGACCTACGCCGTCCCAATAGAGGGACCACGGCTCAAAAAAAAATCAAAATCCCACAGTCCCGTCTCCCGTCTCGACACAGCCAACGTCATCACCATGAAGACCCTCACCCTCTTCTCCGCCATCCTCGCCATGGCCCTCGCAGCGCCAACAAATCCCCTCCTCCCCTCTAACCTCCTCACACCCCGAACTCTAAAAAAATGCCCCGCCAACACCGCCCAACCCTCCGGCAAGCTCCCCAAAGGCGCAATCTCCACCTCAGCCCTAGTCCCCATCTCCGCAAAGCAGCCCAACAAAGCCTTCAGCAACAGCGCCTGGGCCAAGATAACCCCCGGCGACTACTGCACCATCTTCAACCTCGAGCTCGACCCGGCTGCCACCCAAGGCAAAGTCTGCAATCTCGTGTTCGACTTTCCATCGTGGCTGCAGGCACCGGGCCTCTTCACCTTTCTGGGGAGCGGCAAGTTTACGTTCACGGGGTATGCGATTGGGGCCGGGGCGCAGCCGGGAGTTACGACGTATAATAATCAGCCCGCTCCTGGACCGAGCCCGCCGAATCCGCCGCCCGTCATGAAGCCTGGGAACTCGTATGTTATAAATTCGGCGCCTTGTGGGATTCCGGCGGGGACGCCGGGTCCGATCACTGTGTCGGGGAGTCTGTGCTCGAAAGATACGCTGTTTTTGTTCAAGCAGAGTAATTCTTTTTGCCCGCTGGGATTTTTTGTCGTGTTGACAGATGATCCTGGCGCGGCTCACTGAGGCTCAGATGAGAGGGTGGGAATATGTATATGAGTAATGTTTTTTGAACATACATCTTTTTGACTTTGTACTTTGATAAGAGCACCTCTGAAGAATCATGATGGAGCTCATGCATTCGTTGTTCGTATCCCCTATAGAACTGCCTCCTTCTCTCCCTGACTGAGGACTCCCTTTTTCTACCACTAAAGTCAAATTTCAGCCTTGCCGGATTTATGAGAACACAAAGGATCGGAACTCGAACGGCTTCAAAACCAGGAGCGCTTTTCTCCATGGCCTCTCGATCGCCATCGATTTTAAACCCCACGATCTCACCACATGGTTCAGAATGTGCCCTCAGTCCGTTGCAATATTGTTGCGCTCAATGTCTCTCGAAATCGAACACATGGAGTGCTTTCTCCTTGTCTTCGGGTGACTAGAAGAAGGCTTCTTTTTGCAGTAGTCGGGATGTCGTTCTCCGAAATACTGCGCGCGAGACGTATGCTGCAAAAACACTGCAAGTGGCTATCATGTTCGGCTTCCTTCTCCCTGCCGCAAAATCTACTACGGCATCTGCTATGACTGCCCCGCTAGCTCGACCACATCAGGTTTCTTCTCAAATAAAAACAACGCCACAAATGCCGTGTGCCTAGAAGGGCCCCACGAGAACCAAAACACGACATTATTAGATTCTATGCTCTCTTCTTCTCCGCTCTTCCCAAAAGACTTTTCTTGGAACCGAGAAATAAGCGAAAATTTGAGCATGCGCCGTGGTCTAAAAATCGCATCGGAGAGCTTCGATGCTCTCCTCCTCCTCTCGCTCTTTCTGGGCTACTTTTCTGGAGACGAAAAGGAATTGAGCCTCTCGAAATGTCCGTGGAAACTAAAAAAATCTGATACTTTCTCTGATGCCCCTCCCTTCTCCGCTCTCCCCCGGATATATCTCCGGAGACCAGAAAGAAAGAGAATGTGCCGCATGTCTGAGAGAACCGAAATTGGACAACACAGCCTTCCATAGTCCGGCTCCTCATTTCTCCTCTCTTCCTTGGTACCACACCCTACAATCGAACATTGAAAGCGAACCAGATACCTGTTATGTCTACGAGCATCAAAAAATGAATTCTACATGCTTCTCACCTCTCCACTCTCCACAATATGCATCCCCCGAAATTAAAACCAAACTGAGTAGCCCAATGTGTCCGCGACTACTGGAGCGACTCGCGAAAACCTACCGCCGCATAACTCATGGAGACGGGGATCTCGTTTGCTCCAATTCTCCCATGTCCGCATCAGAAACCGAGATTCCTGGCTAGCATGTCGGACCTTCCCATTCTGAATATCAAACACACCATCTGGATGACCACCGAGCAAAAGGATGCCCCAAACCCTCTATGACGAGGCCCAAGAGCATGGTTCAATATCAGGCACACGATTCCTTAAACATGCCTTTTCCTCGCGCTCTCCCTTATCTCCACTCGAAGACACGAAAACCCAGGGAGTACCTCCCGATGGAGCGGAAACCGGCGCTCTTAAAAACCAACGGAATGTCCATTCATGTTCCTTGGAGCAGATACATGTTTACAACCATCTGCAAGCGGCTCTGACTTCCAACATTCAAATTCGTCATCATGAGATTGAATGGTGCTTGAACAGCTCACAGTTCTCCCAAAAAAAAAATGCCGCTACCGTCCCCGCATGTGTCCTACTCTCCGATTTCTAAATCGACAATACCCTAGCTCATGACCTCCTCCAAAACACGCATAACGAAATGGATATGTGAATCCGTTGCTGCCCGAAATAAAAGACTAATGGCTCGCGCGCATGACTTCGCCTTCTCAAACCCCTTCCAACAGATCTAAAACAGGTGACTGAGGAATGCATGTCTGCTTCCTCAAAGCCCTTTACGTCGGGTGAACGTGCGCGTTTCGGCTTCTCCTCTTTCTTTCACCCAGCGATATTTATCAGACACCGAAGTGCGCGTGGTCAGAACAAATGTCCCTTTCTCGGACCAAAACCCTCGCACCATATCATCACGACTGCCTTCTAAAATGACATGCGATCAAGCACATGCTGTCTCCCGCGTATCCGCACAAAAATAACAAATCACCACGTAGCATGTCTGTAGGCACCAAAATGACCAGTCACGACATGCTATGTCTGTCGGACGAAGAAACATGCACTCCACTTACTCCTGTCCGAGATTCCGAAACGGAGCTCCTGAATTGGCATGTGTGATCATTCCTCCACCTCCAACCCAATACCGAATTTCCTTACCAACTTAAAATGAGATTCCTCCCGCTCCCTCGTCCGAAATACACCGTATCCAAAGACCCTGCGTTAATCAACATGTTTCATTAGCGACACCGAAATCCCACTCCTGTGGGTACGACGGGCTTGTCTAAAATCCCAGTCTGACACAATCCATGTTTGGACCGGACAGTCCCGTACGAAAGAGAAAAACCCGCAATCATCTGAGATATGGGCAAGAGTGCCGAACCCGCTGAATCGAAATCAAGTTTGATAATGGTCCATGGACCGCGTACGGGAAGGCAGAGCATAAGGAGGAAGCACCCAAAACCAAAGAAGCCGAAACCATGCTCGTTTGTCTTAGTATTCATACACAACGAGAACCACATGATGCTCACCACCACCATCAGCGCGCCGCTACGCAGACCCCCAACCATCCCAGTCCAGCCATCACACCGCACCCCTAACACACCCATGCCAAGTCCCGACTTCAAAATCAATGCAGCTCCCCCTCAGTCTACACGGATCCACAAAAATCTTCACTCCGCGCCCCCTCGACGCGACATCATAGACCCTAAACAAAACATATATCTTATCAATAACAGTTCTAAAAGCCAATTCTAGACTCTCCATCTGTGAACATAATCAGTTAGTTCAGTGCTCTCCACCAAGTCGTAGGGTACGTGTGTATAGCATTAGAGGACAAAACTCACCCGCTGAAACTGACTCCCACTCATGAAGAACCTTGTACCACACCCACCCGTCGTGGTTTTGACTTCGAGAAAGTACTCAATTGGCTGGTCCACGAAGTCGCGATTCGCTGCGATGCCGCTGGGGAAACCACCGGTACAGTTTTCCCTGAGGTATCGTGTCAAGCTGCCGTCTCGGTCAGTATATACGAGGTCCGCTGTTTCGCGTCCAATCCAGTTGGCCATGTCAGCATATCGCGAGTGGCCCTGCAGTTCGCCGCGGATGGTGCTCTGCCAATTGTCGCGACCGAAGCCGGGGAGGTTCAGGTTGGAGAGGATTTCGAAGACCTGATAATGATGTGAGTGAAGGTTCGTCCATCGTTGAAAATTACCTACGTAGGCTTCACCTAGAGCGCCGATTTTTCGGTCGTGCGCGAATGCGTTCGCATCACGGCTGCCAAAGGTAGTGTCGTGATCGAACTCGTAGTCCGACAGAGGACTAATGGGAGTCGTTTCGTGTATTGGTACTTCATTCGTACTAGAACGTCGTTGTCTGTAGGTTGCTCGCTGTGCGCTTCGTACGACGTCTTCTGCAAGCCGTACGTATTCGCCCGACGGAGTCGGCGTCGAGGGACCGTTGTAGCCATCGGACGAGGTATGATGGCGGCCCTCGTCTCGCTCCAGAGCCGATTCTGGTGTGAGTAGGGCCCCACTTGTCCTGGATGGAGTCGACGGTGCATCCGTCCCAGCTCTATGTTCGCCAGCCGTAGACGTAGGGGGGCTTCTGTTTTCTGGAGGTTCAGGAACCGTAATTGCAGGCCGCTCGATCCAATCAACGTGGGGTATGTCATGCTCCAGCAAGATGTCGTCCAGTTCCCTGGGGTCGCTTCTGAGTATTGCTGACACAGCGAATGCAGCCGAGGATGCGGCCCCGAGAAATGCGGCTAGGAAGCTTGGAAGCTGTGATCTGTAGCATTTTTCGCGTAGTCGCTCTTCAGCTGGAACATACAGTCTCAGCTGCCCTTCGCACACGTCGTGATGAAGTGTCAATCGATCGCTCTTGACGGTGACTTGGCTGGCACCAAATGCGAGGACCAAATTTGTAGAAATGTCGTCTGTGACGTAGATCTGAACGCGTGAAAGCTGAGTAAAAAGCTCCGTCTCCCCACGCAGTGCTTTAACGCTCTTGTACTTGGTTGCGCAACTGGTGCGGTCAGAAATGCCAGGAAAAGTGAAATAGTAGACATGTATGAGACTACAGAGGCAATTCAGGCAGACGACGTCGACTTACCAATACAGGGCGTAGGCTTTTGCCTGGAGTTTTCCCTCAAGGTCCTCATTCTGAACCGCCGCATCACCCACAGTCGACACTTCTTTCACGGCGGCTGACAAGTACCGGTACGAAAGTCGCATATGCTGAAAGATAGTGTCGAGAATCTGCACCTCGTGTAGGGCGAAGTCAAGTAAAATGCAATGTTCCGCAAAGGCTCTTCCAAAGCGTTCGTGATCGAGAATGGCGAAATCTTCGTCGACGCCGACTAGCTTCAATTCACCGTCGGACGTCTTTTTCGGTAGGAACTTGACCTCGCCCAGCTTCTCAAGAGCATCAGACAAACTCCCATCGATGGAACCCCTTGCTATCATTCCCCCAACGTCAATCAGACGTTGGCGAATTTCAGAAACTTGCGGCTCGCCATCGGTAGCCATCCTGCTCAACTCTTTTATAAGCATGGTCGGATTCGCATTCTTCACCTTGAGATGATTGACGAAGAAAGTATTCAGAGTAGGATAGACCTTCGATAGGTCCAGGTACCCTGAAAGTGAAAAGGGACTGTTCCATAGACAAGTCTGCAGTGTATGCCATTGTCCATCAGCGCCTAGCACAAGTTTTTGATGGTTGAAAGCTTGTCTATAGCGTTATTTAGCAAGAATATCCCACGAATTACGATAGGTCGTTACATACCTAACGATATACCATTCGTTGTTGGTGCCAATGTTGCTTTCGAGAAACTGGTATACCTCATCAGCAGCCCAGTCTGTGTCTTCATCATCAGACTGGTCTGAGTCTTCGTCCGCAGACGAGTCTGTGTCGTCGCCGCATATTCGTCTCATGTCCAATTCACATATAATATCTTCCACACTGTAGTCGCGTACGCCTATATGATTACTGAAGAACGTTTCCAAGTGCTCTTCTCCACCGTAGTACTGTACCAGAGGTTTCTTAACGGTGAGGAATTTTGGCCCGTTCCACACGCAAAAAGTCGAAGAACACCACTCGAGGGCATTGCCAGAAACTGTGACAGCGATTGATTCGTTATCCTTGAAGAAAGACCTGAGTTTTGTCAGTAATGCGGTTTTTGGTAACGAGGGCCTTGGTACCTGAGCTGATTTTGGTCTGGTAGCGTGGCTATTTTAGCCATACCCTTGTAGACCTTTGTTACACTCTCCTTTTTTGTATATTTGGATGCTCTCATCTCGGCAAGGACGATCTCGTAGAACTTGAGGTCGATGATCGAGCGGACGCCGAGCTCCTCTAGAAACCGCCATTCTTGTTGAACATTCCCATCATCATGAGAGGGTAGCTTCAGTAGCAAAGGAAAATCACTCTCCACTCCCAAAGAACGCAACTCTTCCACAATCTCAACGGTGGGCAGATAGGTCTCACAAAGTTCCGACACGGCTCCTCCGCAGGGAACTTTGCATTGCATTAGCTGAGACTTGGCTCGTGGCAAATCTGCCTTGTATTCGACCCAGTGCGCTTTCAGCAGTCCTACGAATTTCTCCGGACAGTGTTCCAATGTCGCCGATATGACGGGAGATAACCTAGGGAGGAACAGTGAGCGACTGTGCAGGAGTGGGGGATGGTATCGCGCGCCCGTAGCTCGCCGCAGCCATTCTTTCCAAGAGAGATTTTGACAACGAATTGTAGGCGGCACTAATTCGACAAGCTCTTTGTTGAGGAGTGCAGCCACTCTAATGCGGGTGTTAAACAATTGTGGTGGAAGTAGTTGCTGAGTGTCGTATTCGTTCTCGGAGGGGAAAAAGAGTGGGAAGTCAGGGTCAATGCGAACCAAACCAACCGTGGTATATGCCCGGAACCAGGACGTCAGCAACTCCGGAGAAGGATGAAAGTGAAATAGGTAGCGGGAATGCGATCTCCAGCGGAGATGTGCCGACGATTTCTGAGCGGCTTCGATCTGTGCAAGTACAGTCTTCTTGGGGCAGTTTTCCACGCCCATTTTCTGGAATAATGCTTTGCGAGAGGCATTAGATGCGGCCACCTTGTCAACCAAGTGCAAAGAGATGTCGTCAGGAATGTCGATGCCTTCGGTGTTGGGGAAGTATATGTGTGGAACACCACCTGGATTGATGCCTGGAGATCCGGTCCAAGATAGTGTGCTGTAGAGAGGAATGATCGCCAGCTTGTTTATTCGTGAGGTCCAGTAACGTGAATCCCTTCGAAAGGCCTTAAGAAACAACTTTGCGTACGCTTCATGCCACGCGTCACCTTGAGCACGTGTCTTAATAAAAGAATCAGACCGGACGAGATCTGCTGAGACTCGATCAAGCAAGTTATCCCAGCTGCATATCCTTGTGCCAAGGTCTTCCAAAGCGGAGTGATGTTTGCTGGCGTACTCGGGCGCCAAGTACTTCTCATCATTGAGATCCCGAAAGAGAGGATTATTTCCATATAAATAGGTGGAAATCAACCTGCGCAACTGGGATGGGCGCTTGAATTGTCGTCGCTCCCACGTCTGCAATATTGGCATGTCCTGTAGTAATGTCTTGATCGAGGGGTAGAGATTCTTCCAGAGCCCCTCCATAGGCTTCGTGGGTAAGAAGTCAAGCCAGGAGTACCGCAATGGATGGATTGGGTTTGCGAACGCTGCAATTGCGTTTGCGAAAGCTCTGGCTACTCCGTCCAGAATCGCATCGTTCCATGCGCAGTCCACAACGCTCTCTCGGCTTGCAGAGGTGATGAAATCGGACTGAATCAAGAACTACTGACGATCAGAATTTTCTTCTGGAGTGGGAGGGTCAAAGTCTGTTGACGCTTTCTCTTACAAGTCATGTTCAGACTCGCGTCAAGGTACTTTATGAAGGCATGATGATCCTTACCTGTAGTTGGGATACACGTTGTACAGGGAGGTAGGCAAATGCATGCTGTCCAACGTCGGAAAGTTTTGGCTGACCGTCTGATGTGACTGGAAATGCTAAGTCGATTTTGGCCTGACTTCGACCTTCGCGTCGTTCATGCTCCGGCATGGAATCTACTGTGTACGAGAACACATGATATTTGCTCTCCTCCAACTTTCTTGAAGCTTCTGCTCCTGACTGCTCAAATGTTCGCTGAATGGAAGGACTAGCACCGAAAATGCCAGGGAATTTCGCGATGACAGTTTTGCGGACCATGGAATCAGCCTCAATGACGTGGATCTCCAATCTGCTCAGACGCTGTAGGAAAAATATCGTTGTGTCTGGTAAGTCTGAAATGGCATCCAGAAGGCGCTTGTGGTCTTTTCTTGCAGTCTTAGATAGTGTCAACGTCATCCTCGTAGTAACGCCTCCGGGTAACGCTTCAGCCGTAGCATCCAGTGGCGTTACCATGCCTAAGCCGTCGTCCCCTCTCCGATGTAGAAAGCGAAAAGACCATAAGCCAGACTGAATGTGCACCTCATCGGCGATAGAAAAGACGGATTTGAAGCCGAATCCCTTCTCGCCAATATGGTCGTCAAGTGCCGATGCTTTCTTTGAGCTTTCGCCTGTTGCGCAAATGGCTTCGACATTTGCTCGCGTAAATCCGTCCTCGTTGGTTTCCACGATGAATTTCTGAGCTGTGACACGGAATCTGAGAAATGGCAAGTTGAGTTGTTCGCGAGCGTTTGTATAAAGCGAATCATCGGCATTCTGCACGAGTTCGTACAAAAAGCGGTATTTTGATGAATAGAGTTGCTCCGAAATGCTGAACGTGGTAAGTGCGAGTAACGAGGTAAGACCTTGAGGCGACTTACCTTTTAGTATACTTTGCTTCCGTCTTCCTGTTGCGCTCGACTACCCGCATGACTTTCTGGCAACTCCGCTCCGGTATCGTTCTAAGGTCTCGCAATGTCGCATCATCAAGGTGTCCTTTCTCAACTCGAATGTTCTCGATGACTGCCTGCGCCTCGAGAACTGTAGACGGCTCGCGATCTCCAAGCTTCTCTAGGATGTCCCCATGTCTGGCGAAGGGAAACAAACTGTCATTGTCCATATTGTTTGAACGGACTGGTAGAGGGTTGAAAATAGAGTAGGAAAATAAGTTCACATGGGCATCAAGTTGAAAGGTTGTCTCGAAATTGGTACGCGAAAGATGAGAAGCACGATGCCGCCGGTGCATCAGAATAGGCGCCCGCGTCGCTGCGCCGCATGCAGGGACTGAAACGCTTCAAGAAGCAGCAAAGCCTAGTAACAAAAGCTGCGCAGTTGATTCGCTAGATACGTGTGATTCGTGCACGTCTGCAAATACGAGGGAACAGTCTTTGCTGCAACAAGGGTTGAGCGGGCTAGACATGCTCTCTGTTGCGATCAAGCACTATCCCTGGGCTTGGCAGCTACCTCAGAATGGGGCCACAACCGTTAACGTTAGAAGCGGAAGATCATGCCCATTCGTCGCCGCCGTCGTTCCATTTATGCATCGTATTTAGGTATCTATCGAACTCGTAACGAGATTTTATTCGCTGTTTTGAGCGAAGGAAATTGAGCATGAATGTTGCTTCTAAAGGAAAACTTCAAGGTTGAACTCCACAGTGCTGACGGGGTATCTGAAATATGACGTTAGCTGCAAGCCTTAAATCGTTTCGCTTTAATACGTGAGAGCCTTACGGTAACTCGAACTTGTGCAGCACCAAAGGATGTAGAATGCCAAAGACGCCAATTGTGTGGTTCTTGCCGTCGAGATTAAGCTTAATAGCAGCCGAGTGCCCTTGCAAGAAGGTGGGATCTGAATTATGTCAACCATGGTCCGCATCCAGTCTAGCATTTCACATACCATTGACCTCCTCAATCCAGTAGCCGCCCAGCTTCAGGTTCTTCAATCCATCCTCTCTGGTAACGAATGTGGACTTCAGCATGAGCATCAGCCTGTCTAGCAAACCGTGCACCTGCTCGAAACCACTCGTCTTTCCCATGATCGCAGCTGCAAAATGTCGCTCGTTTCGGCTTTTCCTCTCTTGCGACAAGTCGATGAAGCCGACATCGCTCACCTCAAAGACCTTGATCGGCACGGCATGGTGCTTGTTCGAGTTGATAGTCTTGAGTAGACCGGGTAGTAGTGACGTCCGAACTATTTGATATTCCGCTGTCTTGGGGTTCGCGAGCTTTACCGCCGTCTTGCCGTCGTCTTTCCGGTTCAGCCACGCAAAGTTCTCCTCATGCGAGCACAGAATAAGAGGCATGACTTCCGTCCACCCTGCAGCTGCCGATTCGAGACGCACAATATCGGCGAGTTTGTTGATCGGGAGTGGCGCTGCCACAGCGGAGGACTTGTTGGGGTAATATCGCGGTAGCTTGTTGAAACCGTACGCAATGGCATAGTCCTCCATAATGTCCGCTTGATGCAGAACGTCGGCCCGGGTGATTGGTAGAGCAACATCCAGTAGATTGCTGTCCGATGTCGATGGTGTTATTTCGTAGCCCATCTTTGCCAGAAGCTTAGCTATCTGATCCGGGGAGAGTTCTAAGCCCGTAACCTGGTTCAGATAATCAACCTCCGCTTGCATTTGTCGCGGGGCAAGGTCGGGTGCTTCTCTTGACTCGTTGTTGTGGGGCGAGATGATCTTAATCGGCTCTATTGAGTCTGCGTAACCAGCGAACATGGCGACCAGAATGTGGTTCACGATCTCGACCTTCGTCTTGTCCAGTGCCGTAATCTCGACGAGGACGTTCTTGGTGTCCAGCGTGATCTTGCTGTGGTTGCCGTTGATGATGGGAGGAAGCGATAGTACGGTGCGATTCGAGTCGTATATCACGGGATAGACGGGTGAGTCGCGAATGATGTGTAGGTATCGGCCAAGGTGCTTGTCTTTCTGCGCTCGGTAAGTGGAGGCCTGTGGACAAGACTGGGAAAAGACGAACGTCGTAGAACTCCATGAGCTGCTTTCCGTTCATCTTCTGAGTCTGGTTCAGAGGGGTGAATTCAATCTGCTCCGGTGGAAGGGCCTCGTATGTGAAGGGCCCTTTTATTGCTGCCCTCAATCAGTTGTGTATTCCACAGCTTCCTTATGTTTGCGCTCACTGTCGAGATCGTGCGTTCCGATTGAAACTAATGTCCGCTGGCGAGCCAGATTTTGATGCAGTTTGTCTTGCAGAGCGATGAAGGAATCATATCGCTCCTGAGTGAACTTGATGTTCCGTAGCACCACGCCGGAGCAGAGCGGCCGAATCTTCATGGTCTACGCAGAATTAGAACATGTGCTCCATATAGCTCCCTGTCAGAGCTATCATACCTCCTCCTTGATCGTGAGTGTCTGCAGCTCGCCGGATGCTGGCGCGGTGAGCGACCACTTCGGCAGCTGCTGCTTCTCCAAGAAGACCCGGAGATTTAGCGCAATGCCTTCGAAGCAGAGCATATCATATCGATTCGCCGGTATCTCAATCTTCAATTGGGGTGGTTGAGCCTGGTCCTCCGGCTTCGTGCTCAGACTCGTGTCTTCGTCCAATTCGATACCAAACTCGAAGCATAGCTCGTCGAACTCCTCGGTTGTGTATTCTCGCTCAAGTGCTTTGAATAGGACGGCCTTGTCGACCGTAATGGTAGGCATGGTGGCTCAATATGTTTCCTCGAGGCGGGGGAGAGCGCCACTCGACGCGGCTTCTAGGTGGGGTAGTGCGGTTGGAAGAATCTCGAAGGCGGCCGAACAGCGAGGGGGTCTTGACTGCAGGTTCTCGTAGAGCGGTAAGTGCAAGATCGTGGGTCCACTCAGACAATGTTTCCGACCTCAAGGTACGTCGCAGCTGCTGTACCGCTTCTGACTCAATTCCAAGAAATTGAGGCCTTCGGAACAACTCCGGCCCGAGAGATTGGCGCTAAGCTAAAATAAGCGTCCCATAGAGCTCTAATTACCATAATTACCGTCTCGTCCATTTCATCACGATGCAGACAACATTGGTTGGACAGGACTGATTGCATGCGGTATCCCTTAATTTCGCGTAACACGGTTTTCCGCGTCCAGAACTATGCTGTAGCTACACACCAGAACTATGAGTCGAACGCCTGCCGATGCCATTCGTGAGTGTATATCAGCCCACTAACCCTTGAAATCGCATCCATGTGTCGCGATCCCTTTCCAGCCCGTAAGCAGTCCATAACCAGTCCATTACATCGTATGGCACTCCATGCGAAAGGTCCCAATGCATGCCGAGGACGGTTATCATCCTCAACTGGCCCAAAACGAAGCCCAGATAGTGCCGTCTTCCCGTAGTCTATGCCCAGCACATGACCCTAGGTATGGTTCCAAGAAAATGAGTAAATCTTGCTGGAGAGTAGAGACTATCGCTGAATCAAAATGGTAGAAGGCGGGATCAGTCTTTCCAGTCCCAGACCTGCTTGAGGAAGTGTCCCATGTTGACCTTCTTGGTCTTCATCTCAAGCATCCATGGATGCTCAAGCATACGCCAGGGTGTGGCTCGTCGAGGAGGCTCCTTCTCGAGGCTGCGGCGGGTTAGTTTGAGTATCTAATGGAAACAAAAGCACTGCTTACCAGCATTCGATGAAGTATTTGAAGTTCTCAGACCACCGAATGCCATTCTCGGGCTCGTCCTTTAGCTTGGGAATGGGTTGTCGGACGATGTAGGTCAGCAAGTCAATAAGCCCAGCACGTGGGTTCATTTCGGTGCCGTCAGCGGGGAAGGGGAATCGGTGTTGTGCAACTTCGAGCAGTGTCACGCCCAAGCTCCATACGTCGCTAGTGATGGTGTAACTTTGTCCGGTAATGCGCTCTGGTGCCATGTAATAAGACGTGCCGATGAACGTGTTCGCGTCGCCTTTGGTTCCAAATTCGCCAGACACGCCAAAATCGCATAGCTTGACCTGGCCATTTCGACATAACAGGATGTTGCTGGGCTTAATGTCGCGATGGATGATGCGGTGAGAGTGGAGGTAGGTAAGGCCATTGAGGACCCCTTCCGCCACCTTGCCAAGCACTTTCTCCCCAGTCCGGCCCCCTAGCTTCTTGACTTCTCGGTAGACCGAGTCTAGCGAGCCACCTTCGCAAAACTCCATGGCAATGCTGATGGTGCCGGT
Organism: Lentithecium fluviatile CBS 122367; assembly: GCA_010405425.1. Lineage (NCBI taxonomy): Eukaryota > Fungi > Ascomycota > Dothideomycetes > Pleosporales > Lentitheciaceae > Lentithecium > Lentithecium fluviatile. The sequence continues at coordinate 276,559 of MU005597.1, read as the reverse complement.
GCTGTCGTCCATGAAAGCACCGTAATAGCGGCAGATGTGGTCGCTAGCGCAGTTTTTGTTGAAGGACAGCTCGCGCACAATCTGCTTCTTGACGTCCGGGTCCGGATTCGTCGTTATGATCTTCGAGCTTGTTAGTGGGAGACAAGTAATCTAACTCTCAAATGACATACTTTTAGAGCGAATATGGTTTTCCCGCCGCTCAGAACGCACTTTGTGACGGCGCCACCCGCGCCTTCGCCTAGACTACCCATCTCTTGCACTATGCCCTTTGCGGAAGCAGCTTTCCAGCCTGCATCATCCAAATCTTCGACGTCCAAGGGGGCGCCCTTCTCTGCAGCAAGCTTGTCTAGATCCGGCAGTGGTTGACTGCTGTTCTCCCGCTCCATCGACGGCGCGCCCTCGCTGCCGCCCTGAGATATTGCCGATATTGGGTCGGAGCCTTGATGGGTCCTCTGTAGACCTGGAAAGCCTAGAGCTGCCGAGTACGATGACGCTGACCCGTTTGCCTGAACCTCGCCGAAGCTTCCTGACCGCGAATGTGCGCTCGCATCGCTTGAGCCTCCGGCCGAAAGGCCGGCTCCAATCTGTAGCGGTGGCAGTCCTTTGGGCTGCGGGCGGCCCTCGTGTGGAGTGTGACTGGTGCCCATGGGGGTTGCCAGTCGCAGCTGCGGGGGTGCGGGGCGCGCAAGAGTCAGCCCCTCGCCAGAAGCGCCATTTGTGATGGGCCTCGCGTGTGGTGATGGCGGTATGGAGAGGCCGAGACGTGGTGTGCGGGCGCCGCTTTGAGAGCGACCGCCGGGGATGGGCGGTCGAAGGAGAGGTGCGGGGGACGACATGTTGGGCGGGAGTGTCGGCGGGGATTCGTCCGGCGGCATGTATATCTTCTCAAAGGCGCCTTTTTCCACGCAGCGGTATCAAGTGTTCAGACCACGACGGCTGATGTTCTGGCGGCAAGGCTGAATATGCGCTGCAACGTGCTGTGGCGAAGCGATAGGGCAGGGCGACGCGGGGCAGCCACGGATACAGGCTCGTCGGCTCGGTCGGGGGCAGCAGGGAGAATGAGGAGACGCTGTGGAGCGCGGTGTTGCACAGTAGGGTGCGTGGTCCCAGCAGGGCGGAACGCTGACCGACTGTTTCCACGGTTCGCGCGGTGCCAGACTGCCGCGAGGTGACAGCTGGGGGGCGTCAACTGGTGGTGCGAGTTGCGTGGTGCGTGAGGCCGGTCGCTCGTTGCTCTCAGGCGATCAAGTGACGTTGCTGGCAGCCGCGAGTCACGGCGCGGGCAGCGGGCAGCGGGCGGGCAGCGGGCGGGCAGGTGCACACGGGCAGCACGGCAGGCGCGGACGGGCGACGCACTCCTCGGCGGCGTAAACTGACTGTATGTCTGCGAGAGGGCGTGTGGTGTCGCTCCAGACGGGAGGTGCAGGTGCGACGTGAGGGTTTCAGAGCGCTGGCCGCCGGAGGGGCGCTGGAGGAACGTCTGGTGGAGCAGATGAGGCGCGTGCGAGCCGAGAAGAGGCACAGGCCGAGTCCAACCAGAAACAGGGAGCCGGAGCCGCGCTGCTGCTCGACTGCGAACGAGCGTGCAGAGTCGGAAAGGTGATGGAGTTCAGGTGAGCGGAGATGCGGCGCCAGCTTCCGTTGTCGCCTGCACATGTGCAGAAGCCCAAGGGTGCCGCTCGCAGGCGCTGAGGCTGCCCGCTCTTTATGACATTTCGGCCTTGTTTCAAAACCCGCAACGTAGACGTCCCCCATTCGACTCGTTCGAGCCGCTGCCTCCATGCGCAGCAGAGGAACACCCAGCCGCCGCCGCCTCCTTGAACAATATTCCTTACGTGGGACTGCACGCGGCTACATCATCAGGCCAGCTTAGGCCAGCGTCGTGCAGCACGCCGGCCAGAAGCCCGTCCTCAAGGATCCGTTCGTTTCCCATTCCGTCCTCTCCAGGCCCGAGAGATACATTCACCCTTGACGTCCACGCGACAGAGCCCCGAACGCCCACAGGTCTGCCCAATCGAGGACCGCTGAACACGACCCTAAGCCAGCATCTGCAGTGGCTGACGTTGGAGCTGCTGCGCCGGAATCGAAGCAGCCCGCCCTTACCACGGATCAATGCGAAGGGAAGGGGCCAGGCTGAAAGATCGCACGCTCTTGCCCCGCCAGAAAGACTGTCCACCTGCGTGTCAAATTGAATTCCTCTCGTAAAAGAAACAGCTGTCGGACCCGCTGTCCCAGCATCGTGCAGAAACGACACCGGGAAGAAGCGTCTTACGAACTTGGCAGGCCTTTCCGTCTTGCGCATCTGCCACCAGCGCATTCCCCTGTCTCGAGACGCGCCGCCATCACGTCACTAATTTTTGACGGTTGAATAACAGCATCAGATTGATGAACGATGCGCAAATAGTCGCAATATGGTCTGTCTTATGACACTCGTGGAAGTGTGGGCGCTTGTGGTGGCTTCTACGCCAATGGAAACACCAAACGGGTGCGTAGGCGCATGGACATCCTGGAAAACTGATCCTGGTAGGACCAAGTGCCGATGATAAAGGCAGCAGAGCCCCTCTGCAACTTGGTCCATTATTAGAAACCCAGACGTCCATTTCAACCTCCACTCACGCCCTCGCGATACTGTTGCGATAAATCGATATCGCGGCAGACACTTATCCTTCTTTGAGACCCCAAGCCACCACAAAATATCCGCTGGCAACACCTGCATTGCAGCTACTGGGGTCGCGCCTCTGTGGCTGGCCGTTCGGGCATCTCGATGCAGCTGAAGAGCGCATGCGAACTAGTCTTGCAGACGAACTTGCCATTTGCACCTCTAGACTGTCAAAATCACCGCCGACCATTCAACGCTGCCGTCAAGCGAACATGTCTCGCAACAGCAACATTAAATGAACACGTCTTTAACCGATCAAGAGAGGGTGTGCAAGCTTGCATTATCGTATTAACACTTCTTGGTATTGACACCAGCCACAAATGGCTGAAATCGACGTACTCTTACGAGCCCGTCCCGTCTGGTCCAGGACGTCGGTCTCGGGCTCCTCGTATCAGCAACGTTCGGATATCGATTAAACCCGGATCTTGTACAACTAGGGCTATCGAGCACTAGTATTGCAAAGCTCCGCCTCGTTCTATGTTCCCCTTCGCACGCGGGCTCAACTCGGCTAGATGCTGGTTTTCGGACATGGCATGCAACGATCATTCATGTTTACCTGTCTCGTACATTTCCCTCAATCGGCACTCTTCACTGTTGTGTGGTACTCAGAACTCTACTCCACTCCCACGTTTGTGGCCCCGATACCGGTTCGGATCCCAGTTTATCCGACATGCGACCTCTCTGTCTGCAGCATTCAGCTGGAGCAAATCTTGAAGAGAATCTAGTCGCCTGCATGCGTTGTACGGAATTGAATCGCTCGTTCGTCGCTCCGAGACATGAGGAGACCATGTCTCAGTCCATTATTTGGAATTCAAGCTCTAGAAGTTGGCCCAGCTGTTTGCCTGCTTAGGTCAACAGTGTTGATGGTTCCGCTTGGTAGCTCGCAGACGTGGGCCTGCGTATCGTCTGATAACAGCACCACTTGCTACGAACCCAATTCTTTACCCCTGTGTTTGCCATCCCAAGTTGTGAAAGACGCACCTGGACATGCAGCTGGACCATGAAACCCATCCGGATCACCGTTACACTCTATGGCTACGAGCGTTGGGTTTGAGCACCGCTGCCCTCAAGATAATCGCTAAGATTTACTAATGTAATCAAAGGCAACACTCCAGAGCCCACGAAAGCTGATGCAGCAGAAAGTTCAAATGGAGAAGCGAGAAGAGGATTATCGTAGTGCCTTCACTCGGCATAGTGTAAGCCCGTCTTACTCCCTCTCTTTTCCTTCCCGACCAGTCTCCACTGGCTAAAGCTGCGCTCACTCTCGACAGCAGGCACCGAGAACATCCATATACACATCTACACTTACTACATGCGACCCCGAGCTTCATGGCGCATTTTTTCCGTCTTACAACTCATTCATTCATTTAATAATATTATGTTCACATCAAACTGCCATCCCCACCCCTTCCATCTTCCCCTTTTCCTCATCCTCCACCCCACCAATCGAACTCCCCTCACTCCCCTCACTCCCCTCTTCGACCATTTCACAGCCCCCCTTCTTCTCCACCACCTTCTCCGAATTCTCCCCCCTCAACACGATCCGACTCCACCTCTTATTTTCCCAACTCTCCTCACTCCTCCCGCTTCTCCCGCTCCTCCCACTCCTCAAAGCCCCACTCAAAATCCGATCGAAAACGCCCTCGCCACAAACCTTCCTCGCCAATGGCCTCAACGTCGGCATAACCCCCGCAACCAAATAAATTCCCGACTCAGCAACAGTCCAGCACAACGGCTTAATCTCCTCATACGTAATATCGTTGAAAGATTCCACCTGGACGAAAGCATGGAACCGCATAACAGCCGCCACAAGGCCCGCAACACACACGGTAAACACAACGCCCAGCCCGGCCTTCGTCGCCGCCGAAACCTTCAACCTCCACAACGCGGGAACCGGAATCCCCACAATGATAAGCGTCGTAAGCATATTCGGGATACTCAGATAGCGCCACAACGCTAGCGGGGCTATCGCGCATTTCCCGCCCGCCACCGCCATGTCCCAGTTATACGCCAAGGGCCGGCAATTCGCGAACGGGATGACGAATTGCATGAGCAAGATGGCGAGGACGAGGAGGGCGGTGAGGTGGATGGCGAGGCGGTAGCGCGGCGATGTGCGGCCGAAGATGGTGTAGAAGAGCGAGAGGACGCTCAGTTTGGACAGCGACGTCGCGAGCGGACAGACTATTTGCAGCGTGAGGTTGAGTTTGAGGCCTGTGCGGAGGGTGTGTGGTGGAAGCGCGATTCGGTGGCGGCCCGCGCCGCCAATTTGTACCATCACTGCCGCCTCGCTGTTAGTAGGCGTTCGGTGAGGTGGGGTGGGGGGAGCGGGACATACGGATTGCGACGGTGATTTTGGAGAGGCAGACGGTGTAAGCGCCTGTCATGAGGAGGATCATGGTCCAGTTTGCTTTTTGCGATGAGTCCGGGACGAGGCGGGATAAGTATAGGAGGGTCATGAAGAATGTCTCGAGGATGAGGAAGACGATGCAGGATTGTAGTAGGTGCGCCGAATTATTCTCGGCGAGATATTCGGGGGAGGGTGGGGTGGTGGACCACATCGTTGTGGTGATTAGGGCGTCGACCCGCGACGCGACGCGTGGGAGGGGATTAGACGAGTAGTAAGTAAGAAGGAAAGGTTGTTAAGATGGCTGGTAGTATACGTGAGATGATGTAGGTAGGTAGGTACTAGCGGGAACACACGCCGAACACACTTCTCTACTCAGAATTGCGAAAGCTGAAAGCCGAAGGATTGCAGCGACCTTTATCTACAAACGGCCAGTTCCGCCCAGGAGGCGCCTAGGGAGGAGGACAAGGTATGCGGAGGGCTGCATGCAATATACACGGGGGCGGAGTAGGTCGCAGACGCCAAACTTGCCTTGGTTCCCGGCAGATGTTATACAGGTTACTCGGGGAAGGGATGAGGCTGGATTGGGATGGTGTACGGCTTGATGGGGAGGGGATTGGGCGAAATGGGGATTAAGGGTATGTAGGGACGGGTATTGCGTATGCAGGATGCTGGGTGGGGATGGGGTGGCATAGGGTAAGGCAGTGTTTGCAGGGATATTACCACCGCGACTTTGAATAGTCCTGCCGGATATTTCGAATGCTCGCACAACTATCTTACCATCCATCCACAATTGCGCGTCACACATTCTCTCACTCTCATCAAACCATTATCTTTCTCCCCAAGCCATACATACTCCGCTCCCCCTCTCCTCCAGTAACCTCGCCCTGGTTAAAAAGAATCTCAGCAGCCACCCGCGAAACCCCTCATCCCCTTCACGCCAAACCGTCTCCACGCATCGGCGCAAGGACGCTACGGGGACCAAGACGGGCACCAAAGCATGTACCGAAATGATCGGAGGAGTTCGAGAAGTGGGTGCTGGGATGTGTGCGGGCATTGGAAGTGTGGGTGGTTGTGCTTGGATGCCTTGTGTGTAGGTAAGAAGGTTGCAAGGGTCTGTGCGTTGTGGAAATAGTCTGGATTCGGGTTAGTGTACGCTGCGAGGCAAGGGCGAAGGTGTTAGTCGCCGACATCTTCAAAATGCTGCAACGATGTGTTTTGTGGGTTGTGTTTGAAAAAATCATAAGGATAATGATGATACACGCAGTAAAGAACTTATCCTGCGGCCTTTCTACTCTGACGCAGTGGAAGATGGGACTATCCTACAGAATGACAGGCGTCGTTCGAAAATCTGACGATGCAGGCTCGACTGCGGCAAGTGCACGGGAGAGGCGTACAGTTCCCGCGCCGGAGATTTCGCAAGGGGGAGGCCTGGTTGCGAAATGGCGCTCCCGGTTCGTCGACCTTGATGCTTGGGGGCCGCAGGCATGATGAGGTGAGGAATGGGGGTTGAGCGGAGCGGCCCGACCGAGTGACGGGAGGGGCGGATGATGATATGGTGGAACGTCGCCCAGTACTGTGGGTAGAATGTTGATACATTGCAACCATACCATCCAATCAGCTCGTGTCTATGAATTGCTGTTGGATATCGCGCTAATATGCTTGGATGTTCCATTGCCTCCTCACAGCCCCAGTGCCAATTATAGATCGGCTAGCAGAGCGACTGCACTTGACTTGTGCACTAGGTTAGACAGATCTCTGAAAGAATCGCGCCGTTCAAATTCTCAGACTACATTCTCGGGTTTGATGAATTGCTAGTGGAGATGTGGAATAGAAGAGGCAAGCCTGCTGGCGTGTCTATTCCAACAATTTAGCGCTTCGCAAGGCAAGTTTCAAAGGCACACGCCCGTTCCTTGACAACTTTGTGTCCCATACAACACCAAATTTTTATTTCAAACGTGTCTCACCCAGTCGTCGAGCTGTGCCTGTATCGCCCTCCCAAAGGTGTTGAGTGAGGAGCTCCTGGCTGTCACATTAGCAAATTGTGACGAGTTCGAGGGAGCGCTGTCAATCTTCCGAGCGGTACTTCATGTCGACGAAGACCTCTCGGAATTTGCTTGTTCAGAACTTGTGGAGCAGGACGCTGCATCGCTGGAGTACGGGTGTCTGATGCGAAACTCGTTAATGAGCCCACCAACGATCAAAAGACCTGCAAGCACGCCGCCCTGTACAGGCGCAAACATCGTAGAGCGGACGATGATGAAGGTGCCCGCTACGACGAAGGTGGCTGGAAGAATAATGCTAGGGCGGTAAGGTCGATGGAGTTCCGGCTCCGTGCGCCTCAGGATGAGCAATCCTAGGACTGTGCTGACATAGAAGACCCAGCTAGCCATGCCAACGAAGGTCAGGAGTGCTCGAAAACTGCCCGTGAGGATGTAGACGACTGTGATAACGAGGGCGAGGGCGTTTGCATAGCTGAATACCCATTAGCAGACGGCAGGACGGGTAACGAGAAATATCGTACATCGGGGCGTCGAATCTGTTGGCACTAGTGTCTACTTCCGTTGCCGACTGTGTCCGTAGCAACGGCGCACTTTCAGATGGAGTGGCATCCGACCCTCCAGAACGTTTGCGACGAGAGGGCAGCCCTCGTTGGGTGAAGACTCCCGGAAGATATCGATGCTGGGCTGCGGCTACAGTTAGTCTGCCGATGGTAAAGACGTTGCTTGTTATAGAACCGGCACAGGATAGAGCAACTAGGATCGAAACGAGTATCCCAGCCCAGCGCCCAAATGCGGACTTCACGGCGATCACCGCTACCGCGTCACTCGAGCCCATGGTATCCCATGGAAGCAAGATGTAATATGCGATATTTATCAGTTCGTAGGACCCCAACACCACGATCATGGCGGCTTTGATGGCTTTGGGTAGTGCTTTGCCTGGATCACGGATTTCGCTGGCTACGACGTTTGCCTTCATCTCTATTAGCGCAACAGTTGACAAGCTATGCGTGGCGGAAGAATGAAAGCCTCATGTCGCGATTCGACACTTACGTTATCCCAGCCATCATATGCCCACAAGCCACCGTAAATAGCGGCGGAGTAATGACCGTACCGCTCCCATGCGCTTATAGACGTCCAATCGATGGTATGGCCTTCCGAGAATGAGTTCCGCGTGGCGAACCAATCCTTCGTGTGCCAATCATCTGCTCCTGAAAGGGGAGAGTTGGGGTTGACGAGATGCGCGATGACTGCCACCAAGCCTCCAAGTACTATCAGAGCCACCGTGAAGATCTTGATCCCGGTGAAGGACTCGCTCAACCTTAGAGTAATCTTTGTGTTGATAGAGTTGAGCAAGACCATCGAGATGAAAGTCGTTACAGCTATGAGCTTCAGCAACCACGCTGCCAGACCGGCAGAAGAGGTGATGGATCCAATGGACTCGGCGATGACGATGCTCTGGATGGCCATTGCGGAGGGCTTAGCCGCCATGATGTAGATCCAGGCCATCATGAAAGCCATGGTGTCCCCATATACGTATCGCAAATACTCTTGCATTCCCCCATTGAGCGGGATGGCAGCCCCGAGCTCTGCAAATGAGGCTGCTCCTGCCCACGACAGCAATCCTCCCAGGACCCAGACAAGCAAGGCCGCGCCAGGTGAAGGGACATTACTGTCGACCTGCGCGGGCGATGCAAAGATGCCAGAGCCAATTTGGAGCGTGACGAGGATGGAGAAGGCATGGCGAGCGGTGAGCTGTTTGGGCAGTGTGCTCGCTTGCGAGATGGCCGACGTTCGACGCAGTAGCGGTTCCGTTTCGCGGTTCGCTGGCTTTGGATTTACCTCCTCTTCAGCGCCGGTTCCGTCTATGTCCCTTTGGTCGCCCATGTCCTGGATGGGATTTGATCTCGTGATGGAGATTGCCTATGGGATTCTCCGCGTCCTGCGGCGCCTGGCGGTCAGGGCGCTTACAGCGTATGATGAGAGGGCGGCTAAATGGCCTGGTGTTAGATGGGGCAGTCCTCAGAAGCGATGGGCAACTTGAGGCCTGGTGAGGGCGAACTCGATTGCCCCGCGCCACAGGCCGTGGCTTTGAAATTGCTTGGCGACGTTCACGTTGGTTTTCCGCCCACCAAACAGGACCACCACAGAAGAACTACATACTGCGCGACACGTCCTGCCCACCGAAATTGCACCATCCCGGGGTCTCAGACTCTTTCACCTACTCGTACCTGCCCCAAACCCCTCAACCCGCCGGACCCCCTGACCCCGCCCGCGCACCTTCGCCAACACGCAGGTACGTCAGTCAACACCGACACTCCAGGCGCCCAAGCTTCACCGCGCCGCCGCCCTCGCTCGCGCTCACACTCGCCCAGGGCTCCGAGCACACAGGACTGCCTCCCCGCATTGCTACCCGACACACGCCACCCATTCCGTCGAGGACAGTCCCTAGCCTCGAAGTACCCCCCGTCCGTGACCTCCCACACCCGTGCAACATGGAGGCAAATCAAAACGACGAGCTCTACCCGATCGCCGTCCTCATCGACGAGCTCAAGCACGACGATGTGCTGCTGCGATTGAACGCCATCCATCGCCTGAACACAATAGCCCTGGCATTGGGCGCCGAGCGGACGCGGGATGAGCTGATACCTTTTCTCGACGGTACGCAGCACGACATGCGCCTAGAGGATCAAGGCTAATTTGGTGCGCAGAGTCTGTGGAGGACGAGGACGAGGTGCTCACGGCATTGAGCGAAGAACTCGGCAAATTCGTCGATTACGTCGGCGGCCCCGAATACGCCCATGTGTTGCTCTCGCCTCTGGAGAACCTGGCCGCGATAGAGGAGCCGCTGGTTCGGGAGAAGGTACGCGCCATGACCGCAATTGCACAGAGCTCTGCTGACATGTGCAGGCTGTCGAGTCTTTGAACAAAATCTGCGAGGAGCTGTCGCAGCAGCAGGTCGAAGAATACTTCATTCCCCTCGTCATGCGCCTATCAAAGGCCGACTGGTTCACCTCCAAGATCTCCGCGACCGGTCTATATTGCGCGCCCTACACCCGAGCCACGCCTCCCTCGCAAGAGACACTTAGGCAGCACTACGGACAGCTGGTCCACGATGATACCCCCATGGTGCGCAGGCAGGCGGCGAACAACCTGGCCAAATTCATCAAGTGCATGCCGCCTGCGATTGTGATTGACGAGATGATTGCGCTTTTCCAGCACCTTGCAGCAGACGACCAGGATAGTGTCAGGCTCCTGACTGTGGACGTGCTCATCGCGATCGCGGAGGCGGTGCCAAAGGAGCAGCAGTCAAGCCACGGCGTGCTCCTGACGGCTCTGCGCAGCCTGTTTGAGGACAAGAGCTGGAGAGTGCGCTACATGGTTGCAGACCGATTCGAAAAGGTCAGTTGGAGTTGCGTGTGAGACAGACTCTAAGCTAATGGCTCTAGATCGCAAAAGCCGTCGACGAGGAGGTCGTCAACCGAGACCTGGTGCCCGCGTTTGTGAAGCTCTTGAAAGACACAGAGGCTGAAGTGCGGAGCGCCATTGCGGGGCAGATTCCGGGTAAGCACATGTTTTTACGAACGGCTTGGCAATACTGACTGTAACGACAGGCTTCTGCGCCCTACTTGAGCGGGACACCCTCCTCAGCGAGGTTATGCCCAGCATTGAGGAGCTTGTTTCCGATCAATCGCAACATGTCCGGGCAGCTCTTGGCACTCAGATTAGCGGGCTGGCCCCGATCCTTGGAAAAGACGAGTATGTCAACGTCTGCGCGTGACCACGTGCCGTACTGACTCGGTTCAGAACCATCTCACATCTCCTGCCCATGTTCCTGCAGATGCTCAAGGATGAGTTCCCCGACGTCCGATTGAACATCATCTCAAAGCTCGAGTCCGTAAACAATGGTATGTTGCCTGCATTGATCCGAACCACTCCTGCTGACTCCATATAGTCATCGGTATCGAGCTTCTGTCTCAGTCCCTTCTTCCCGCCATCGTCCAGCTTGCCGAAGACAAGCAATGGCGCGTGCGGTTGGCGATCATCGAATACGTTCCACTTCTTGCCTCACAACTTGGTGTAAAGTTTTTCGACGAGAAGCTGAGCAGCCTTTGCATGAGCTGGCTCGGCGATACCGTCTTCTCGATCCGCGAGGCCTCGACGCAGAACCTCAAGAAGCTCACAGAAGTCTTTGGTGTCGAGTGGGCAAACGAGGCCATCGTACCCAAGGTCATGGCTATGGGCCAGCACCCCAACTATCTTTACCGCATGACCACCTGCTTTGCTGTTTCTGTATGTTGCCCATCTTTGCATTCGGACCTCGCTAACAGTATTAGACCCTCGCACCCGCCCTGAGTCTCGACGTCATTGAGACGTCAATTCTTCCCATGATGGACAAACTTGTCAACGACGACATTCCCAACATCCGCTTCAACGTAGCAAAATCATACGCCATCTTGATCGACACCCTCAGGCAACTTCCCGAGGAAGGCACCGTCCTGGCGCTCCAAAAGGCAGGGACACCCGGGCAGGGCTGCGCAAAGGGGCAGGACCTTATCGCCAAAAACATTCTGCCCAACTTGGAGAAGTTGCAGCAGGATGACGATGTGGACGTCAGGTACTTTGCGACAACAGCGGCGCAGAGTTACACGGATGCGATGCAGACTTAGGCGGCTGCGCCGTGAGTACGTTGCGCGGATGTTGGTGCAGGAACGAGTTACGATTAAGCATTCATCAAATACAAGTTAATGATACGGATCGCTTGGTAGAGCGGAGTGAAGTGCATCTAGGGCCTCGGGCTTGGTTGACTGGATGGTGCATGGATGAGCGATGCCGCAGCAGGCCCCTCGAGGGGGAAGGTTGGGTGAACGTCGGAACATATTGGTCACTCCAGCCTTTTTCCTTTCTTGGTGGCACTCGTCTCCTGTTGTGTCGATCGAGTGGAGGAGGCGTATGAGTGGTGCGGAGCGGGGGGGAACCCAAGAGTACCCTTTTTAGATTTCTCATCAGTATGTTTGGAAAGCATTGTCTCGGCGTCACGATGATTTCTCCAGTCTCATGTCACATGGAAGCCCCAACAAACGGTCTATTAACTCAGATCTTTGTATTTCCTAGGTTGGTGACGCTAGATTAACCCTTTATCGTAACGGTTTCGCAAGTGCGGCAAGCTACAGCTTGGAGGAGGAGCCGGATAGTCAGACGGCGCCGGCGTCCTTGAGCAGGGAGCCGAGGTCCCTTTTCTTTGCCTGAAGCTCAGAGTTTCCACCAATGTGCTTCTGGCCGATGAAAATATTGGGAACAGTGGACTGCCCGGTTATATCGGCGAGCGTGGACTGGATCGCGCTTCCATCATCTGGTTCACCGTCAGCGCATATCCCTCCTTCCTTCCTCCAATTCACTTCGGAATGGTTGTGTCTACGTACCCACTTGATCCAGCTCGATTGTGTAAAACTTTGCGCCCGACTCCGACAGCAGCTGCTTGGCGGCGCGGCAGTAGGGGCAGTAGGATTTGGAGAAGACGGCGACGGGGTTCTCGTCGATGATGGATTGGACTTTTGTCTTGGTCGCTGCCATGGTGGTGGGGCTGGGGGCGCGCGTGAAGAAGTGGCGTAGGAAGGAAATCGTGGCGGTTTGGGGTGGTGTCTCTAGTAGGAAGGTTAGATGGTGGGAGGGAAACGAGGTTGAATGGTGGAAGGGCCTCGAGAGGTGGGAGATTTGCCTTTATGTTGGGGAAAGGGGGGGAGGGGGTTGTACTTTGCGGTGGTTTGTAAAGTGGGTGGCTGTGATGGATGTCAAGGAGGCGATTTGGAATTGGTAGATGGTGAAGGTGGTAGTTTTGTATTAGTAAAATGGTGTATGCGCGCCCCGCAGCAGGCAAGAGAAGGGAGGACTGGACGCGAAATGATGCAATCGGTTCGTTAGTTGGGTTTCGGGGACGGATTTAGCTCGGTGATTAGATGAGCCGGACCGCGCCGTTCGGGGGCACGTATCGCATGACGAGCATGTTGCCGCAGGTCCTTGAGTTGTTGAACACATCGCTTTGTTACTGTTGAAAGAGACGCGCAAACACGTTCGTATTTGAGATATTAGCAGGGAAGGAGAATACCGAGGCAGAAACATTTATTTGAAAGATGGACGACAGGTAGACGGAAACTCGCAGCTTCCGCATTCCGAGACTGGGGATTCCGCGTGTTTCCAGTCAGCAGTCAACGTCTCTCAACACCGCCTCAGGAGACTTCCTACGCACCCTCACACTCCCATTTCCGCGCCTCCAAGGCCTCTGTCCCTGCAAATACATGCGCGCCACCGCGGCGCCCTCGCTATCCACGATGACTTCCTCACCCGCGGGCTCGAGCGCCTTCTTCGCCCTCGCCCTCACCACCATCTGCGCCGCCGTCGCCCTCCTCGTCCGCTACTACCTCCCCTTCCGCCGCACCCCCGCCTACGTCAGCGTCCCCGTCTTCCTCACTATCGCGCTGCCCGCCAGCATCGTGCTCCTCGTTCCCATCGATCTCGCGAGCAGCGCCGGGACAGACACAGATGGGAACCGCGGGATATGGCTTACCGTCACGGTCGTGTACAAGTCGTGGCGCGTGATGTACTGGCTCACGTTCTTCCTGACGTGGGCCGTACTGCCGTTCCTAGGCGAGTACGTGGATTCGGGATACAGGGAGCCGAAGGCGCGGGCGATGTATAGCTTGAGGAGTAATGGGAGGTATTGGGCTATCATGTTGGGGTCCGGTATTGTGGGGCTGACGTATTATATTTGGTATAATGGGTTCAGCTTTCCGACCATCAAGGGCTTGATCATGGCGCTCGCGTATGCATGGTCGTTGGTGCTGGCGATATACCTGATGGGCCATGGATTGGTCGCGTTTCCGCGGAGTCTGTATCGGTATGCGAGTATCAGTGGACGGTTGAGGAGGTTGCAGGCGCAGGCTCCAAAAGTTCATGATAAGTTGACCGAGGCGCTGGATAAGCTGGATCAGTGCGAGTGGCAGGTTGCGCAGCTCACGCAGCGGAAGAATGGCACGGCAAGGGAATTCGCCGAGTGGATCGATGAGTTGGCGGAGAAGAGCAGTTTTCCGGAAAACAGAGCGAGTGTGGTGGGACGCACGACGACGGCGACGGTGCCGCCTGTTGTTACGGAGCGGTATCTGGCGGATCTGACGAGGAAGCTGAAAAGAGCGAGGCATGCAAAAGTGAGGTTTGAGAACGAATGGGATCGATTGGTGCAGAAGGCGGTCTGGACACAGGCGATTTTGGATTCGAAAGCAAGTCAACGGCTGGAAATCACGAATACGCACTTCCAGAGGTCTAGAGGGGGCTTCCTGGATCGATATACCATCCTCACGCCGTATACGCGATACCACCTTTACGTCCACGGTATCCCGGCATTCTTCTACTTCGCATGGGTCATCACATCGCTCGCGTCGCTCGCCGTTGTATGGTCCGAATGCATACACTCCCTCGCACCGAAACTCTCCATCATCGGCCTCACCGTAGTCCACCAACCAGCCTCCTCACGTCTTCAAATCGGCTTCGGAGGTCAAGTCGTCGCGGCCATCTGGCTCTGCTTCATGTGCACCTGCGCCTTCTACTCGCTCACAGAAGTGAAGATTTGGGGCAATCGCGCTCTCGTCCGACGGAACACGTATCAAGAGTCCGCTACTTGGTACGCTCTGCAACTCGCCAAACTCACCGTCCCCCTTTCGTACAACTTTGTCACCTTCATGCCGCCGATGCTGGTCTCGGAAACCAGCTTCTATAAGCTGTTGGGGCAATATGTCAAACTTACGCCGTTGGGAGATAACTTTTCCCAGCACTTTCCAGTCTTCATTTTAGTTCCTGTGCTAGCGACGGCGTTTGGGCTGTACAAGAAGGTCAAGAACATTTCTGGATTCGGTGACCTATTGGAAGATGAGGACGATGAGGCAAACGAGCTCGCCGGAACAGGCGGCTGGCGCGAAGGCCGCGCGCTCATCGACCGCGAAATACAGGGCGCGAGCGGAAATGTGCTGGGTCTATCGCACCGCGGCGCTACATCCCCTCCGAACGAACGATACACCGATGCCCCGTCTTCGTCTTCGTCTGCATCTTTGATCGCGAATGGCGAGTCGAGTAATGCGCGGAGAACGAGGCCAGAGAGAAGAACACCCGCTGTAGGCGATGACGACGAGGGGAACGGGAATTTCTTTGAGCTGTTTGGCGCGAGGGTTAAGAATACGTTTGAGACGGCGGACTTCAGCTTTTCGAGACCGAAGTGGTTGGGTGGGGATGATGAGGTTGAGAGTGGGCGGAGAGGGAGGGTGAGGGATAGGGGTGCCGACCGTGGGAGTGGAGGAGGAGGGTTTTTGGGCCTGTTTGGGGGACGGTCGGATGAGGGGAGGGTGAGGTTGTAAGGTGTTGTGGTGGATTGGATGGCATAAGCGGAGTATTTGTTGGGTTTGAGCGCATTGGGTTGGAGTCTAAGCATCTTGTAAACGGGTGTGTATGGCTTGGGGAATTAATTGCATCAATGGTGTTTCTTTTGTTGTGTTATTAGACTTTGGGGCTACGAGTGAGTTTGTGGCTTTTAGATTAGATACCTAATACCATATCTTTCTTGTTCGTCTAGGGGCGCTGTTCGATGTGTAGAGTCAGGATTATCACTACTCTTTGATGTTGCTTACCATCATGACCCACCATCGACCGCCAATGCCACGGTCGAAATTGAGGGCTCGAACGACCGCCCGCCAGACGACACTACACATGCATTCGCCACTGGTGATATTTGGGACATTCACACAGCTTCCCTGCCGCCCACGAGCCGCATATCTCGGTGACCTCGAGTTTTTTTTTTAACCTTCCAGCTAGGTTCTCCGCAGCACAGCACACGAAGTTTCTCGTTTGATACTTCAACGTTCGAAGATATCCCAAAGTCAGGCACACATGCGTGCTTGTCGCTCCCATTTTCGGAACCACCGGACTTCTCTGCCGCACAAAACATATGTCAAACTCCAAGTCTTTTGAGATGCCCCAGGGCGACACATGCCTCCCTCGCTCGAGTGGTTTAACTCCCTCCGCGTGACTCTCCGTCGCAAACATAGAGAGGATGAAATCTGAAATTTTGAAGACACCCTAAGGCAGCGCACACATGTTCCCCCAGACTGGGTTCCTTTTGTTCTTTCAGAATCGCCGCGTTCCCCCGCCGCGTTCCCCCGCCGCACGGCACCTGTGGCTTCTTCAGTAACGATTGAAGACACCAGACTCCCACAGGCGACGTACACATTTCTAGAGTGCCACACGGTTTTGGCCCCGACTCCTCCGCCGCAAAACACATAGGTTGAATCCTCGTACGTCTTTAGAGACGCACCCAGGCAACACACACATTCGCGTGTTCGCTGAGCGCTTTTACTTTTTTCGCCCCGGCGCCTCCGCCGCGCAGCACATACGGCACATGTTTCATTCGTTTTTGGAGACACGCCCAAGGCCATACACCCATTGGCGTACGCGTCGATCCTTTTACGTCTTCCATCTAACTTCCCATCACAAATGCGTGGCGCATGTTATCGGACGTCTTTGGAGACACTCGAACCTGACGCACACATATGCGTGTTCGCTGGACGCTTTTACTCCTTTCCATCCACCTCTCCTACCACAGAGGACTTGAAGCAAGTCCCTGTATGTCTTTGGAGTCACGCCCGGGCGACATACACATTCCCGGTCGCGTTCGTCAATTTTACTTCTTCCATCCAGATTCCTCCACCGCAAAACACATGCAGTGCAGTTCAGAAACGTTTTTGAAGACACGCCCAGGCGACGCACACATACTCTGCAGCTGCCGTTATTTATTTTAGCGCCGCCGTGTTTCTCCAGTCATACCACGTACTCGATGATCATTTCAGGGCTTTTCGTGGATATTCGGCGCGAGCACCGGCGCGGACACATCGGTGCCCAGTGTTGTCATTTTTAGTCCCATAGAAGTGGAGAGAGGTAGAGAAGAGGAGCCGAGCCCTTTCGTACATGATGGTGAGTTTCTAGACGAGGACATGAGATTTCCTCGTTTGGATTTTAGAAGTGGCCGTATGATGGATACAAAGCCGATTATGGAGAGAAGGACATGGTTCGAGGGTCGTGGCGTTTTTAGAGAAAAAGACATGGAGCGCACAGGCGAAGAATTAGGAAGCACCCACAACCTGAGCGTGGGGCCAATTTCGAGAAGTGGACATGGGGTCCATACCCGCATTTTAGAGAAATAGACATGGTTGTCTGGATTCGTGTTTTAGGTTTTGCTTGCGTTTTCTGTCGTGGTCGAAGGCAAGGGTAGTTTATATACCGGAAGACAGAAGTCCCTATGAAAGAGCTTGGCAGCCTCTTTAGAAATTCGCACACCCATTCTTTGACAATTTCTTTGGATGCAACGGCGACCGCAAGCGGGCAAGCATGAGACTCTTTACGGTTTGGTTTTGGACCACGGCATCGGGCCCGGCTCAACAAGTTGTGGGTTTTAAACAGAAGAAAGAAGGAGGACGCCACATAGCAGCATCTGAAGTACGTTTGTGGTTCCCCGCACATGTTAGCTCGTCGTCTAAGTTTTAGCGCAGAGGGACCAAGAGGAGGCAAGCATACGCCGCCAACACGAACGTTTTGGTCCACAGCAGGGAGCGTAATCGACAATGTTTCTGGGGCGAAGAGAGGGACGCAGACATGTACCCGGGAAGGTAAAAGTTTTCGAGAGCCGGGAGAGCTGCGGACATAGTTTTGAGCGTGCTGCTTTTTGGCACTGATATGGAACCGAGAAGGAAAGGAGGACATAGCATTTTGTCTAAGCGGCTTGAAGAGAAGTGCGTCTCTAAGATTCCAACTTTCAGGGGCGCGAAGAAGACCCATAATAGCGTTTCATGTCGTTTTCGAGAGCCGGAAGAAGGCAAACATGACAAAGATGCAATCACATTTGAAATCAATGTGGAGCCGAGGAGGAAAGGGGAACATGGTGCTTCAACCAGACAGTTTGAAAAGAAGCATGCGTCTCGATAGTTTTCAATTTAGAGGGGCGGAGAGGAGGGGAATGGAGTTGCGCTCGAAATTGTTTTAGTTCGTAATTGGGAGGGGAGGAACGGAGGGGAAGACGGCGTAAAATCGTTGGTCATGGTATTTGACACATCTTCGAAAATGTTCGATTTTCGAAGCACGAGGGAAAGCCATAGAGTTGATGTGGGCTTTTTTGTAGAGTGGCGGGGGAAGAGCCGCATTGAGGTCCTCAATATTATTTTAGTCTGTAGTTAGGAGGAGATAGCGACATGGGATGTACCGTCAGGGATTTCGGACAGACATGAATTTATTCAAATCCTTATTTGGAGGCGCGAGACGCAAGACGTGAGTATTTGACGAATCATATTTTAGTCCGTCTTTGTGAGGAGAACAGCATAGAAGAAGATAGCATAGATTGCTTCACAAGGGTTTTTGACCATATATACTCGCAGGAGTTGGTTTTCAGACCAATGAGAAACAAGCCATAGGAACAATTGTTCTGCCTTCTACAGGAGGGAGGTGGAAAGACGATACAAATCGCATGTGATTTCGATTCGAGACAGGTTAAATCTACCCCAGTTAACTTCCGGGGGCACGAGATGCGAGGCATATTCGTTGCCGTGGATAGTGTTTTAGAGTCGGTGTTTATGATGTGGAGACCAACAGGCAAGGAAGCCATCGACCTGAATAATTCCGCTTTTTGTCGAAGCCATCTAGTCTTCTCTCTCACTTTTGCGGGGAGACAAGAAAACAGTCCATCGGGATCATGGCCAGAGGTTTCAATGTACGACGGCTGTGACGAGGAAACCGGACCGAAGTGCCATCGTCTCTCGGTGTCGCTGTTTTACGGAGGACGCGAAGGAGGATATAGGGGCAAGGAACAATCATTTTTGGACCGAGGGGTGAGATTATTAAAAGAATTCATACGGGTAATTTGCAGCTTGGGAGGGAAGAACACATATCCTCCCTGCTGTAATATTTCCAGACACCCCGGGCATGAACCCTCACATGCATAGATTTAGAGGGCCTAGAGAGGAACCGTAAGTCTGGCTACAACTTGTTTCTAAAGTCCTGACTCTTTTAAAAGACGGAAGTTGGTCTAATTAGAGTGTCGGATTAGAGCGGAGAAAGCCTCAAAGCCATAGGTATTCGGTTTTGGTCCCCGGCCCAGAACATAATAGGTATTGGCGGTAATCCAATATCTGATAAGGAAGACCGAAAGTGGGAGATTATCGTCTTTCTCTGCAAACTTTTAGAGGGACAAGCGACCGAGGACTCGGACATCGATTGTCGTCGTAGCTTTTTCGATCCATAGATCGAAGAAGAGAGAACGACGCGTTCGTTACTAATTTGAGTAGATCTTTAATGGTTATAAAGAGCCTGCGATATCGCTGCAAAGCTGTATTTTTAAAGACGCAGGTCCAGTCATAGGTAACCTTGATGAAGTTTTTGCGTCCGCAGCATGCGATCGGGTTTTCTTGGACTGAGCGAGATCTGAGTCTGGAAATGAATACGATCTATTGCAATCTGGAAACGGAAGCAAGAGAGGACGGGGCCATCAAAAACAGTCATCCCAGATTTTTGCTTCTGAGATACATTGACAGTTCCGTAGCACCATGTTTCTGCTAGGGCCAAATCTGTGCTCGTGGATTTTCGGTATGAATAACAAGAATGAAAATAAGGCCACATTTGACGAAGATGGAAGGTTTGGGGATCCTAACAGAAGGGGCCGGATCGATCGGAGCAACAACATCAAAATGCGGACTGCTGATTTTGTGGTCGGATAACTGGTCAAAACGATGAAAGAAAAGGCCGCCGTGTTTGTGCGGGTTGAATTCCAGGATGAGACATGAACGAAGGCACATTGGGTTTTGGACGTTCTCGATTTCTCTTGAGTGGTATGAATTCAGGTGTTTTCCGAGACGACACATGCAGGTTCTGGAATGGGGCCTTTGGAGAAGAACGCGTAGACGAACGTGTTTCTCTTTTGGTTTCTGTCGCTTCCATAACATCGAAGTAGGCTCGTTTTTGACCGAGGAAAGGGAGCATGTGAGGAGTGCCATGGATTTGGAACCGGGGGCATAGGTCCGTACACCGTGAAACCCTGAAGGAACGAAGAGAGGAATTCCAAGACTAGTCTTTACTGATATCATCCCAGAACATTTCCAAGTGGATTTCCCCTTTTTAAGGGAGGCAGAGAAGGATGAGACATGTACGGTGGATGATTCGCTCTTTTGTCTCTACGGCATCAGGGGGTTTCGTATTCCTTTCGAAGAATGAGAGGGGAGAACACATGATAGTGGATGGGACTGATTTGGGCTCCAGCGAGAGCAACCGGACATTGTCGCCAATCGAAAGTTTTTGAAGATTGTGAGGGAAGGACGTGAGGAAGGAGTCCAGCTTGAAATAGCCTTCAACAATTCGAGAAGGCACCATACCTCGTGATGACAAGCATTTGAGCACGGCGGTAGTAGACCCAGACATGGGATCCTCGCAAGTCTTTTTGGGCCTGTTGTGAGGAGGACGGGGAGTGAGACAGCCATTCCATGCTCCGATTTCCTTTGGTTGTGACTGAAACCTCAAAGACACGGTGGAGCAGCGACATTAGGACGTTATGGAAGATATTTTATGATTGCGAGAACGAGGTAGAAAATGAATTTCTAGTGCCGGGTCGTCCTCGAAGCATTCTTGGAGACAAGATGCAGAAGAACTTCACCTATGGATATCTTCCTCATTGGTTTCATTGCCGGCTATCTCTCGACCAGCAGAACAAACATAGACCTGTTTGCGGATGGTCTGTCGCCGAGCGGGATGGCTTATAAATTCCCCTTTGCAATATCCCGAAGTCGAGAAAGACATGTGTTGGTAAACCCTACTCTTTCGACGAAGTATTCTCAAACAACTAGTGGATGATGTCGCATATTGTAACCCTCCTCAAATTTCTCCCTAATAAATTTTTGGACCGGCAGGACAAATATATCTCGTCCCCCACGATGTTATGGTGAAGCGAGGAAGGGAGGACATCAGGTCCTGGACTCCCCTTTCTGGGGGCGAGGTAGTCATCACGGGCCGAGTCGATAATGTATGGAGAGGTAGCAGGAAGCAACATTGCTTTGTGGAAAAGGTGTTTCGTTGAAGAAATGCGACCCGCAAAGTATCAAATACCAAGTTTCAGAACAGAAGCAGATGAGGGCTTCCTATGCCGGGACTCGCACACAAATTTGAAGCGCGTCAAGCAGCGCACCACAATTTGTGGCTGAGAAGGGCAAAATCCGGGGGCTCTCAGTGTCCAATCTTTTGTATCAAGGGGAAACAGGATCATGTCAGTTCCGCGGTACCGGTTTGAAACAAAGTGCACTCAACGTACCCATGGTTCCAGAAAGTCGATTTCTTGGTGTTTGTAGGATTTGTGTAGCGATGTGGACAGCAATATCTGGAAAGAGGGTCGAGCGTAGCAGCACTAGAAAATTGCGATACAATAGGAGAAGAAGTCATCGAAAGGTCGTGCTGTTTCTTCTGGTACAGAGAGTAGCTGCTCCATTTTTTCGAACAGCCAGTAATTTGGCAATGGGAACCAACCGATGTGAAGGCGGCATCATGGAGTCAGTAGACAATAGTTTCGGGATGGAGGCCAAGCTCGTGAAGGTTTCCCAGTTCCAATATGAGAACAAAAATTTCATCGAGGAGCTCATGGTATATTCCGGGACTGGGAAAAGTGATAAGGGACGAGGCCGCAAGGAAGACGCCGCCGCATAGCACAGCGGTTGCACGGTTTCAGAGGGCCAAGGCGGTGTTTGGCCTGAGTTGTACTGGTATTTCTCACTCCGCTCATGGAGTCTATCTGTGTAAGTATTGGTGGAAGAAACCTTCTGGTAGGTTGAGGTTTGGACACCCACATGGGAAGGTCATCGATTTGCTTCGGCCGAGAGTCGCATGAGGACGTATGATATATGATTAACCACTGTTTCAGGCTGTATGCCATCGAGAATTTTCTCGGTGAGGCTTGAGGATGCCGAATGGCGATAATAATTTCGAGCGCGACGGCATGCTCTGTCATTTCTTACATTTCTGACCATTTTTGCATCTACAGGGCTTTGGCGCAGGAGCTCTCACATAGTGTTTCCTCTACAGCAATTTTAGTAATTGCTTGCACTGACAGGCAGACCGGATTTATGAAGGCGATCCATCGATCTTTCTATCTGCGGGACATGTAGAAGTCTGATTCCTTTTTTGTTCTTGCTCGTACCATCGGTCTTCGGGATCATGGATCCTACCAAAGCATCCTCTCCAACACACATGCAGTCGTAGTATGCCATTTTTTATAGGAACGGAACATGCGCCCTCCGCGGGCCTCATCTTGATGAATACCTCGGATGTTAAGTCAAAGGAGCCGAGTGAAGTCGTGAGAGGTGAAGACGAACGCTCCCGACCAAACCATACGAAGATGATGTGCAAATTTTGGTTATTGCGTGGTCAACCACAGAATCGGTAATCGTTCGTCTCCTTCGTGGATCCGTGTTCCCAAGGAAAGATCTCCATAGCCACACAATGCGAGTGTTTTCGTACCGGCGTTGCACACTTGATGCCGTGCAGACGATAATTTTCGGAAGTGGCTTGAAATCCTGTTCCCAGCCGGCCCAAACGTTCCCACGTGGACGTAGTGTCCAGATACTTTGATATATGTCGCGCTTTCAAGGCGAAGGCAGTCCCATACATTTATAAAGTCGGCGATTTTAGAAAGTTGTTCATAATCAGAGGACATGTTTTAATCCCGGAGCGAGGCCCCCACATTCAAACCTGCGTTCATATGCTTTAGTACTTTCGGGAATGAAGTGAGCAACTGCGAGGAGCGGAAGAGAGAGAAAGCTCAGGCAATCGGTGTTATATAGTACTTAGGGACTAGAGACAGATCGGGTGATTATGAAACATTGGAGAAGGCGATCACGGGAACATCAGAGGAGCATCCGCGAACGCAAGCTAACCAAGTCAAAGTCCTCAGCCCTGCATCCATTCGTCGCCGTCATATTACTGTGAGATCATGTCTAATTCTCCCGCTCAAACCCCTAAATCACCGCAGCATCAATCATCCTTCTGAATAGCCTCATAAGCCAACAGCTTCCCCTTCGTATTCTCCCTAACCCTCCACCTCTCAATATACTCCTCCGCCTCCCCCTCCTCGCTAAACCCATTCTCCTTCCCAGCAATCGGTTCCCCCCACTGCAACCAAACCGGCACAACGCCCGTCCAAACACCCTTCCTCAACCCCTCATCCTTCAAATCCTTCCTATCATCATGTGGCCCACCGGTCCTCACCTTCGCGCTCGCGCTCACGATCTTGACTTTGAGAATGGAGGTCGACTTGAGCTCGGCGGCGGTGGGTGGATTGCGGGATTTCTCCCAGCGGCCCGGGAGAAGGTTGTCGGTTATACGGATCATGGCGTAGAGGCGCTCGGGTTCGGAGGTTAGGAGGGTTGCGTGGCCGTAGGCGATTGCGGAACGGTAGTTGCAGGAGTTGTGGAAGGGGGCTAGGGCGAGGACGAGGCCGTCCATGTGCCTGTTGTTGATATTAGCATGGACTTTTCTGGAGATGAGTGGAGTGGTTTACGAGGCAGCAATAGTAATGGGCAATCCTTCTTCCCCAGCATCCTTCCCGCTCTTGAAGATCCGCCCGGAGACGTAGCCGTGGATGTAAATGTCCTGCTCGGTCGTGTTTGGGTCTGCATCTTGGCTTTCGAAGTTGCCCGTGCAGCCTAGCATAGGTAGTACAATTGGGAAGGGCTGCTCTGGGTCGTTGAATGAGACATGGAGGATTGGGCTGGTGTTGATGATGGTATGGACGGTTTCGTAGTCGTATGCACCTGGAATATATCAACATACAGTCCTTTCGGCCTTCTTCAACAGGAAGAATCATATACACACCCCGTTTTGGCAACCTCCCCAGCTTGTTGATAGAAGTCTTGGGATACTCCGCGGAAGCCATTGGGTCAGGCTTGGTTCAACGCACCTGAGTCTTCGCAATGTTGAGTTTTGGTTCAAGCAAACGTGAATACAAGCCAAACAAGCTTTATACCTCCCCTAGGTTTGTCAATGACTCCCTTGCACGTGCTCCAAATCCTCTACGGTCACTGCTTCGGTCGGTATTAATAAAGTCCGATAGTGCAACAAGTGTCGGCTGTACCTGCTGGTGTAGGAAAGCGGGGTAGCAAACTACGAGATTGTGATTGGATGGACTGAATGGGAACACCAATAACGCGAACTCCTACATTGGCGATAGGGCGTGTCGGGCGTGTATACACGAGATGGACAAAGCGCGGAGCACGCAAGATGGGCTATTGAAGGATAGTCGAGGGGATTCGCGCGAGAGTAGACAGAGGTAGGAGTTTGTGAACCAACCAGGGTTCCCAACAGTAACCTCACTTTAAGCAGACTGCAGCCATCATGAGAATGTTGATGGAGATCACAGTCCCCAACTGTGAATACAAAAACGCAGTCTGCTTGCTAATGCCCTTATAAGTCGTACACGTCATATCGTCATATATATACTTCTGCACCCGCCCGCCTGATTTACACCGACACTTCCCTGGGGCGGAACCGAGTATTGAAGTCCCCCTGTCGCACGAACCACGCATTATGAGTCTTCCACTCTGCATCCGGGTACTCAAGCTCAATCTGCCACGCGTCAGCTCACGTTCTGCAATCCCGCCTTTGCAAGGACTATGACTCACCTCGAACCGTCTCAAGAAGCTCGGAATCAGCTTGTATACCTCTAGCAAGCTAACATTCTTCCCGATACATGTCCGGGCACCGGCACCAAACTGGAACATGGTGGCTTTCATCTCCTTTAACTTCTCCGGACGCGCCTCGATCCAGCGCTCAGGCTTGAAGGCATCTACATCTGCGCCGAAAATCTCAGGTCGGCGGTGGAGAACCCAGGCGTTGCATCCGACGATGGTGCCACCTGGGATGAAGTGGCCGAGGATATCCATACCCTGTGGAGGGACGATGCGCTCGAGCAATAGGCCGGGGGCAGGGTGCATTCGGAACGACTCCTGAATAACAGCGTCAAGATACGGAAGCTTTTGCGACTCGGCCCAAGAGACCGTCTTATCAGCTCGCGCTTCGACAATGCCGTTCTCGACAGCATCGTCTAGCTCCTTCATCAATTTGGCGTAAACATGAGGGTGCTTGAGCAAGAAGTAGAAGACGCTCGATAGCGAAATGGCGGTCGTCTCCGAGCCAGCTAAAACCATGGAATTGCAAGACGTGAGGATCCGAGTGTCGTCCATGAACTCTGGGTGGTCGAATGCTGCCTGTGCAAATTTGGACAAAAGGTCGACACCACGAGGGTTTGGTTGGTCTTCGGGGAGACCGTAGGTTTTGATCTTCTGGATTTCGCCTGCGCGCTCATTGGATCGGGTTTGCGCAAAAAGCGTCGCTGGGAAGACAGTGTTGCTGAGACCGATACGCTGCGCAAAAAGACGAATGGGGTTCTTCTCGAGGAAGATATCTAGGGTAGGCATTTGGCCAATCTACAAACGGTGAGTATGAAATCATTTGAATGAATTCGACCCAGGAGTGGCTTACTGGTCCTGCGTAACTCAGGAAATGCTGCAGAAACGCAATGATACCATCGACATCCCTGTTCTCTTCCACAAACCCAAGACGCTTACTCCAGGTCAAGTCTCCAATAACATCGAATGCAAAATACTGCAGCCATTGGCTAAAGCTGCAGGTTTTGCCAGTGCTCGCATACAGTTCCTGGGTCTTGTCGAGGAAGACACCCATGGTGGAGCTCACTAGTGGTTCGTAATTAACCAGCGAGCTCATGGCAAAAGCACTGTTGACGCAGCGGCGATATTTGGCGTGGTATTCCTCGTCGGTAGTGGAGAATAGGGATTGCAGGCGTTGGCCCTTGGACACGGCATTCTGGACGGGGTAGAAGTTGGACTGTTGGACAAATCAGTCGGTTACTTGGAAATACAAACTGTAGAGACGTACCTTCGTCATGCCCTTGTTCAGTCCGTATATGATTTTGATAGCTCTAGGGTCCGCAAAAGATAGAACATTGGGGCCCAGTCGCACAACGTCACCATGTTCTCGGTGAAGCTTGATGATGGTCCATTGGTGGTGTCTTCCCCAAACGTCCCAAAACCTCCACCAGTTCGTATAACCCGCCAGCCGGGGGCCCGGGTACTTGTTCAGGCCCTTCCAAAACTTGTTGTTCAGAAGCCACCCTGTAACGACGGAAGCGAGTACGAGCGGCCAGTACTGGACAAGCAACGGCAGCACTTCGTTGAGAAGCATTGTGGCTTATTTCTTGCGTGTTGAAGGAGCAAGAAATTAATGAGGGACAGCTTTAGCTTTACATATCTGGGCTGGTCGCCGCCTGGTATATGAGCAGACGACAGCCGCGGGCTGCAGACTTGATTGCCGTTGCCAACATGCCAACGATCGAACGGAATCTGGAATGGTGCGTGTCGGACACGAGGCGTAATGCGTGTCGGCAGTTGAGCAACAAAGGTAGCGCCTCCAACCGTCAGCGGAGATAAAAAGCCACCCTTTCCGAGACGAGATGCATGCTGGGTTCCTCGCCTTGGCAGGGTGTAGAGATCGCGGGGGCGCGGTCCACTTTCCCGTCCACCATCGCTCTTTCCCATCTGCTGGATGCTACTTCACGCCACATTAGGCGCCGTCATCTCGATCACTTCATATGGGCGCCGTTAATCCCCTGGATCGCCTCTGACAGTCCCCGGGTTCGTCCCTTACGCATCGCAGCGGGCGTTGGTTTCCTCGGCGCGGGTGCGAGTTCGGCCTCTTCAGATCCTGCCTGGTTCTGGCTCCAACGTGCTCATTGCTCTGCGTGGCCGCGAACTGCCGACGGCGAGTACACGGCGGCTAAGCATCGTACGAGCGATAGCAGCGCTGCGGACCCAGCTGCTGGACGGCAGTTGCAGCATCACGGCCAGATATCCAATTGCCGAGCGCGAGCTGCAACGCTGAATCAGCATCCGATACGGAGCGGGCGGGCTTGCCGGAATCACTTCGGAGGAAAACGATGGTTGGGCCCATGCGTTTTGTATTGGACTTATCCTATCGAGTGAGAGATTGTTTCTGTCCTCGGGAACCTCAGGCAAACAACACTCATGGCATCAAGCACACCAAGCAGATCCTCACCATGTTGCGAAAGGAGAGAAGACTGGGCAGCATCTTCGAGCGCAAAGTGCCCCCTGCGCAACTTGCCATGTAAGCCAACTACTGCGATTCAGCGATGAGATAGATGACATGCTTACTCTATCTACCTTATAGAGGCCATCGAAACGCTCGTGAATCCTCCTTACCTGCTTTTACCGGCCGAGATTCGTCAAATCATCTGCGAATACGCCATCGGAGGAAATACTTATTTTTTTGAAAGCAAGAATCCTACTGCTGGGGTTAGGAAAACGTCCGGCATGACCTACGCAAGATACGCGGGGGATATGTACCCGTGGATCTGGATAAAGTATGATCACCGATCAAAGATCGCGCCTCTTCATCTCGTTTGCCGTCAACTATATGAAGAAACAGCCATCTTGCAGTTCAAAGTCAACACGTGGGCGTTTAGAGGATACGATGAGCAAGTTCTTGATTTCTTCTTGCTCCAGGTCTGTATGTTGGTGCAACGGAAGGCGATACAAACTGTGATGGTCGATGAAGACTACGGAGTACCTGCTTCTAGACTCGCGAATGCACTTTCCGGACTCAAGACTCTTTTTCTCTACCATGGAATTCGCGAGGAATATATCAACAAGTATCACGTGGAGATGGTAGGACCTGAGGAAAGCGCAAAAGATCGAGATAAGGGCCCCTGGAGGCTGAATCTAGTCGAGTGTTATGACATCGACCTCCAGACAAGGCTGATGATCCCGGCCAGCATGGGGTCAAATTCTGGGAGTACCTATGGTATTGAAGAGGGGAGAATTGTCCGGATCAGTTGATTTTCTTACCTTCCAGCTTTATGGTCAGAGTGATCTGTAAGCTCCGGAGCGTTCTCGCTTTTGAATCGTCTTTCCGGAGCCTCCAGAGTTATTGCTTTCGATGGTTGAGTACGGTTACCAGTGTACCTCCTTTCCCTAGCTTTCGTTTATGAAGTAATATCGTGTTCACGAGTTGACTTGGTTCGATAGCGTGTTGAAGGCATGATGGAGGGTCCGCGGCCGAGTAGTCTGCTTGGTTTCCAACTAGGGCCTATCCGAGCTCTGCGTTATGGCGAAGCCGTTGTCTCAACCCACACTAGATCAAGAGATAGCATTGTGCAGCAGCGTGTGCCTCGGCCTGTACGAAATTAATAGACGAAAAGCCGGCATCTGAAGCTTCATATCCATGAGGAGCGTGGGTGGTGTTTCGTAAAGTCTACGTGCCGCGAGCGATGTGGTGCATGATAGGCTGTGTGGAATTGGGAAGAAATCGCTAAAGCTGTGACAAGGACATAGGAGGCCTTTTGTCAATGAGGATTAGATTGAACGGATGATGAAGCAACAATAGTATGAGCTTTGCTTAGTTGAGGCTGGGACCATTCTTCAATCACAGGCAAGTCCAGTCGTCGACCACTGCCAGAGGTAGCGCGTGGTGTCAGCGAGGAAGACAGCCATGCAGCCGGAAGGGCGCGAGGGTCATGAGACGACAGAAGAAATGAAGCACTATTCTCGCATATGTGAGCATCCTGCAATCCAGAAGACCTCGTAGCGCTTTCCTGCTTTGCTAAGCGAGGACAAGTGTGAAGTCGAACGCCGCTTCCTCATTCGGCAGGATTAAGCTCAACAACCGCCCACAACCCTGGCCTCCAGTTACTCTACCTTGGCGCCCATGTAACCTCGAGCTCAAGGGCTTCTATCTGTTCTGCTCGTCTTGGCTCAATTCGCGTCGCTTACCCTTACGACCCTGCACGCGCGGAGACCTGATCGGAAACTCAATCGCATGGTGATCGATGCCCAACAGCCAGGGAAGTACACAGCGACTGCATACTCGCCGACCACTGCGCCCCGGACGAGCCACCTGACGCGCAACAACCTTTCATCCGATCTTCCTGCAGGTGAGCAATGACCGACTGGACGGGGTACTTCGTGAATGCATTCAGCGGATCTGGCACAAGAACTGCGGGACTTTTGCGAGTCCATACGATTTCCCCAGATTCTTCCCGTGTGGCGCAGGTCATTGACAAGATGCGGTCGATGTAGAATCTGGAGGCGGGAAGCTGACGGGCTTGACGGAACAGAAGTACTCGTGATCAGATCCTCCTCCAATACATGGCATGAGGCTTACGAATGACGACGGCATTGGACGAGCGAAAAATGGACATGCGGCGAAAATCAGAATCAGAATGCGGGAGGAGGACACGAAAACTTAAAGTCAAGGCATAATTACAGGAAGAAGAATTTGCAGCTCAGGTGGTTGGGCATTGAGCGCTGGCGGTCTACCTTTGCGTCGAGCGCATCGAGTCTGCTCGCAACAGTTGAGTCATCGCACTACACGTCGCCGTGCATACATCTTACGTCGGCGTATGCAACCGTGACTCCCACCAGCAGATTCTGAAACGGCCGCAAAAAGTCCTTTGGCGCGACTACCCGTTGGCCACAATGACAGCATTTGCAAAGGCACCGAAAGATGGATCGTGGAGGATAACGCCTGATGATGTGGTGTTGGAGTTGTCTCGCCGCTGGTAGCCGGCTAGTGAGCACCTGACACCGGCTTTCCTTGTTTGAAGCAGACCGCAGGACCCCTGTCGAGCTGAGGACGTCCTGAACTGGCAACGCAGACGACGCATCTTCATGCCCACGACGCACGAACAACAGTGCGTATGTGTGGGGAAACCTTTTCCAGAGAAGTCGAATCAAACAGCAACAGTCGACGAGCGATGCCCCCACAAGTGGCCCGGATGCATAGCAGTTGCAGCCGCGTCGACGGACGCTATGAGGCGCAGCTTGCCAGATCCGAGGCTTAGGTTCGGCGTCGCCCATGCAGGACTTGAAACAGCGAAGACGTGGGTTGCTATCGATAGCACCGCTCATATGGGTCGACGATAGGTGGATCCGGGGTCGGAAACGTCGTCAAGACTTGCGCAATCGCTTGCATCTCCCTCAGTAGAGGATGCTCTGTTCCAATGGCGCAGTTGCTGCGAAAGGGGAAGCGGGCGGTTGAAACGGCCAGACATGCAGCTCGCTCTACTTGCGCGGAGGGCCTCCATGACTTCCGTACGCCTCTTTTTCATAGACTAACGGAGTCTCGGCCGGCGCGAGCTATTACAAGGACAGGCAGGTCAGTCGGCCAGATAGGCGACGGCGGCGACGATGGCTGTCGTCGGATGTTGCGAGGTCGGCAAAGGCGACCCCGAGGCGGATCGTCGCCATCGCCTCGCACTGCGCCACAGCAAAAATGCCACATTCCCGGCTAACAATGCAACGGCACCTGGGATCGCGCTGCCCGTGTGCCCATTGTCTGTCGTCATTCTCGCCAGAGGTGCTTGAGCAGGATGCGCGCTCTGCTTCAGCACGCGCCCGAGCTACTCGACGAGGGCACTGGCATCTCGTCTGGACCGTGTCTGGACATCTGAAGGTCCATCGCGATCACATGAGGCCGCGTGAGAGGCTTTCCGGAGCGGACTTGACCCCTGCTCACACCCCGGCTAATCCAGATGATTGGGCCGAATGTTTCTCGCCCATTTTTAGCCCCAAGCAACGTCGTCCTGTCGTCGGTCCAAGACGACGTCCAACTCTCCCACCTTCCTCCAACACGAAAGACACAACCCCTAGCCCGCACTCTATCCGCCGTGCTCCCTTTATCCGCGTAGTCCCAATGTGGCAGCAACACCGCTGCGGTGCGCGCTCTTTTTGGATGTCGCGGAAAACTTCTGGAATCCACATCGCGGGATGCCATGCCGCGACACGACATGCTCGAGGCCCAACAACAGGCGCCCTCCCTGGAGCACAGCGCTGGCCTCGCTCGCATGCGGCGTGTGGTGCTCGCGGCGGCCGCCTGCGGGTTGCCTGCGCGCATCTGATCAGGCCCCATCTGCATGGTCCACCGTGAGCCGACCTTCAGCTGGTATGACAGTTATCGAAAAGTTTCTCAATATGCTTTTGCCATTTCCACAAGCAGGCCGCAGTGGCTCTCATCTCCGCCTGCGCATTCTAGATGGCGTTATGGCAGCCATGAGGGCATCGCAATTTTGCTCGCTTTGGCTCCACCTATCCACGCGCTTCAACGGCGTGCGCAACGCGGTCGCGGTGTCGGTCGGTCAGCTTGGATCCGACTAGACCTGCAGCTGCATCGTCGCCATATATGCACGACAAACAAGCTAGATGCGCAGCGCAGCCAAACGGGGCAGTGTGCATGATAGACCCTTGCCGAGCTCTGTGGCCGCGCCGAGTGGGCCATGATCTTCCCCTCGTCAGCGCTCTTAAGAAAGATGGCACCCTCCCCACTAGCCTTCCCTACCCTCCACCTCTCACCTCG
Source organism: Lentithecium fluviatile CBS 122367 (assembly GCA_010405425.1). Classification (NCBI taxonomy): domain Eukaryota; kingdom Fungi; phylum Ascomycota; class Dothideomycetes; order Pleosporales; family Lentitheciaceae; genus Lentithecium; species Lentithecium fluviatile. The sequence goes on along the minus strand of MU005597.1, from coordinate 245,055 downwards.
CCATCCTCCCCTCTCATTCGCCCGTCCCTTTCTTGTCTCCTCGTCAATCCAAGGCCATCACCAAAAACGTAATCCCGCCTGAGACATCTTTTTATTCTCTTTTGTTCTTTCTTTCGTTGATACTACCGTCCCATATAATATCGCATCGTCCCGCACACAGCCACGACCAGTCATAATGCCGATCCAACTACTGCCGGCCTCGGCCGCCGCCTTTGCGCCACGCTCAACCGTCAACATCGTCCTCAGTTCCAAAGCGGAGCCGTGGTTAACACAGACGTTGAAGCGGATAAACCGAGTCAAGCGCCCGCTCAACAGTGTTCAGCAACACACACGATGTCTCACAGAGACACTGTCCGGCGCGAACGCCATCTGGTCGCTCTGCTCTATTATGGTACCAAAGGCCCCGGATTCGGAACTACGCAAGGACGTCAACCCGCTCGTAGAAGCCATCTTCAACTACCAGGTCATACATGTCGAGGCTTATGTCGTACATGTCGATATGGTTTCACAGCATGAAGTCGCATTCAAGCTCACGCCCGAAACTATCGAGGCGCTTACCGAGTACCACAAGGACATCTACTCGGTCGACGTGGCGGCCACTACATGGAACTGGCCCGAAAAGGAAGCGCAACTGAAGAAGCTCCAAGACGAGTTCGTGCAGGCGGTCAACCGCTACGTCTTCCGGACCGGCGCGCGTGCGTTGGAGGGCATGGAGGAGGAAGGTGCGGGTGAATTACTTGAGGGACGAGGTGAGGACGTCAAGAGTGCCATTATGGGCCTGTTCCACCCGCTTCTTCCTCCTCCTCCGAGGATCGTCGACGTCGTCCGACCAGCACCGCTCCTCCCAAGCTCTCCAGGCGCTTCAGGCTGGTGGCCGTCGGCGCAAATCCTGCAGTCACAGCCAGCTCCTGTCGAGTCTTGGAGAACGGTCGCATCGACCCCAAGCCCGACTATTGCTACCTGCGGTGAAACGCAACCGTCGTTCTGGAGCACAATGAGCTTGGAAGCCGTACAACTACCGTCACCGACACCGTCCTTCAGCCAGCCATTCAACACCACGAGTCAGTACTACAGTCCGCCCCAGGCAGTTGCCCCGATACCTGCGCTTCCGCTTCCCAGTGTGTTAGCCCAGCAGTGCGGGTCAAGCGCCACGCACGGCGGATACAACAGCGGATTCGGATGGGAAACTGGATTCGCACCACAGTACGCAGCATTCACGTAAGCGCTGGGTGTTGAAACTGTGGTGCTTGTCCTCCGTCGACGCCTGGGAAGCGCGGACCTGGCCAGTCCCCTCAGACTTCACTGCTCCACCAAGGTTGATGCCCACAGCCTTGCTACGCCGACACGAGACGAAATGCGATATGCACGACAGTGATGTACAACACATCACATACCAAGCATGGGACGGCGTTTCATCGACTTTAGCGACTCGTTCGAGCGGTTTCTACTCTCTTCTCTCGTACAAATTTCCTTTGATATCCTTTTTGTCGACTTGTCTGTTTTTTTAGCGAGCGTCTGTTTATCTCCTATGTCCTCTCTTTGCATCAAGCGGCCGGACCAGGTCTTTTCTTTTGGGTTGCATCTCTGGGAGGTTTGCATGTCGGGCATTTTAAGACGGATACAGCCTCACGGCTACGAGGCGGGTCTCTCGATCGGTTTTTTTTGTTTAATGTCGTATCGGACGGTTGCTACCTCTTCATTGAGCATGGCATGCCACTCATGATTGGACGCAGTCACGTTCTCGTTTCTCAGACTGGCATTGAGTGCCAGCCGGACATGCTGAGGGGCGGCGGCAAAAGTTATACGCACATCTGGCATGTTGCTGTAATTATCTGTCCTTGAGTGCAAGGTGGAAGGGTCGATGGAGGAGCGAGGTCCCGCGTCGAGACAGGACTCCGCCCGTGGCGGGTCTGCTCTCCGGATTGTGGTCTTCTGCATGCGGAACATACACACCTGACGCACGTGGGTACTTTTCTCTTCCCTCTTCTCGGATGCCGGAGCGCAAGGACATGGGTTCATCTCCTACTCTCTGGGACTGTGTCCTGGACGAAGAATCGGATGCTGGCCACAGAAGCAAGCTTCTCTATACCAAGTAACCCTAATAAAAAACGAAACATCAATACTGCAGAATATCTTCCAATGCCCGACTGCGAAGTGATGTTCGTGAAAGGCGTTGCGCGACGAGGTGATGTGAGCTCGGCGATGCCGACGTCGACGATCAGTGGCCTAAGCCGGCGCCCAAGCGCTGCACGACTCGATGCGGCTCTGCGGATCTCTTGCCAGACGGAACATCTGGGGAAGGCGCGGGCGGCAGCCAGAGGCCGGCGTTGATTGCTGCGACGTTTGCATGTTTTGGCCGCGTTGCTGCCTGTTTCACGTTGGGTGGGCTGGCGGTGTGCGGCTGTGTGTGCTCTTTGAGTGAAGGCCTCTGCCTCAGAACCGGCGCTTTGTGTTTGGCTGTCGGCCCGCAGCCTGCCACATGCGAACCTCACAATCACCAGGATTGCGACATCACACCTCCCATCCACCCGCCTTCCCGCCCTAAACATTGAACCCCACGATGCTCCTTGCGCCTGCCACGGCGAGATAGCAGAGAGCGAAGCGACTGGCGACTGGCGACCCTGCATAGCGGATACCGCACGTCCCGCCATGCCTGAGCGGAGCCCCAGCCCGTCCGCGGTACGTCCACTGGTCCTTCTGCCCGCGCCCGCCAGCCTGCCTGTGTTCCCTCGTGCAGTGTGTGGGGTTGTCGGCAGTGAATGCGTCCCGCGAGCCTGTGAATGCGCGTACTGACTCGTCTGTGACTGCAGGACTCGGGACATCGTGCGCAGACGCCGCAGTCATACATCTCGGCGTTATCAGAGGCCCTCGAGAGCCCCGTCAACCAGGACGTCTACAACCTGGCTGCCACCCTCACCACGCCCGCCGAAGACGACCCCGACGCCGACGATTCGAGCCTGCAGCACCTGCGCGCTGCCCAGGAGCACGACCACTGGCGGCTGGAGCGGTCGCGGGACCAGCTGCGGGCGCTGGAACGCGAGCATCTGGAGAACCGCGACAGGAGCGACCGCCTGCGCCGAGTGATGAATCGCCTCGGGCGCCTGCACGACGACCCGCGCGCTGCCTATGGAGACCGCGTCCCCAGCTCGAACAATCTCTACGACTGGTCGCCCGCCAATGAGGCCGACGACGAGGACGAGCTCGACCAGATCCTCGCCGAGCTGCGCCGCGAACAGCCGAACACCCACCCCGAGATCCTGCGCGTGCTGGGACGGTCACAGCTAGATTCGGAGCGGGAGCGCTCGCGAGCTGTCGTGTCGCGGCTGCTCAACTCGAACCAACCGTCGCAGCCGGCGGACAGTTCGCTGAGGTCTGCCGCAATCCTGCAGTCCGTGCGGAGACATCCACGGTTCTCTGCTCGCACACGAGATTACATTCAGCGATATAATGCTGACAGAGATTCTGCCAGCAGGTCGCCGCACACGGCCGATTGGAGAGAGCGATTCGCAGAGCGCTACGGCACGTCACCGTCGGAAGCTTCGCGCCAGGCTGCAGCCATGCAACGCATCGCTGAACGGCGGACCTCGCTAGACCAGGCGCGAGAGCAGGCGCGGGACCGCGACATGCTTGCCAGGGTGGATTCGTATCGCCGAAGCTATCTGGACCGCACGTCGGGCTCGTTGTCGACCGTTTCGCCGATGCTGGAACAGACGATCAAGTATCTGTCGCGGATACGAAACTCGACTACTCTAGAGGACAGCCTAAACTATGCTATAGACGCGGGCTTCCTCAGCAAGGACTACTTCTGCGATGAGCAGCAAGACTTCATTCTAGATCCATCCACGGTGCCTACGCCAGCCGAGTCGTCATGGTTGGCGCCTGGGGCCGTCCTGTCAGGCTGTCAACATGCCACTACCATCACATCTACCATTACTACCGCCGGTACGGGCACAAGCACAACGCTCTACCGCTTCCGCAACAACGACTCCATGACCTCTACCCTCTTTGATCCTGCCAACCGACCATGGCTGAGCCACAGCTATTCCTCCCCACGAAGCCGGACCAGCCAGACGCCGGGCCCGGAGGTAGTGACTTCGCACGCGCCTCAACAAGATAGGTGGCCAGTCAAGGTGACTATCCATTCCGTCGACTACGAGCGGATGTCGCTCTCCGCCACCATGGAAGCCTACAACGTGCCCTCGCATCCTCATCAACATCAATCTCTGCTCGGCGGCTCCGGAGACGGCACCTCGCAGGCTTTTACGCGGACTTCTTCGATAACGACATATCTGGAAGGTGAGATATTGGATTTCAATACGCACACGCTGCTCACCGAATCCTTCAAGTCGAGCGCGAGCAACGACGCCACATACTGGAGGAAACTGCCCCCTTTTCAGATGTTCACCGACGAGGAAATGGTGCAAAATTTAACGAGTCGCCGTTGGTTCAACGACGTACTGAGCAAAGATTGGATTCTCATGCGTTGGAAAGAGCGCTGCTTTGTCAAGTCTCTCAACCGCTCCACTGCCGATCCCGTCCAGCCACCCGGCTCCACGACGACTACAAGCTCCTTCTCCGCCCCTGCCGTCTCCAACCTACACAACGACTCTTTCCACTCATCCGCTCATGAGAACAGTCATCCTGGCTCGGGGAGCGCGCATTACTGGGGCGCTGGTGGCGGCGACGCGGAGCAAGGAAGTTTCGACGACTCGGGGTGTGGCCTCACTATCAGCGGGTTCTATTATGTATGCTTAAGGAGGAGTGACGGCAAGCTGGAGGGTCTATACTATGACCCGCAGAGCAGCCCATATCAGTGCTTGAAGTTGGACAGTGTGAGGGGTGGCGTATTTCCGGCCTGGGGATTCCGGTAGGAGATGAGAGGGCGGAGCCTTTGTGACGATATTCTTATTGCATACTACGGCGTTTGGGGCTCGGCCCCGTGGGTTATCATCTCGGCGTTGTGCCCTGGGCGGCTGCTTCTTCTGGATTATCACGGGTGGGTAGAAGAGACGCGACGGTGGGGTACGTTGATGGGGTAGACTTACGACCGAGTGAATGAAATGAGCTTCAAGGTGCTCTCGCTCGAGATGACTCCTTCGATTACAGACAATGAAATATTCGCCATGAGATGCCTGCAGTGACAAACTCCTGTCACGAGAAAGTCACTGCGAGTGACGTCCGTCCTATTCAGTGCAGCACACCATCTCGCGTCACTAGCGCGATGTGACCCCGCCAAGCGCGTCGATGGACCCTTGTCCCGGTACCGCTCCCCTGTGCCTGGGAGTCGACTTCAGCAAGTCCAGAGAGCATAAACATAAACACGCGCCGATCCGAATAGCCCCAGGACATGACCACCGACCAGCGGTAGGACTCGTCTTGCTCCAATGCACCCGGTCGTCGCCTTGATTGTGGAGAATGCGCGCAACAACTCCCACCTCCTCGCTCCCCTGCTCCTCGTCGTCTCCTCTACCGTCGCGAACGTCCACGGTCCCGTCCAGCACCAGCTGCTCGTAGCTTGCGTCTCGTGGGCCCTCGTATGGATATTCGCGGTATTTCGAGCAGGGTTTTGGTCGGGCAATGCGGAAAAGAAGCGGACGAGGGGGTGGTTGGCGGGCGGCTTCCTCGCGTTGTCGGCGATTTGCGACAGGGCGGCTTGCGATAGGGAGGGCATATGGTCGACAAAAGGTCTCATGCCCCTCTTTGTGGTCCTGATATCGGAGAATGACGCGCTGTCGAAGTACGTTTTGCTTCCGCCATACACACCTCTCGCGGACTCCCCGACCGACAGCGGCCCTCATGCCGAGCGATCGCAACCAAAGTCCTTCCGCCTGCTCGCCGTGATCGTACTATCCGCCAGCGTCGCCCTTGCGACCAGTTTCACCGCCTCTACAACCTCCGCCCTCGGTCTCAGCAGCGCTATCTTCGCCACAACTGGCTTCGTAATCTTCGAATGTGCTTCCAAGACTACAAAAGATGGTGCGAATGGCAGAGCGGGGCTCATGTCGGCCAATGGCTCCTTTTCGCGGCGTTCTGCGGGCGATGGGGTGCAGAAGGGCCAGCAGATGGCTGTGCTTCGAGATGTCGCGGCCGCCATGGTTATTGCCTGCGGCGTGGCTACCTTCATGATGGAGCCTCCGCTCCGACCGGAAGCCGTCACATGGGTCCCTCTGTATCATGAAGTGCCCAAGGGCTGGAAGGAGCTGCAACAACACAGGACGATACAACGGGTTCTCTTGATGGTTGCGGTCAACGCCATTGTTAATGTGTTGATGTTTACCATGGCAAGTCTCATCTTCCCATTGGCCACCCTTTGAACGCTAATTGTTATCACAGGTTTCTCAGCAAGGCGCTATGCATGTGTCCTTCTTGTCCCTATTTTCGTTCATATGCGCTCGATTACACCTTACCACCTCTTTTTCCGGCATTTGGTTCGCCATCATATATGGATTGTCCGCCATCGTCTTCTTGTCCGGGTCTTCTTCCTCATCATTCGTCGATATTCGCAACTCCATTCGTTTTAGACGGATCATTTTCGGTGTTACGGCGCTCTCGATTGGCCTGGTTCTTCTTCGACAATTGTCAAAAACACACCGGTATTATACTATTCGTACCGACGCTTCCATTTTCTTCGCGTCTCCACCGAAAAACCCACTTGAACCCGTTCCCATAGATTTGGCCAAAGGACATCCGGCGGCGCAGCTGATTGAGTCCGCGGAGAAGGAACTTCAGGAAATGCTTGACAGGCAGTCTAAGACGTTGGCAGAGGCTGTGCAGGAGTATCGGCGTCGGAACGGCATCGCACCTCCGCCGCATTTTGACAAGTGGTTCGAGTTCGCGACTCGCAATGGGGTTGTGCTCATCGACGAATTCGATACGGTGACTCAATCTCTGCTTCCGTTCTGGGCTTTGGAGCCCTCGACAATTCGGGCGCGGATAGCTAAGGCGCTTGGCCACGAAGATACGTCACTCATTGGAATGACAATAAGAGATGGAGCCGTGGTCAAAATTGAGAACGGACCTGATTGGCAGCAGCAGGCTACGACAAGAATGATCCAGGAGTTTGTGCAATATCTCCCTGACATGGATCTGGGCTTCAATATCCACGACGAACCACGAGTTGTAGTGCCCAACGACCATTTGTCTGCCATGGTGGCCAAGGCCCAAGACGAAGTGCTGCCGGCTGTGATGAAGGTTCAGTCGCCCAAAAATTCCTTCTCGTCGCGCCCCCCAGACATGAACGATGGAAAGATGTTTGCCGAAACTAGCATCACGCGTTTCAACCGCTTTGCCCATCAGCAGACTTGGACTCACGCACGTCTGTCTTGTCCTGCAGATTCGCAAGCGCAGAGGTTTGAAGATGTCGTCCCAGACAACCTGACTACGTACGCCGCCACTCCGCTCAACTACATCTACAACCACACAGCGTTTTCCGACATCTGCAACTCACCCTCGCTCTCATCCACCTTTGGCTTCTTCGAACGACCCAACGCCTTTAGCATCATTCACGAACTCACGCCCGTCTTTTCCCAGTCAAAGATCAGCAGTTTCCAAGACATTCTGTACCCGAGCCCATGGTACTGGTTCAAGAAGGTCGAATATGTTGAGGATCGCGACACGACTTGGGAAAATAAGACAAACAGCCTCTACTGGCGCGGATCCACTACCGGTGGCTTCAGCCGCAATGGGGGCTGGAGACGACAGCACCGCCAACGCGTTGTTCGTCGCATCAACGCCCCTGAAAAGGCATCGATCCACGTGCCCAAGGCCACCTCTCCAAACCCAGAATACACACTCCAAGAAGTCGACCGCCGAACCTACGAGTCCCTCATCGACGTCAAATTCAGCCATATCGGGCAATGCGACCCAGGAGACTGTGACGCACAGAAAGAATTCTTCGAGCTGGCCGAGCACGCTGATGGCCAGGACGCCTGGCTGTACAAACACCTCCTCGACATGGACGGCAATGCCTTCTCGGGCCGCTTCTACTCGTTTCTTCAGAGTAGGAGTTTGACGTATAAGATGGCGATGTTTAGGGAGTGGCATCAGGAATGGTTGCGGCCATGGGTGCATTATGTGCCGTTTTCGTTGATTGGGGATGAGCATTTGGATCTTGTTAGGTGGTTTGCTGGGGGGGAGGACTTGGATGGGAAGGAGAAGGGTACAGAGGATATCAAGGAGGGCGCGGATGGGAAGAAGGGCGGGAATGGGGAGAGTCTTGGAGAGAGGAAGGCCATGGAAATTGCGGAGAAGAGTAGGGAGTGGGCGGGGAAGGTGCTCAGGAATGTGGATTTTGAGACGTGGTTTTTTAGGCTTTTGCTTGAGTAAGTTCCCCCTTGACCTCCCCCCATTTTGCTTTTTATACTGGGGTTGGGATGGGCGTTGACTTGATGCAGGTACGGTCGCATCATCGACGACGATAGGAATAACATCGGGTACCCGGGCCCGTAATCGATCCATCGCCTTGTTTTGCATTTTTCTTCGGCGTTTTCATGGGATAGGCTTTGCGTCTTGGTGTACGGATTTTGGAGGGGGATAGATGGCGTTTGTGATACCTGCAGTGGTTGGGCAGGCTGGTATGCTCTTGTCGTAATTTCAAGCGTGTAGCGTGTAGTGCATAGCGGTGCATATGGTTTATTTATTTTACGTCTTTGTTCATATGCCCGTTTGGAACGTGGGGCCTCCAGTGTATTTATCATCTGCGCAGCCTCTGTTTGATCGCTTTCTTTCCTCCCCTACGATTCCAAGGGTATCTTTCACCTTGGTCCCCCCCTATGGTGGTTCGAGAACGAAGGCTTCTACTCGCTGGCTAGCTACGCTCTTTTTTATACCCGCGATTGTTGATGGCGAGGGTTTTAGGGACGTAGGTAGAGGGCAACGCTATGTGGGCGGATATGTAAACAAAGGGGCAAAAGGGGGCAAGTGACGGCCGCACGCCTCGATTGAAGTGATTAGATGAATTGCCGCTCAATATCCTCCGCTATCTTAGTTCTACTGACGCAAATAAAAGCTTCTGCGTTGACGACGCGCAGCAACTCTGCGACCCTGACCTAGTCATTGAAGACATTTTGTCGAGATTCCCCTCTGAAATGCTCCTGGAAGTCGGCAGCAAACTCGGGTCCCGCTGACGTACAGCAACCCCCCAATCCCAATCCAGTCTTTGGAACTGCTTCTTCGAACCTCCGCAATTATCTGCTCCTCAATGTCATCTGCTAGCTCGGTCCTACTGATGCGAACAAATGCTTCCCCGTTAACGACGTGCAGCAACCCTCCGGGCCTGATCCAGGCGTTCAAGGCTTTTTTTTTTTTGAGATTCCCTGACGAACTGTCCTCCCTGGTTAGAAGTATGGCCACAGAAAGTGACAAACCAGAAGCGGAGTGGACGCGCGGTGTTGGCGGATTCGAACATAGAAATGGCAGTGATGGTGATTGGTGGAGTGTGGCGTGGGCGTGTTGCAAGTTGACGGGTCTAGCGCGAGGGTTGGGGTTTAAAACCGTTGTTGTTGATATGGGGTGTGTGTTTATATGGTACGACCGTGTGCATGAACTTCGCTGACTTTGGACGCGAATTTCTAGGTTTATCGGCAGGCTTATGACAGTGCTGCTGGACTCGCCGCTTCTCCGTCCTTTCGTCAAAAACCTTCGAATCAAGATTCCGATGCAGTTCAACATCGAAGGTACCGTCACACTTCAACACCACATCCGATCTTTGACTTTATGCGCCGCCTGTTCAATCTTGAATATCTGCCTCAGTTGAAGATCCTGAATCTCCCTTGCCTGGAGAACATCCCGTATCTTGGTCTTCGCGTGACGAGTCTGCGTAATGTGGATACCTTGGCGACATGAAAGAATTCGAGGACCTTGGATATTACGCCATACTCCACGCTGGAGGGCGCTAGGGTCTTACTGCACCGGATCTATCGTCCTGCGTGAGCGGTCGCCTCCCGGTAGCACATGGCAACAATCGCACCCATGACAGCCCTAGAGTATCCCAATCCAATTCCTCGCACATCCGCAACATCCGCTGGAACTGCCTCGCTGAAAATACGCTCCCCAGCCCCTCGTTCCATTTGCGCCTCCCGCTTTCCCCCCGACGTGCAGACACTAAATCTATACTCCAGCCCCGCAGTCTCCATCTCCAGCGACCTTCTCCGCGTGAACCGTGGGCCCGGAGCAGCAACGAAGAGCTTGGTGTATTTGGTACGCACAATTTCCAAGTTCATCGGCCCCCAGCTGAGGAAATTGAGACGGCTGGGGTGCTGGTGGGCTCTGTCGAGGAGCCGGGAGCGTACATTATCGTCTTTTGTGGGGTTCGGGAGGCTGGAGGTGCTGGTCGCCCCAGGCGGTTTTGGTCGAAACATTCTGGTCGGAGGGGGGTGGATATGTGTTCGATGGCATGGTCCAGGAAGTCGAGTGTGAATTAACTGATTCTATATCGATTACTTCCTGTGTCGCCACGCTCCCTGCATCCATCAACCTTACTATCTTCGATGTGGACACGCATGGTCTGGATTTTGACCGGGAGGTGATGAAGCGGAGGGCGTTGGGAGACGGTCATCTCAGGGGCTTTGCGGTTGCTTGAGATGCTGTCGACGCCGGCGTGGGGCGGCCGGGGGGTTTGTTTGTTGAGGAAGTTTGGGGTAGATACAGAAAAGGATATGATGAGAAGACGAGAGATGGAGTGTGACCGGTACGGAGATGAGGCAGGCATGGTAGAGGCTAGGATAGGAAATACTTATATAGTGCCAGCTGCAGAGGTGTTGGCGGAATGAGGGTGAGGGTTTGGTCGGAGGGGGAAAGGTGGAACGGAATGACTTGGGGCAGATTGATACCTTTCCCTGTGGGCAGAAGAAAAGTGTAGAATGGGCGAGTCATATCAGCGTCACTGATACTGATAGAAGAAAGCTTCTCCAGTTTGAAAAAACCGGTATCCTGCAAGTTAAAACTACACGCTCGCGCAGTAAATGGGGCCGAATGCTTGAGCCCAAATGGAATTGAAACATCAAGGCTACCCTCTATGTTGAATAAACGTGTCCATTGCTTCCAAGCGTGACTTTGAACGCAGCCAGCGAGAAGCCCAGCGAGATAGACTTGTCAAAACCCTCCCCTATCTTGTCAAACCGTCCGCGCAGTGCATGAATCCGAAATGCTTAAACCGGTTGAAACCCAAAAGAGCATCTCGTGCTGAATGAATGTACGTGCGCACCGCTCCTGGTGGGGTTATAAAGCCCTAATGAGACAGCAAGTCGCACGGGTGATCTATTTCTTCTTCTGTCCGTACTCCGAGTACACCGTACATCTGGCCATATGGCTCGACTTTCCCGTTTCTGGGTTGAAGGTGTGGCAGCCGTAGACTGCGGCGTTGGGGGGTGTATACACTGTTATGCGTTAGCCTTCATCCTCTTACCATTTGCATTCATTTCCACCGTCGTTGCCGAAGACGGTGTCGACTACTCCGGCAGCGGGTGAGAGAAAGGGAGACGGAGCGGGATTCTTGGTATTGCGAACGTGCAAGACTTGTGGTTTGAGAGACAAGGAGGCAGGGACACTTGCAGTGTAGTGAGACGGCGTAGTCCGTCTCATCGGGATTCGAAATGCGATGCAGACCCAGCTTGTCGGACATGTAGGTGACGCCGTTCTCGCGATAGGTCTTGGTGGATATGGTTTCGAGGGGTGCTTCTTCGTTTTGGTTGAGGGTGACGGTGGGCCACTTGTAGCGGGTTTCGATGAGGCTGCCTTTGAGGACTTTCATTATGCAGTGGGCGTTTGCATGGCTGTATGCGACTTAGCTGGGCTTTGGGTTGAGGAGATTTGTGTAGGAATTTGCATGTGAATGAATTGATCGCGCGTAGGGTTCTGGTATGGAAGGTGTGTATGGATGAATGGTTTCCGCGACCGTGTGATGAGATTGGGAAATCGACGTACTCATGCACTGGACTTCCCTTTCCGGGGGACCAGACAAGAATGAGCTGCTTTTCGTCAGATGTATTCTGAGCAGAGTCTTGAGAGTCTTGCTAGATTGCTTTTGCCGTTGCCCTTGTCTACCAGATTTCGCGTGTAAGAATGGTTCTCGGACGGGAAGAAGTACTGCTTCCATTCGGACTCGTTGGAATTGTAGTCCTCCATCAACTTCTCCAACTCGTCCTTGTTGACATCCGCGGAGTCTATCCCAGAGCTCGGCCCAAGCTTCTCGCTGAGGGCGGCGACAAGTTCCTGGAAACAGTCTTTTGGTTGGTCTTCTGTGATGCCTGGCATGGTGAACTTCGGCTGGTCAAAAATGCGACGGTTTCGTGTTCAATGCAGCGAATGGACGTCAAAGTATGAAGAGCGGTGAGATATAGCAGCGGAGACAATGAGTGGGTACTGATAAGCAGCGACAGATAATTGTATTGAAGCTCAGGTGCTCAGACACAAAGATAATGCCGGGACACGTGGGTCTTTCGTAGCACTCCATTATGTAAGTCCCTGCTGCTGAGCGCTGCGTGCTTGCTAGGCATTTGCTAGTCGGCCAGCCGCGTCCAGGACATGCTATCTTGCGCTCGAATCACCGTTTGTTGGGGATGCAGCAGAACGGCGAGGTGCAAGAGGGCTCGGTTTGAAACGGCGACTTGGGTAACGGCGGGTCCGGAAGGCGATCCCCGGTTCGGCGTAAGGTAATTCCGTTGACTGCCCCGCGTCATTGCTGCACCTCAAAAACACCAACAACGTTAAATTCGAGAAAACCCTAAACTCTTTCGCGCGCTGCTCAACCGCAAAGATGGCGACCACAGTAGACAAGGTGCGTATCTGGAACGATCTCTGATGCCGGAGATGGCGAATGGAGCGCTAACATATGGCGGGGCAGATCAAAGACATCGAGGCCGAAGTAAGACACACCTGCAGGCGCTGCGATTCGATCACTTACGCTGGTTCTAGATGGCCAAAACGCAGAAAAATAAAGCCACCTCTTTCCATCTCGGTAACCTCGCAATCCGCATTCTATCGGCCGCCACTCGGGCTCACACGTTCCAGGTCAACTCAAGGCAAAGCTCGCGAAGCTCAAAAGGGAACTTCTCACCCCCACCACAAGTGGTGGTGGCGGCGGCGTCGGTTTCGATGTCGCTAGGACTGGTGTCGCGAGTGTGGGGTTTATTGGCTTCCCCTCCGTGGGCAAGAGTACGCTCATGAGCAAACTTACTGGTCAACATTCGGAAGCGGCTGCATACGAATTCACCACTCTCACAACGGTCCCCGGACAGGTCGTTTATAATGGCGCGAAGATCCAGATCCTGGATCTGCCCGGTATCATCCAGGGAGCCAAGGACGGCAAGGGCCGCGGTCGGCAAGTCATCGCGGTGGCAAAGACATGCCATCTGATCTTTATTGTCTTGGACGTCAACAAACCTCTAACGGACAAGCGCGTTATCGAGCAAGAATTAGAGGGCTTTGGTATCCGCATCAACAAGAGCCCGCCTAACATCGTCCTAAAGAAGAAGGACAAGGGCGGGATCAACATCACCTCCACTGTTCCCCTTTCGCACATCGACCACGATGAGATCAAGGCTGTTTTGTCAGAATATCGCATGGCAAACGCGGATATTGCAATTCGGTGCGACGCGACCGTGGACGACTTGATCGACGTAATTGAAGCGAAGAGCCGGAGCTACATCCCAGTCATTTACGCGCTCAACAAGATCGACGCCATTTCAATAGAGGAGCTGGACCTGCTGTACCGAATCCCGAACGCCTGCCCCATCAGCTCAGAACACGGCTGGAATATCGACGAATTGCTGGAGCAGATGTGGGAAAAGCTGAATCTGGTCCGCGTCTACACGAAGCCCAAGGGCAAGATGCCCGACTATTCCGCCCCAGTCGTGCTCCGCTCGACGGCTTGCACGGTCGAGGACTTTGTAGGTGCTTGCCAGGGAGGACGTGATTGGATCCGCTAATCGGCCGCGCAGTGTAACTCGATCCACAAAACCATCGTCGAGCAGTTCAGACAGGCAATTGTATACGGAAAGTCCGTCAAGCATCAACCACAACGCGTAGGCCTGGCCCACGAGCTTGCCGACGAAGACATCAGTAAGTCGGTCCTTGTCCCTGGCTGGTTGGCGGCGACTCACCTCGTGCCCAGTCACCATCATCAAACGATAGAAGACTCCCAGGGTCATGAATCATGACGGAGTCCGTTCTGTCCACCCCAGCAGCGTTGCGTGAGTGGGTACGAGGCTTTAAAGGATGGCTGAGATGTCTCAATCCCGTACCAAGGTAGATGTTCCCATAGGATGGACACGAGCGAGGCGAAGCTGAAATGGCGACCTAAGATGCTAGATTGGTCGAGGCGCAGTGCTAAAAGCAGAGCCGTGTACGGCATCAGCACGTTATCTTCGGACGAAGCAGCTCACAGAGCGAAACGACCCCGATTACTCGCTCGCTGTCTCGCGACGGCGCCGAATCACGGCGGGCCGCGAAATAGTCAATACAGCCGTCTTCATGCCGCGGACATGTCATGTCGGGGCTGGCAGCGGAGGCTCGGGGCATGGCGTCAACGGTATCTATTGGAACAGTCCCAGCGTAGTCTTTCGCATAGGTATTTGTGATCTCGGAAAATCAAAATACGACGATCGTTTTCTAGCCTTTGCTTCTGCACCTGCGTTTCCCCACCGGGCCCCCATTGGCGTACGGCTTCCAGCAGCAGTCGAGTCGGAGAAAAGCCGCAGGGATGAGGCCAGGCGGACGACTCAGCGCGCTCGCTGTGATGTTCGGGCGCTAATTTTCGCAGCGCTCTCGGGCTTGAGTGGCTATTGGATCAAACTCAAAGCGTCGCTGGTGGCTCGACTCCACGGGCGCCCTGGACAGGCTTTCCGAAAGCGTTTCAGCCTGTCCAGGCATGATGGGCAGCAGCGATGCTCGACGCGGCGTCTCCTTTATGCAGCGGCGACGATGGGCGCAGATTGGCAGATTGACACTCGTCCGGGCCGTGGGAATCGCCGGCTCGCGTACCTGAGCACCTGGGCATCTGGAGAGCGTGGTCATCTGCGTCGCACGCCACCAGCGCACAGCAACGGCCACCAGCACCCGGCGCACGACGAGGACGAGGTCGGGGCGGCCAATATGGCGCGCGCGCTCTGGGGGGTGCTCTGGCGACCGCGTCCGCATTCGGCAGCGCCAGATTAGCCGGGCGGAGGGCAGAGGTCGCGGGCGCGCGATGCGATGACGGCCGCGTAGCGATCCCATTTGCCGCAGCGCAGCGCAGGTCAAGTGCCTGGGGGGGAGCACCTAGGCACTAGGAGCAGCAGCGGCGGCCGCTTTCCTGGCCCAGGTCCGGGCGCATCTGTCGCCGCTCTAGGGGCGCATCCCCGGCGCCGCTAAGCCCAAACGCTGCGGTGTCGCTTGGCTCTGGCGGGCAGGGATGCGCAAGGATGCGCACGCACAGGCCGTCGCTGGTCCTCTCACACGCCGACAGGGAGCTTGGGCTCGAAACAAACACTACCATGGCCCCTCCTCCCGCTGCTGCAACCCGCCGCCGCCCGCAGCGCACGCACAAGGGCCTACACAGACGTCCCAGACTCAGGCTCCTCAAGTACGCGCTGCAGGCCGCCGCACCAGGCCTCTGCCCTGCAGCTTGTGCCCGCTCGACGCTCTCTTGCCGCGCCGCAGTGCTCATTGCTCCCTACCTAGGCAGAGTCCAAGACGCTCTGCTCCATCTGACCACACCTGGTGTTGCTTGACCTCACCGTCTTTTGTCAGCCCCCATCCCCAGGCCGTTTCGCTTCAAGTGCGCTCATGCATGCATGCGCGCCGACTTGACCTTACCTACGCCGCCCCGGACCGCAACCTCACGGCGCAGGCGCAGATGCCCGGCTAGCCGCCCCGGCCTGAATCTTGAAGTTCAAGTTCAAGTCCAAGTCCTCACACGGACGCTCCCGCTCGCAGCGGATCCACAACAGCCTGACCGCGTTGCACCACTGCTGCCATGAGCCAGCTGCAGATGGACCACCACGAGCACCACCACCACCAGGACTCGTTCGAGGACCACTCCGCCTGGGCCCAGAACAACCACTACGACCCCAGCCAGCACCAGTCGCCCGTCCAGGACTACAATGGCTTCAACCACTATGCCCCGCTGCCCATGGAGCCCATCTTTACCGCGGGCATGCATCCGCCGCACCAACCCCAGAGAACCGCACATCCGCAGCTCCAGCCCTTGATCATGCCCCAATGGCCGAGCATGTTGACCAGCCAGTCGACCTACGTGCCGCCCATCTTTCCCTCTGCGCCGGTGCCCATCACGCCCGCATCGGCGACGCCAGTATCGGCAACTTCGACACACTCCGGACGCACTTCGTCTACTCCGCGCAAGACCCTCACGGACGCGGACCGGCGGAGGATGTGCCAGTACCACGAGGACCATCCGACCGTCAAGCAGACCGAGATTGGAGGTGAGCGAGCATCCGTCACTGACACAGTATGGCTTAAGGGCTGACTCTTTCCTAGCAATGTTCGGCGTGGAGAGAAGGTACACTTGAAACTCCAATACGCGATGAACAATACTAACGAAACTGTAGTACTGTCTCGAAAGTGCTGCGCCAGAAGGAAAAGTACCTCTACCAGGACGACGGCAGCCGTTCACCCATAAAAAGATCCAAAGGCAAATTTCCCGACATCGAGCGCGCGCTTAGCAATTGGGCGCGCAATCACCAACGACAAGGCCTGCCACTCACCGATGGTATTATCCGAGAGAAGGCGCGCTTCTTCGCTCAAACCGTCGGCAACTCGGACACCCACCTGAAGGCGAACAGCACCAGCTGGCTAGAAAAGTTCAAGCAAAAGAATAACCTAATGGGTGCGAAATCCAGGAAGAACTCGATAGCAGAAGAGTCTGAAGGCACGTCAAACCCGCCGTCGAACGTGCACACCCCTGGAGGCATCTCGCCCGCGTCCCCAAGCGGGGTATCGCCCTCACCACTCAGCGTCTCAGCAAAACCGAGCAAAGAGAACCTCAAGACAGAAAGCCCAGACCCGCAAGACTTTTCGCATCACCGCCGCCCGTTCCATTCACAGAGCAATACGTCGCTTTCCAGTGTTTTTACCGATACGGCACCGTCATCCTTTTCTGCAGGACCTACTAGCCCGACCTCATTGTCGTCGCCCTTCTTCACTCCTGATTCAGCATGCGGACCGAATCCCTTCATGGGCAACCAAGCGAGAGGACAACCAGGAAGCAGCAACTTTCAGCGCCCACGAAGCCAGACATTCCCTATGTTGATAGGAGTTGAGCAGTACATGTCACCGCCGGCTTCGTCGGAAGCTCTCACCCCCAAGTACATCAACGCGACGGCTCTCGACTCGCCGATGGACGAGCTGCAGTCCTCAATGGCTGCTATCGACGACTCGATGCAGATATCGCCCACAATGGTCACCAGCTCGATGCAGCCACCGCCAGTTCCAACGCTTCCTCTGCTCAACGTCCAAATGCCACAACCGAATATGTCCCAAGGTAGCACTACGGGACAGGATGCCATGGCCCCTGGTTCGCCCTCTCAGGAGGAGGCTGCGCGTGCACTGGAGCTTGTGTGGACCTTCTTCCAGCAGCAACACGAAGATTTTGTGGTCGAACCCCAGGAGTACCTCGCCATCGGCAAGCTAATGGAGAAGCTCAAGATCAAGCGCAACTCGGAAAGCCTCCCTTCCGGAATGCGCCGCGTATCCGAGCCTAATTTCGGTATGGTGGATAAGGTCGAGAGCATCGACACGTTGCACTAGTGGAACGACTGGAAAATTGGGTGGTAACTGTCAAGATTGGGTATTTTCACGTCGCGGGCCTAAACGAAGGCGTACAGGTCTCTGGACGTACACGGCTACGACGCTTTGCTTTGCGACACGCCATTTTGGTATCGGGTATCGGAGTACCATGGAAATTGTAGGATTCGGCTCACGAGGCTATGGAGGCGGAAGAACTTGGATACCCAAACACGCCTGGCGGGCGATCCTCGGACGCATAGGACCTCGGAGCACACCAGGACTTGGACTTTCTTTGCATCGACACCTGTTCTCAGCGCTTCAGCATTGGCATCATTAGCATATCATCATTGCTTTGCTTTCTTTTCTTGTCTCACTACTTTCAGTCTTTTTGCGACGGCCTTGTCTATACCCCACCCCAAGCATGTCAATATTCCCCATGTCTGTTCAACATACCACCAAGAAAAAAAGACTGTAACCAGAGCCCTGAGCGATCAGGCACCTATTTTGTACCTCTTCTTATTCATTTTTTCATAACTCGGTTTTACACATCTTTCTTGGCCAGGCCCGCGTCTGTTTTAGCTTCGGAATACGTTTCTCCTTGTGAGACGTCGGAGAGTTGGGTTGTTTCGAGAGGGGTTCCCACCCTATCCTCGTCCTTAACATGTCCGATACTATAGCTGGCTGGCTACCTACCCCCTACCCTTCGGTGCCGCTCGGCCTCGCTTAACCAGAAAAGCTGGAGGCCCCCCGTTTTGATGAGCAAATTTACTTTTTGCAATACGTCCATCCTTATAGCCCCATCTCCGAAACGGTTGTTTCTTTTGTGCATGTTACGTACGTCGGTTGCGTGTTTGTGTGCGGTCATGTACCGCGCCTCCTGTCAGGTTTTTTTTCCCTTGTGTCGCCAGACACAGGCACAGGCTCGGCTCGGCACTACTGGGTACTAGAACGAGATGGCTGGGTAAAAGGGAGATGGACTAAACGGGGCCAGATGACCTTGGATTTCCGTTGCGGCATTGGGCCTGCCCTGTCCTGCCCAGGCCCTTCCGCTATCGCTCTTTGCGCCTCGTACATGGTATCGTAGCGCTTCGTGCACAAGGCCAGAGCTAATGCATGCGAGGTATTTCTTGCCTCCAAGGCATAATGCATATACGTAGATTGATTGATTTGGTGGGGTCTCTTTTTAATTTAGATCCGACGGGTTGGTGGGAACGTTTATTCTGACGTCTGGATAACGGCTATCGTGAGGTACGTACGCCCAAACGCGAGTGGTGTGTGATTTATGGAGGGGGTTGGAGAGGGGGAGGGCGTTTGGGGAGTTGTGGGTACAGTAAGTGCAAGCGAGTGGCAGGCAGGCGGGCAGGGAAGGGTCTGGGTCTACTCTCGGAGAGATAGATAGTCTAGCCTTGCTTTGCTTGTTTGCTTGCGCAACGCAATGGATACGATGCCATGCCCGCGTCGACCTGCCTTGCTGGCCTACTGCTTGCAAGCGTCACTTCTCCACCACCTATCCTCGCTCTGGAGCAGCTGGCCTGGGCTAACCCAGCGTCCGTGCCTGCGCACGCCCAACTGCGTTCCCGACTCCCCGATTCCTACTCTCCCCTCGACAACGTTAGCCTGGCGCACGCACCGGAGACAAGCGCTAGCCAATCAGAAGCCGGGGTCGGCTCGGGGACTTTGGGGGAAGTGGCTGGTGCGCGGGCTGTGAGTGGTTGGGTGTTTTTGGGTATCAGATGATTGATGTGCGGATTGGGGGATTTTGCTGCGTTTATCTTTTCTGCTTCTGGAGGCTTGGGGGCTTGGCTTGGGCCCATTTCTTGTCTGCTTTTTGGTGCATGTTTCGGGGGATTGCTTGTTTGGGAGAGAGGCGTAAGAGTGATGATGGCCCGGAAATGAGGAGATGGGCATTGGGGATGGACATGTGGAGTTTTTATTCTTGCTTTTGGAACGTTGTTTTGGGTTGGCGAGGGGATGGTGGTTGATTCCGTTGGGTGTGGCTGGTGGGTACCGTCTTCTGAGGCGGAGATTGGATGAGGGAGGGGCTAGTGCGTGCGGCGAGCTTTCTCTTGCGGATGATGCCGTGGGCGACGATCGCGGCGGGAAACGGTGATGCGGAGTGAAGCAGGTTTGGAATTTCTTGCATGGCGTGGAAACCGTGTTTTGGAATCCCGATGATGATCCATTGACGGAGGTGGAAAATGAGTGCCGCGTCAGCTGTTCCTCGTCTGTCATCCGCGTTCTTGCGGTAACAATAATGGCATGATATGGTAATCACCGGACAGCTTCGAGGTCGGAAGATGCAAGTGATAGGCTGGCATCTCGATCAGTCGATAAGCTGCAGCTGGATAAATTGGTTTGGAGGGATTGCTTTGTACGCTGACACCTGAGCGACGGAAATATAGGGAAATCTTCCGCCATAAGCAAAGCAGAAAACGCAAAGCGAAAATCGATATTCGTTTATACTTGCTTTGCCCTTTAGGCGCAGGACGCTGTGCCACGGACAGGCTCAACAGGACGGTGATGCCTCGGTCCGGCCCGTAGCCGAGAACTCTCTGCCACAGACGCACCGAGATTTGCGCCGGTCGGTGTGCTTCTTTCCTGGGTGCATCCTTGTGTATTGCAGTGCTTTTCGCGCTGCTGTGCACATTGAATGATTGCGCTTGCGAATGCTTCAATCTAAGGGTTATTGAATCGTGAAGGTTTCTCTAAGCGAACATAGACCCGCGCTCGGCACCCCGAAGCCGCTGACGGGCCTTTCAATGTCGCACGCTCGCGAGTGTCCGCAGTGCACTAGGGACACGGCGCCGGCTGTTTCCCTGGCTGTCAGATACATTTACCAGGTTCCACTCTGTTACTTGGTTGACCAAACTGGTGTTTGAAGCAGCTTTGGGGCTCTTCGCGCAACATCGGCAGTCGGTTGTAGTGCGAGCGCCGCTAAGCTTGTGTGCATGTGGGAAGGTGCAGGGTTCCACCTTGATAAGGCTGTGCTGCTGTGCGAGGTACCCGTTGGAGGGGTTCAAAGGGCACGTGATTGGGAGCTCATGCTGTGCGACCATTTGGTGTGAGGGGTCGGCAGGGTTCTTGGTGGTTGGTGCTTCGGGTTGTGGGGCTTTCGATGCCGGTGAGTGGAGGCCGTTTGAGTGTTTAGGCTGGATAGTTGACGTAGTAGGATGAAGCGTGAGATATCGAAGTACAGAGGTTGGACGAGTTGTTGTTCGAGCAATTGGATGGTGTCGCTGCTGGTTGACAGGCTCTAAGCGATGCTAGTGGTGTCTTCGAACCACGACACCAATAACTTTAGCCCTTTTGCCACACTTCGGCTGTTAGCCCACCATCTATCTTTGGCCAGCTACACAAACAACTCATCATCGCCAACCTCACCATCCCCATCCTTCGACACCATGACAATTCGAAGCAAGCGCTTGTAGCGCACCCTCCCGCTGACACGGCCGCCATGAAACTCCACAGCCAACTAAGCCATCCGCGCTACGAGTCATAAGCATCACTTGACCGCCATGTACTCTTGTACCTACCCAAACCAACTAACGTACATCCGCGTCAAGCCATAGCAGATGTGTACAACACGATCTTACATCTGCGCCATCGATCCCTCTGCGACGCATGACAGCTTACGGCTTACGCAGTGCAGACGCCCTCAACGCCTAGGAACGAAACACTGTTCGGCGACCACGCTGCAGCGCGGGTTACGGGCCCTTGCATCTCACTCACATGAGGAACCGGGGACGCAAAACGGGCCGCCTCCGCGCGGTACGGGCACGGCGAGGCAGTCAGCATCCTCCCTGTGCTGACATTTTGAGGAAGAACTGTGACCTGCGTGCCATTGACACTGGCTTGGAGAGGAGGGCCGTTTCCCCCCACCCGGCTTACTCCTTCGACGAGCTTCCCCGATGGCATATAGTATAGATATGGAGGGGTATAGTTTGACGCCCGTAAGGGGCGGTTTAATGTCTTCATTCGTGCATGCGCCGGCACGCACACGCAAGTTTGCGGCGTCAGGATGCAAGCTGGAGGCGAAAGGAAGCTTCTCAAACTGTTCTGGATGCTGGGCGAATGGGTTTTTCGTTCCAGAAGCAGTGAGATCCTCCTTGCTTGTGCATCGCGATGGGGCGTCGTCGTTTCCTTGCGAGGCCCCCCGCTGAAAAATATTCAATATTCATGCGTGACCTTCCCATTCATTTCCCCAACCCCCCATCGACTGATGCATCTTACGTACTCATACTATAACACTACGCAGTGACGCACGCACCCCATCATGCGCGCAATCCGTCGAGCTCCACTCACTCCACACTCACGAGTCACCAGCCCGGCCGACCGATCAATCACGCAAAACGGCAGTTCACATCCGCGCCGCAAGAAACTTGACTCGCAGCCGAAGTTTTCGGCATTTTAGACGCGATTTCTAGTCATGTTCTAGCGGCGCTGCGAACGTGCTGCGCTATGGTGCGGCGATGTTGCGGGTTGGGGAACAAGTGCACGTTTGATGATCAGGGGCAGGGAAATCATCTCGAAAATGGAAGAGCAGAAAACCTGGGCGGGGATCTTTGATCGACGGTGTTTTGTTTGATGGTTGCCGGCTCCGAGGACGCTACCTGTAGGTCCCTGCTAGGGTTCGCAGATTACAGACTCGGTGAGAGTCAGTCAAGCGATGTTGGAGATGTCGTCACGTCCATGCGTGTCAACGGCTGTTCAAACCTTATGTCTAGTTTTGACAACCGATGAATGCCGCACGACGCGCAAGTACCTGCGCTCTAGACGTCAAGAAGGTTCGGGGGTTTTCTCGGGGACGAGATAATGGCATCGGAAGTCCAGGTACCAGACTGCATGTAGTCCAACAAGGCTCCAAGTAGGAAAGACCGAAGCGCAGGATATTCAGGAACAAGTAAGGCTTCGGAATGCCCGTTCAAGCGATGTCGTAATTCTGCGCCGCCCGGGACCAACTGAATCAATCGCCTGCCCCTCTCTCTGCAGAAGCAGTCCATGCCTGCAGGAAGGTCAATATCGCCTCGAGATAGCGAGAACCCCAGAAGCGGGGCATGTACCTATCAACTGTCGCGCAATCATCCACGATGCCGACCCCTCCACCTCGCTTCACTGCTAAATTCATCTTCAAACCTTATTCCTGCAAACCGTTTGGGACTTGCCGCAGTTCCCTCGTATACCGAAGCCCCGCTATTTTTACATCCTGAAACGCATAGGGCGCACGCGAGGTTATCGGGCGAGAGGCGTATAGCTACTGCTATCTTTCTGTCCGAATTTTGTTGTTGTTGTACGACGTGAGGCAAGGTATGCAAGGCTAACGCTTGACCGGGCGAACCACGGAAGGCAGCCAGCATGATCGTTTAGTCGCAGAGGTCAACTCTGGAACGCTAATCTACGTTGCGGGAGTTTAATTGCACTCCCAATGCTCGACTTGTTGTACTTTGCGCCTTGACGGACGGGCAGCGCCGTCATCCTCTTACCGGTCCGACTGACGCTCGTCCTCGGAGATGCGCACTCGGGCTTTCTTCGCAGCTAGCATCAACATCCCGCGACTCAGCAGTCTGACCGCAATGCAACCTTCCAGAACCCTTCCATTGCCTGTATTTAGCAGCCGTGCCGTGCGCACGATAATGAGCAGTCTGACTTCAGCTCTTGCCTGAAGATCGGCAGCATCCCACAGACCACTTTGCTCCCATAGCTCCATACATTGAACTGGGTCGCGTCATACCACCTAGCTCCTCTTACTCACATGAACAGGGCACATAACTCGTAACTTCCATGTACACCGCAAGTCACTGCCGTTAGCTGCAGCATCGTTGCAAATCGTTGATTGGCTGGATTCTCGTTCTATCTATCCGGAATCGGTTCAGCGGGACAGGCGAGTGACTTGCGGTGTACAAAGCAGTTACCTTCGCTCCGCAAGCCAGCAGCACTGTACGCCTCAAGTATGAGCTGTTCATGTTGTCAGGTGCTCAACACGAACTGCAGTCAGGATTGTACATGCGTAATGCATTGTCGAGCGAAACTTGTCTATTGGCATTGACCCCTCATTGTCGGGCTCGGTGGGCGTACCTGCTGGAAAGCGGATGCAGGATGCGCAGTAATATGGATATGCAACAAGGTCGTACGTACCCCCAATGGCGGCTGCAGATGCTCAAACGGCTCGCCCCTCAGCGATCTGCGAGGGATAGGGGGATGAGGAGACACCTCTGGGTTGGGCTGAAGGTACGGAGGTATTTTCGCATTGAGGCGTGAGTTTGACGGTTTTTGGACTTTCGGGACGAGAATCGCTTGCGGTGAATTCCTCTAGCGATGGGGCGTTCGGAGGCTGAGCTGCCATGCACGAAGCGCTGACCGCGACGCAGCTTGAGCTCCCATCCTGTGGAGGCATGCTTTTCCCCAACGGGCACCACACCACACCATACCACACATACACCATACCATGCCAGACGAATGGTTTTATGCACCTCCAGCACCGCCGAGGAAAAAGCGCAGAGGGAGAGAGGTGGCTATAGAAAAATTCAGATATTGGACAGCATAAGCCCGCCCTGAACCTTTCCTTCGGAAGAGAACGGACGCCGCTTTAAGCTACCCCAGCCTCTCATCCATCAACTCCTGCACCCCTCTTTCCCCCAATTCTGGGACCAATCGCAGCACAATCAGCTCGATAATCGCAAAGATGAGATGTTTGTTCAGATAAGCATCGTCCAGACAGTCCAGTATTTCCTCCACTTGTTGAAGCTGTTCATTTTGACTCACAGTTGCGAAGAAGGCGGTTGCCACTCCGGTTGGAAGCAAGCCCAATAACGTGGCGGCGCATCGGCGCTTGATCAGCTTCGCTTCTTCGTCAGATGGCGGCTGTCGTGGGGGCGCTAGCGTGTTGTTAGGAAATAGTGTCGCACG
The DNA here is from genome assembly GCA_010405425.1 of Lentithecium fluviatile CBS 122367. Taxonomy (NCBI): domain Eukaryota; kingdom Fungi; phylum Ascomycota; class Dothideomycetes; order Pleosporales; family Lentitheciaceae; genus Lentithecium; species Lentithecium fluviatile. The sequence continues at coordinate 220,431 of MU005597.1, read as the reverse complement.
AAGAGTGCGCAGAACGGTGGGCAGAATGGCGGGGTTCAGGACTCGCATTTGCATCGTTTGAGATAGGAATCTGTAAAGAATGGGGTTAGCTTGGAAAAATTCAGTAAATTCTGGGGTTCTGATTGGCGCAAATTGATGCAAATGGTATGCAGTGCGTTCCGAAGACTGCGCAAGCCCGCGGGATACGGCCAGGCGACGAATAGCATCTCGCGGAGCACCCACATCCCTTCGACGGGCGAGAGGTGGACCAAACAGGAGCATGACAAGATGGTCAGATGTGGAATGTGGGGTGTGCGGTACGGGCGGAGACGGGCGGGCGGGCGAATCACTTGATATCGCTTTTCTGGTTGAGGCGCGCTTGAGTTTCGCTTCATGCTCAGTCCTCGGGCATAGAACCATGTGACGGTAGCGCAACTACAGGCGATAGGTTCAATACCCATGTCAAATAGATGAAGATGCCGTGACATTGTCTGCCAGGCTTCCGAGGCTTCAATAGTCTGAAGCGATCCGAGATGGTGGTCGAAATAGGGTTGTGGCCGTAGCGTCGTTCAAGAGAGTTTGCGTTGACGATGTTGTGTCCTGTTACGGCCGCCATCATGATACGAGGGGCAGCGACATCGCAGTCTCGCCAGCCGAATCAGCGGTCAAAAATGTGAGGCGCACTTCGTTGGCGTCTGAGTTGCGTGGACAGGATTGAAAGCGACTAACTGCGCCGTAGAGAACGGCCAGTCCCGAGCTAGACGAATGCCAGATCAACCGGGCGCGTAAGCCCGCAGAAGCTGGGGCCGCGATAAGAGGGATCGGGGCGCAATTCTCGCGTCGCAAGGCTGCAACGCCATGTGCGACTTGAATCAGCCCAAGCACCAAGGAATAAGCGATGTCGGTTTCGTCGAGTGCCCAACATCGTGATGGCTTCTAAGTGTTGAAGGAGCGAAGAGATCCCTGCCAAGCGCAGACCTGGGCGCGAAACGCCTCGAATTGCCGCCCGGAAACGGGTGCCGGGGTTTGCAGGAGTCGATGCATGCCGGCACGGGGTGACAGCGTGTGAGAGGCTGCGGCCCGTCGCATTCGCTGTCAACCAGGTCAAGTGACCAGAAGCTCATGCGGGGCCCATGCAGCCAAAGGGCGGGATGTCGCACTGACGGGAACCCTTCATGTTGCCGTCCAATCAAAAACGATAAAAGAGGGATATTGCAACTCACCTGTCCAATACGCCATCAGTGTCACCCACCCTTCCCGGACCGAGCAATGCTCCCCAGCGCAGAATTGATATGAAGCCTGACAGCCAAGGCATACGTGCGTCCAGCTCAACAAGTTTCGAAGCGCAGCCCCACAACTTCATGCTCACTATAGGCCGCTTGAAGGCAAGTGGACGCCTCACTACTGAGGGTTCCGCTTGCGGGAATTGCGATTGGTGTCCTGCCTCAACGGGTGACTGACCGCTAGCACCGGTGACAGATCTCGGTGGCAGAGAGGACGATGTCGCAACAGCTGCGATCGCTGCGCACATCGCGGTACCCGCGAGGAACACATATTGAACAGCCGCCCAAAAGAGCCCAGCGATGGTCATGGGAGCGCTTTGATGACGTCCGCTGTGAGCCAACGGCGGCTCAGAAGGCCCACTTCGATCATCGGTTGGCGGAGAGAGCAGTCCATGACGCTCGAGACGGCTTAACGGCTGCTCGGAGTCGGCATCGTATGATCGGGTTCCCTTCTCTTTATCGCGATCGGTCTGCAGGACTTCAGCTATTCTCGTGATGCCTTCCCACAACAGCCATCCCTCACATGCCTTTCCGCTGATACCATTTCCAAGGATCATCTCGGCGAAAATCTCCGCCACTAGGGATCGCAGGCATGCATTTTCCAAATCCTCGGTCGGCAGGAGTACAGCCAATACTCCCTGTACAAGCAACTGGCGCCACGCAGACTCGTTTTCTCGCTGCTCGACAATGCTAGATGGGACTGATTCGTTTGGAACGGGAGACAATGCAGGGTGCGGACGGAGGGTGTGGTAAACAACACGAAAGTCTACCACCAGTGAATGGCGATTGGAGACTTGCTGCTTCGCGATGCGGAATGCTTTGGGGTCGGCATTAGATTGAATTCATGCTGTCGTCCAAGGAGCGGAAGAACCTACCGCTCAGGTGGGCTTCGACCAGCTCGGGGATCTCGTCAAGCAAAAGCGCTTCTAGGTCCACCTTGCGGAGGCGCTGTTCTAGAGCCCGTGTACAATGCGCAATGATCTGAAGAACCTCGTTCACAAATACGTGGTCAGGGGTGATTTTCGAATACCACGTCTGCACAAACTCCTTGATGATGACTGCGATGATACCGTACAGCTGAAGGTCAACTTCATTGGAGCTGGTTAGAGGCGGCAGCACTTCTTCGATCGGGCGAGGAGTATTGTGTCCCTTTTCGCCGTTGCCCAGAAGCACATCGTGGGAACATAATGTGCGCCGAATGAAGGCTGCGGTTGCCTTGTCCGAGGTCGTGTCAGAAGAGGACATTTGTATCTCTGCCTGGCGCGTCACCGTAGCCGAACGAGGTTGATTTGGCAAGTGATTTCCGGCGGCTATCACTCTAGACGAAGTCGCTGTCTGTAGACTTGGTGGCTTTATCTGAGGAAGTTTGGACTCCCGTAAAGGTGATTCCGTCATCGAATACAGATATTCATCCTCCAACACGTCCTTGAACCTTTCCAATTCCGCTTCTCTCCGGGTGCGATGTGGTGAGCGACGGTTCGATTAAATCGGGATAGAGTTGAGGCTGTGAGGACAAATGCGGGGATGGATCAACCAATGTTCCGAAAGTCTTGGCAGCCTCATTCCCAGTTGTACGTCGGTGGTACGCTCCCCACCACAAGAAGCTTTCTCCGCACAACAACCCTTGTCCCAGAATGGCGCCCACCGCCCTCGGTATGTACCGCTATCAAAGAACAAATTCAGTTGCTAACGCTTTGGAAGGCCCCGTGGTGGCAGTGGAAGCGCAAATGAAAGACATTGTGCAGAACCTCTACAACCTCATGGTTCAGTCCTTCGACCACCAAGGCAACCTTACCCACGATGCCATGAAGCGCGAGATGTACGTGCAGTATACAACATGCCGCGGAATGAGGGTCGTTGCTAACAAACGTACTATAGACAATCCCTCGTGCAGAATCTCCTCAAGCTATCCCAAACAGCGCCCGCCGTCTACGTTGACATCCCGCCGGAAGTGACTAGCTACGTCGAGGGGGGCCGTAACCCCGACATTTTCACCCGCGAATTCGTCGAGACCGTGCAACGGATGAACCAAATGTTGAAGGGTCGCGCTGAAGCCTATAGATTGCTGCAGGAGACGCTTGCGCGAGACCTGATAGATGGCATACCGGAGCTCAAAGACGATATTACTAGGACCGTCGAGTCGACCGGAGGCAAAGTTCCGCCACCCAGAGCTTCAATCACATGAAGACACCATCTCTTGGAAGAACCGCGGGACGAGGCAGCCCTATCAACACGTGTGTCTTCTGCATCCGGCGCTCTGGAAGAACTATGTCCTAGATTCCCGTAACAGGAAGCGCTACCGCAACATTATCGGATCATTCATCGACAGGAAGACCTCCGGCTAGCTGCAGCCACCGACTTGGTCGAGCTCCGATGTGGATCTAAGTATTTCGCCGAAGAACGGCCACGGGACTTCGGCTCGAAGAGATCACCGGCCATGCGCGACCAGCACCAATCCAATGCACGGCCGCCGTTGAAAAGCTGGGGAAGTGAGCCGGCTCTCCCGAACTAGCATCAGGCTAGGCATCACGGTTTGCACATACCGTACACTACGTATCTAAGGCACACCTAGCTTCATTCACAAACTATTGTCTTTCTATACCCACCCTTATAGCGGCGAATGGAACTAGTGCGAGACATGCACGTTGACGTCTGTCGGGCATTTGCTTGTTGCAAGGTGATCCCCGTTTCAAATTAGAAGCTGCAAGGTTTGCACAGTGCTTTTGGTTGCTCCTCGGTTCAGCAAGCAACCATGGCACTGATAACGATAGGGAAATATGCACTGTCAATCATAGCTCGTATGCACGCACTCTCCGACAAACGACATCGGTCATTGCAATTATTGCCTTTCCGGGCTTGCGATACTTGAAGCGGTGCTCTAGACCTTTCACGATGGTACTTCTGCCGATGTAGCCGACTACGTCTCATCAGATCCCCACCACTCAGGCCTAGCATCCCTAGCACGTCTCGAGCCCACAGGTACTTTGCGGAAAGTACTCTTCGCCTCGACCAAAGTGGGCTCGCTTCATCAATCTGACTCCTTGCGCCGCGGAACTGACGAACGCTAGCGACGCGTGGAAGTGAGTCGACCTCCGATGCATTTACCCTTTGAAAACTCATACGCCGAGACGTCTAGCAAAGTGCTTACCGCGGCGGGGCCCGTTCCGTGCTCTCATCACTGTACAGCTTTGCTCAAACGACCTGCCTACTATGAAACTTGCATGAGAAAGATCAAGGAAACAAGGTGCATTATCTGTGATCGATCCTGCCACAGAAGCGAGCCTCACCGTCGTTGTGGCGAACCCTTGGAGCATGGTAGGGCGGAGACCAGAGACCTTTCTTTGTTCGCTGGTGCCTGACAGGGACTTGCACAGGCGGTCCATGCGCGTGGATCATGCCGGCTTTGATTGAAGACTCGACCCTCTCTCGAGTTTCAGCGCCACTTTGCTAGCTTCCCCGCCAGGACCAGGTTACAATCGTCGTCAATTGAGGAAGGAGCTCGAACCGCCACGCTGCCCTCTCCCACCAGCACTCCCAAAGAGTGCTCCTCCTCACGCCTCACTTTCCTTCGACGAGTGTCCCAATGTCCGAGGAAGTGGGGCAGACTATGGAAATGCGGCACTAGTGCACAAGTCAGGGCACAATTACGTGCCGAACATGGATGCGGCTTGCAGCGCTCGGACCATGATCTTTTGCGGGATAGTAACCTTAATTGAACGTAATATTGCCTGGTAGATGAAGCGGGTCGGGTACGTACCCCGCTCTTCTTTTCTCACACCATGTCAAAATAGTACACAAGTGACGACGCATCTTGGGCTGTGATGACCTGAAGGCGAGATGGCGAGAGCGGGGTTTCAGAGGTGTTCGTGGGGGATGAGTGTGATGGAGGTGATGAGTGGTGGAGGGACTTTCATGCGATGGGGGGTGAACGGGCTGCTCGGCGATCTCCACGCTAGAGATGATCATTGCATCGCCTAGTCGCGGTGGCTGGATAGATGACTGAGTTGTTTCAAGGCCAAGTGCCGGTATGGCACGGTGTTCATGCCTTAGCACATTCACAACAGTGTCTTGCACAGCATCAATTGTGGGAGTTTGGTCGGCAGGGTCGACCCCGACGGAACGCCGGATGCGATTTTACCAGCCGTGCCTCTCCCTCGAGGCGGAGGGAAGGAACTTCCAGATGGCACAGTCAACGCCAATGTCCGACCTGCCGTTGTCCGCCTAGACTCTCCTTTTGGCTATCAGGAATCAGTTGATTGCAGCAACCGTGGGCGAAGCTAGCGGCGACTGCAGTCTCGACTCAGCTTCGGCTTCCACCAATAATGGAAAGCGGACTGGGCGCGAGATCGGTCTCATCAGGAAGTGGACGTTGGTTTATGCATTCCAAAAGAGGGTTCACTTGCGGATATCGGGGAGAGCCCTCTCCTGTAGTGCGGTAGAACTGGGGTAGCATCGTGGGCATGAGCTCGCTGCGCTGAGGGAGGCGCATTCGTCGTATTCGGGGATCGTGAGGGCCATGGCTGTTATCGAAGCCACGACAGTATCTCGATGCGTTGTTTCCGCTTCGATCCTGCGCACCTGCGACAGTTTTGTAAGATGCGTTCTGGTCTTCGTACGTTCTGTGTCGGACGAAAAGTCTTGGATCAAAGTCTCCTCTTGCAGCACTGGCTCTGAGCTGGCGGTGAAACACCATTTGCGTTGGAGGGAGAAACGCCTCCTCTGTCAGACATGGCGACCTCTACTGCAATAGTCACGCTTCTAGATCAAACTTTGTAGTTGCAGAAAGCTTACCAGTAGTCGCACAAGATTCACCATTATTCTTTCTTAACGCACTGGGCCTGGGCATGAGCGGTGGGACTCTTCGCGTTCGCTCAGGAATCATCGCATTGGGAGTCTCTGAATGGGGTGACGCAGCAACGCATTACGATTACGCCATCGACTGCAGTCAAAATATTTTAATTCTATGAAGCTTGTAACCTAGTGAGAAGGTCAGGTAGCTAAGGCGCTATGTGGTGGTGGAAACTTTGCGTTCCATGAGCTTCAGTCACACAAAGACCTCTACAAACATGAACCATCTTTGTCGCGACTTAACAGATAGACTGTCTCCTCAGCAGTCAAGCTTGCTACTTTTATTGTGTTATAATGCGACATTAATGGGGTTTCGGCATCAATGGCGGAGCGCAGAGAAGTCTATGTACGCAGCCGCAGTTGTATCCACCATCGACACCCGCCTAGACTATACAATACATCAACGCTGTTGAGCCCAGGCATCGACATTCAGTTTCAAGTCACGAGTGCCATCCTCGTGTATCACAAGCGCAGGTGCAGGCACAGCCCGAAGGACAATAGCATAGTGAAGACACGATGGACTGAAGCACTCCTCAGCAAAGCGACATCACTGATTCCTGGCTACTGCAAGGACATCGCAAGCACACAAACTTGCACTGCTATTTCCTAAAATCTAAATTTGTAATTAGTATATATATATATATATATATATATATATATATATAGTTACTAGTAAACTAGCTTTACCTTAAGTATTGCTATAATATCTTCTACTCTACCTAACCAAAGCCTTAATATTATACCTTACATATCTTTACAAGTGCTATTATATAAGACACCTAATTCATTATAGTATAAGAAAGTACTATAGCTTAAGCTAACAACCCTGTGGCTGGTGCGTGTCGGCCACCCTCCTTACACCCTTAGCTGAGATCAACTCTAAGCTACGGTACCGTAAATTATCCCTGAAGTAACTTATTCCCACTCTCCTGGCTACTCTCTAGGCTGGTGCTTAGAAGTACGGATATTCATTATAACATTATATATAGCTCTTCCGTTATAGGACTAGAGGAACCGTTACTTATGTTGAATTGCCTGCTCTAGAGACGAATAATACTTGAAGTATGCTACACATATTAGATACTTGTCGGGTGGGCCTAGCGCCAACTACTCACTTTTGGCATCTCCGTATGCCTTCTTTAGAATAACAAGTATGTAATCAATTACCAAGTTCATCAGTTAGTATCCATTGGTCAACAGGGGCCGGCTACTGTAAGTCTTGACTAGATTCGAGACTGTGAATAGGATTTTGCTACATCTTCTCTAGACTGCCAGGCATCAGTGACCCTTCACCGGTCAACTGTTGCCTAGTGAGTGTTTTAGGCGACGTGCATCGTCTGTGTAACGTTAACTTGTGCTGATCCTGTTCCGCTTGTGGTGACGTCCGGTCAGCTTAATAAGATGCAATGATCAGGTACAATTGATAGCGTGCGCACAATGACAATGATAATTCACAAACCCTCCCTGGAGAGAGGTAACTTTCTATTATGCGCACAGAAAGCGTAGATCAATGAGATTGGTAAAAGAATACACCGTTAATGAAGTGTCCTCCGATCGGAGCACAAGCGCACTCAAAAAGCCCTCCGGTCTACCTGGCAACGCTTGCGCATCATGTTCTTCCCTTCCGAAAACTTGTCACCACACTATGTTGTCTTAGAGTAGCGTTTCACTAGGATAATTTAGTTATATAAGAAACCATACATGCGTCTCGATTCTGGGATTAACGACGGGTTCATACCGAAAACAGCTTATGCAATTTCAAGAAACCCCCCTCCCTAGGAGCTTCGAGGCTGTCCTTCAGATTGATTTTGGGGGTTTGCTGCTAATCCTGATCCAGACGCTTGTGGTTGAACTGATTGGGATTGTAGATTTGGTTGTGGCCGCGGTTTTGGATCGACTCGGTTATCAGTCCTCAGATAATTGCAACCAGCACCATTGGTCTCGGTGGGTCTCGATGCTACGTAGCCATCGAGGGCCGATACTAGCCATGTAGCCATGTTTGACTATGTTTTTTTTTTCTGGAAGACTGGGGCAAGAAGCGACACTCTATCGTCGCCTTCGAAAGTAGAAAGTAAAAACGGATACCTAACATTGAACAGAATAGCGCCTGGGGATACTTAAATTCCTACGAAGGCAGGTTGATAGTCCGCTTTAAGCTCACCGGTGCAGAAAACTTATCTTCTCTACAAGCCTGGATCTGCCTCGTTCTTCACCGGAAGGACGATAGAGCCAATCATGTAATGCCACAAATCAGGATTTGCACCTTGAATATGCAAGCCGCTCCACTCCGCCTCCAGAAAAATCCTATCCCGCCTTTTTAATGCTGGCTGATCTAAAAGATCGTCTTTTTGGGCGTTCTTCTCTCATTACCAAAGCTAGTCTACGCGCCATCACCATTACCAACACCGATGTGTCAATCGTCAACCTAGCCTTCTTGGAATAAACATTGAAGTATGGGGACGAAAGAGGAAGTCGATTAGAAGCCCTGGTACGTGCAAGGTATAATTTAGAGAGGCTAGTACTCATTTACTGCAGGAAGTATACTGGATATGATGGCTTGGTTTCTTTCATGGGTGTGAACAAGACTACATGGTCATTCGCCGGTTCGACAAACTCCATGCTCGCGTCTTACTCCATCTCCAGGCTGGATTAGCCAAATGGAAAAGCGTCTCCAGGCGCTCGAAGACGGATACAAAAACCGGTCGCATGACATGGACAATGGAACGGTACTAAACGACACGCCCGAGCGAATGGGATTGATAAGAGAGCGTACGGACCTGCTTGATAAATATGATAGCATGGTTCTTCAATACTCAATGCTGGCGTCTCGACCAAGCGCCCCAAATCGAAACATCAAAAACGTTCGAAACTGGCTCGATAACAACAGAGAAGCAATAGCGGATGAAGAAGCCGGTTTCATCAATCGCCATGACTTAATCTGCATGAATTCAACTGCACAATCTACTGCGCGTCAGATTTTCGATCACTGGATGCTGAGATATACAAAAGGTTTTCTCCGATGCTTTGCAAAGAAGCGAAAAGAGAATGTCGATGCTATGAATAGCAAACATATGTTTATCAGCGACGACGCCACGGTGGACAGGCTCGCGACAACGACCTCATTTCTTGTTGGCCTTTCGGTTATCGTTATTCCACTATGGGTCCTCTGGCTCCTGAAGACCACTCGCGCCAAACTCGTTGCGGTAACTATATTCATCATGATATTTCTCGTCTTCCTCCTCATCTGTACGGTGGCGAGGCCTCTTCAAGTTCTAGCTGCTACCGCAGCGTAAGTGGAATTCCGATTGGTAACCAAGTCGATCCTAACAAAATGTACAGATACTCAGCAGTCCTCGTGGTCTTTCTTCAACCTGGGAACACTTGCTGAAAATTTCGTTCGGCACATCCCTTTTGGGCGATATCTTCAGGAGACCATAAAAGTCCGACACTTCAAGCACGTACTTCTCACAGTCTTCAAAGCATCCTTAAATCGTTCAAATACCCAACGACCTTATGGGAAAGCTGAAGGATAGTGATAATCCTCGCCGTGGCACTGGGCAGGCTCATGACAAAAGTTTGTGGATACAAGCTGTGGAAATGCACGAACGCGCAGAGAAGAGATAACGGCACAACAAAAGAAGAGTTTGCGTGAGACGAGCGATCAGGCTGAACAGTTAAGCTACATGCGGCCGTTCTGCGCCGCGTCGTCTTATCGACAAGAGCTAGGATTCGTACCCTTGCAAACTTCGTGTTGCCCGTTCCTACAACAGAAAACACAAATTTACGTTTGTTAGGCTTCTAAAGACTGCAATAAGCAGGCCGTTATACAAGATTCACGTGTACCCGAATCTACTAAGCCGTGTTAACGTCCTTACAGGTATAGTTAGATCGTAAAGAATATGCTATGCTATTTAACATTACCACTGCTAACGGAAACAATGGCTAACGCGCACCGGCCATAGGGTTGTTAGCTTACGCTTTTGTGACTTACTTTCTTATACTATAGTTGTGCTGGCAAGCTTCACTCGGTGCCTACAAACGCATGACAACATTGTGTCCACAACGCAAACCTTTTTTACAATGAAACCCACCCAATCTATATTCACCGCGCAGTTTGCGCTTCACTGCACTATCCTAGACCAAAAACTACGTCACTCCACAACAGACAACGCAAACAATTTTTTTACTGGCGAAATTGCAACTACGAAACAATCGCCCATCGAACTGCCAAAAGTTCTTGACTTCCGCACCGCGTGCGTCAAAAAGTCTTGAGTCCCCGATACCCAAAAGTTCAAAAGGTAATACAATATGTGTTCTACCCAGCGTTCAGTTCAATTCGTCGGTTCGGCATCGCCGACCATCCCCCCCTCACTTTCTTGCAGCTGGACTGAGCTTTCATCTCCTTCAATACCCGAAATGCACACCGACTCGTCCTGTGCGCCATCTCTCGACTTCGGCAACGGCAATGTGGAGAACATCACCTCCTACCACGACTGCATTGGCTCCGACATCAACGGCAACTACAAGAGTCAGGCGAAAGCTGCCCTTCGCGCACCAGGTAATACAGCGAGGCATTATGGGGAGGGTATCAGCCGTGGAGTTTACAGGCTCAGGTGGACAGTGGTAAAGCGCGTGTTGTCAGGTTGGGCGGAGGAAGCCTCATCTGGAGTCAGCTCGCGCGTCAACAGCGCCTTCCAGGGCTACGACGTTTGCGAGATGGGATATAAAGTGACAGATCTCATCCCCTCTGTTTCCCTGCCGACTATGCGCCAGATAGGCCAAAAGCTCGACTCCCTTTCCGATAGGCTTCAGGCACTGCTTGAGCGCGCCCCGCTGGAGACGAAGTTCAAGGACGAAGGCCTGCAAGGCATGCAGTGGATATTCGCAGTCAAGATGGGTGAGAAGGTCCGCCGGTCGCTCGTGAAGCAAGGCATCTGCAAGCCGTGGCAAGTCATGCCTTCGCGGGAGAATTTGCAGTGGCAGGGGGAGCTGAACCAAGCACTTGTGAGTGTCCTGGAGAAGCTCCGCCCTGTGCCCACTGCTGATGCCAATGTGCAGACGCAGCTCTTCATGCTTAGCGACAAAGAATTCTCGTTTGGGCAGCTCACCGGGATGGAGCCTGTCTGGATTGCCGACCGAAACGCGAAGGTGTGGAGGCTCGAAATCGATACTCTGTTTGTGGACCTGGTGAAGCGCGGGGAGGAGGTCGCTGATACCCAGAAGCATTTGCAGACGGGGTTTGCGTTGCCGGAGAGTGCGGGCAGTGTCTCGATCAAGGACTACTGTCGTGGCACTCGGACTGTTGAGGACGAGTGGGAGATGTTCGAGTGAGCATCTGTCAGTCGGTACCCTTGCCATATTTTTGCTTTCTGGTATCCCGCCAAAAGGCCTCAAACCAGCCAAGTGCGTCGCAGCTCTAAAAGTTGTCATCAAACTCACAAAAACCCGAGGTAAGTTCCTTGTACATGGAGTTAATATGTTGTTGCCTTGGAGCGTTGATAAAAGGTAATGTTTCGTTGTTAATCCTCGAAGCCGGATGGTAAAAAGATTCAGGTGTTCCGATATGATCATGTGGGTGGAGCTTTTTCTGAGACCAGAGTCGAGCGCGTGTGGAAGTTGACTTTGGACGCGGACCATGACTTCGAAAAGTAACTCTTATGATGGGGACAGCGTAGCGTACCCTTCTCTGGCTTGTTCCTTGGTACCGAGTTTTTTAGTTTAATAAGCCTTAGTCATTGCGGAGGGTGAACCGTAATAGAATAATATACTTTCCAAGGATTTCTCAGGTTGCCCTTCCAGTCAATCACCAGTTCCTCGTCCAAGCCTTTAAAGCATTATTCAGTCTCTGGTACGTATCCCACACATATGCCGAGCCAGTGATGCCTAGTTCAAAAGTAGTACTAATCATGCCCCAGTGCTTCCTATACGTGCACATCAAGGAGAAGTATGGCCAGGAGTTGTTACCGGCGTGGGCGGTCAAGTGGATTGTTGACCGCAAAGACCGGCCGCTCATTCGGGCTCACTCATCTATCGACGGGCGGAAGCTCGGAGTGGCTGCTCCGTTGTTGGGGTGGATCTCTGATGCGAGTTCGGTTGTTGCACAGAAGAAGATAAAGAAGAAAAAGCAGGACGCCACAGAGAAGACGTAAGTGCCTTGTCACATCACTTGTACACTTGCTCACATATCGATGGGCTATCTCTAGGGTCGAACAGGCCCCAAACCCTCCCGCCAAATGGTTCTCGATCATTGAGGCCAAGCCGTCCTCCATCCCCAAGGCTAAATCATCTTTGATTCCTTCCAAGGCCATTGCCAACACGGCCAATATCATGAGCGACAGCAAGATTGACGTCACGAAGGATTTGGACGATCTTGTAGATATCCCCATCCAAAGTTCAAAGGGGCCCACGCGATCTGAGACCGAAGCATCTCTGATTGATAATGAGGGGTGGGCACTCGTCGACGAGGGCGATTTCAGCGATATATAAAGGAGCTCTCGGGTCTCTCTAACGGGATGAATGGATTTCATCATAAATGCCAAAAGATCGACGGGTACCATCACCCCGGCCAGAGGATTTGGTGGAGAAGAGTAGCTGACAGTGGCGGCTGATAGGGCCCTTTGAATTTGCGGCGATTTATGCCGATGCACCTTATTTTCTTTCCGTGCGCTTAGTTGTTCGGAGCGGTGGTAATCAATTGCGTGTCGATTAACTCCAGGAGTGGGCATTGGGGCGAGACGGGTAAGCCATCAGTGACGCCTTTAGCGGACCTTCAGCCCCGACAAATGGGAACCTACCGTGCTTAAATGTCAAACGCGTCGGCGGCGATTATGCTTACTTGGATGATCCTCTCTGAATCTACCACATTTTCTTGCAACCTTTCAGGACCATGACAGTGATTCAGCTATTCGATTGGCCCGAGCATATTCCAATAGTTAATTTAAAGGAAAGAAGGAATCGAGCGCCGGCATCAAGTTTATATGTAGGCTGTTAATTGTGGTACTCGCTACCGCTCTTCGTCACCCACGACGCGAAGTTGCAAAAACTCCATCTTGAACCTCTTCGAAATCGCATCGGAAAAAACCTCCATTATTTTCACTCCTGCCCCCAAGCAGCAGTCGACGCGATCGCCATGTCAGGGCCCTGGGATAGCGATAAATTAAAGAAAAAGTCCAACCTGTCCGCCGTCAGTTCCAAAGACGACCCATCCTCTTGCAGAAGGTAATCCTTGAAAATTGAGCGTTCCCCGTTGAGATTGTTAAAGAGAACCTTGCAGGTGAAAGGGGACGTTCAAATGCATACGCATGGGTCAGCCTCTCTTGAGGGACACTGGACATGGCGATCGTTAGTCCAGAATCTATGCTTTGACGTTCTCATTGTAAGCAGAAGTCCAGATTGATAGGATGGCAAAGCTTCCGAAAAAAGCGTAACCCCAGCTTATTATAGCAAATATTGCCGCCTTCCTAGATATATCCCTATTTGTCCTGATGAGACTGATCCGCTAACTGTAATACGACAGCGACTTGCACCTCCCGTCCGCGTCCCGCTATGAAATATCTCCCTGTCATCCCTATTACTACACGTATATGCAGCACTTCGTCCACCGTAACTACCCAATCAACTTCTCCCTCCGTTATGATCCATGCCCCATGTCGAGGCACGTCAAAATGCAGCCGATGTTACTCGAATCCTCCAGTCCACCTCGTTGCAGCAAGACCCCTCCTTCCGTTTATGGACACATCTCACAACCTCTTCAGTCTCCTGTGCAGGCGCATCTACAAGACGCTGGGCAGTACGGCGTAAATCGTCTTTAGCTCGTTGGAATTGGGCAGAGTGCGCGCTCGTGTAGCCCATGCCCCCATTCCAAGCGTCCGCGGTCCATCGCCGCGACACTGTGCATTGTAACCTTCATAAGCCCCTTTAGAAGCTAATTTAAGGACTCTAAATCAACTTCATTCAGCATCCGTAACAACTCCCTTATACCATAGATATTGCTGCACCAAAATCTCAGTTCGGACACTTGATGGGATGGCTGCTGCAGAGATGCCAGTAGATGTTTGATCTGTTGAAATGCTCTTTCATGGCAGCGAGGAATCTGAATCCCGTTGAAAATATTGGACAGTCGTACTGAATTTCAAACACAATAAGGGCCAATATGCGGTAATGTACGCCTTTTCGTGCGGGAGAGATCGAGAAGATTGGCGGGTCGGGGTTGTCTTTGCGGTTGGTCGTGGAGTCCGTGCATCTTGAAAAAACACAGCCTGGTGGCATAATTGCTCAAGGCCTTCTCGTATTATTTGCCTGTTGACCTGTAGCCAAACTGGGAGTTTGGTAGTGAATCCTGGTGGATTGGTTGTTGGTATAAATAAAGAGCCTGACAGGGACATAGCCCTATGTATAGTGCCATAGAAAGCACCAAATGGAATCCTTAATTGCAGAAATCGGACGACCGCTTTTGTCCACAATTTTTCGTTAATGACGTCCCGAATCTCACGTGGAAGAAGCTGAAGAAGGAGCCATGGCTCGCAAGATAGCCCGGGTTGTGCCCGCGCCGGAATGGGCCTAGCAACCGGAGCTCTGGTCGACCCTTGGACTGCGAGTGTCATCGGATATAGTCGATCCTTTTGGTGTTGACCCTCGAGGAGAAGAATCCCTAGCGTCGTGGTGGTGGGGGTAACCGTGCTGGAAGTGAGCGAGCGAAGTGCCGTGGAGCGCGTCCTCCAGATATTTGAGCGCGTATCGCGTGCTAGGCAATTGAGGCTTTTACCTACGCGGATAGTAGCTGGTCCGTATGCTATAGACAAGGGCGATCTGAGGAATTTCCATAAGCGCGCGAAGTCTCAGTGAAAGGTCCTAGAACATGAGCTGTAGATTCGTAGGAGTACGAAGTCCGTTTTCTGGGTTACGCCTCTCATGCGCGAATAGCTTCACAGCTCAAGGGATGTACCTTGGAGGGTTCTCCTGTTCATATGGAGGAAGATCGTCCTCATTTGGTCCCCTTTGCCTTGCAACTCCTCCCGCGCCTTCACTTCTCGTAACTGGCTCTTCCCTCGTCCTTTCCATAGTAACAACGTCTGACTCTTCCCTCAGTCTTGGCCATCGATTTTGCTGTAATGGTAGTCCTGTGTTCCCATTCTTCCGCCGCAACCTCCTCTTTCTCGCCAGCACAAGGATTGCTACGAGCAAGATTATTGGGATCAACACACCTACCAGGATCCCCACAACCCTTGAAGTATTTGGGCTAGCATTATAACTCTTGGAGGGTGGAGTGGAATAGCTCCATGTAGTAGTCGTGGGCCAAGGTGGGCGTGTGGGTGTGGGCCAGGTTGTGGTACTCTCAATGTATGTAGGGGTGAATGAGCTAGTTTGGACGAGCGTGACTGTAGGTCCGGTATGAGTTGTCAAATTGTAAGACTCCTTGTCCGGTCCATAATTCAGCTCAATAATATAGAGGGGTAGAGCTCTTTCGACTTGTTCGGGTGGCTGCGCTTCCTCGAACGCGCTTTGCCCGAAGGATAATTTGGAATCGCCTGTGTTTTCGCCGCCATGCGCGTAGCCGTCCTGGGCCCATTTGAGGATGATACTGCAATCGGGGGGATATGAGCCTGGTGGCCAATAAACTGTAAAGTGTAAGATTCGCAACTGAGCGTTGGCCTACGGGATGAGTAGGCAGATGAGCTGTAGAGGCCTACACGGAATGGGATCTCCGGTGGGAACACATACTCGCGTCCCATTATCCGGAGAGCAGTATGTCGTGTTCGCTGCTCCCTGGCATGCTGTTATGGCTTCTAGCCGCGTAGTATTCGTTATGGTGGAGAGAGTATCGTAAATATCACACATCGCTACGCCGGTTTGTCAGCCTTCCGCACTGGAACTAGACGGGCCGCCAACTGTAATATTTACAGTGATTGTTCGCCATACTTCACAGAGTGCATTGATAGAGTTTGCAAAGCGATAGCCTTACGACGGAAGCTGCGCGGCATTGTATAAGAGGGGTACCGGTGAATCTCGCGTACCAAGAATTACTAGTTTGAAAGTGGCAGGCTGTACTCGGGACTCCTTGGCTGGTGCGGCGAGTGAGTGACGGCAGCAAGCTTCGTAAAGGCAATGGCCAGACCGGGTTAGAAGTAATTCTTATGCAGGGTGCTCTGCTTATCCGATAGCGTGACTGCCTTCTGTTCACCGGGCGTCCTTCATCTTCAACACTCGAACCCGAAGGCATCTTTGAAGTAATTTGCTACGCATTTGCCCGAAGGAAGCGAGCCTAAGCTTATCTTTGAGAAGCCTCTCATGAAAGAAAGTGCAGATCGACCGCGCGCAAGTATGCTCGCTTGCCCCTGGTATTGGAGTCCAGATGTATGGGAATCTAGGGACGCGGTCAACTTGCTCATTCGTGATATTGGTATGGATTGTATGCTGCAGATTACGATATAATACGACCAGTAAGAGTTGTAATGGAACGGCAACTGTGTTAAGTGAGACTGAGGAAATGATCAGGCTTAGAAAAGCACCGCCAAACGGACATATACTACCAATAACCCATCTCGTGCGCCCGGTATAGCGGAAAAGCGACCGATAGGAAACGACCCCTATCCCTTGTACTCTGATGAAACCTCCGACCCCCAATATTAACACGCGCAGCCCTCTTTCGCACCTTCCGCCCTAGCACTGCCCAGGTTCACCCGCGCCTCCTCTTGTCGTCCCAAGTTTGTTTGACCACCCGCTCCTCTAGGACCCTTGAGGCTTGTTTCCGGGATGGCGTTCGCAATAGCCGTGAAAACCTCAGCCACATTCTGACCCGTCTTCGCGCTGGTCTCGAAAAACAGAAGTCCCTCCTCCTCCGCATAAGCCTTCGCGGTCTTGACGGGTACTCTCCGCGCATCCGCGACGTCCTCATCGTGTGCTTCCTCGCCCTCAGCAGCGGGCGCTGCATCCACATCCTCGGCGCCGTCCTCGCCGGCTGCGCCGGCCAAATCCGATTTGTTACCCACAAGCGCTATGACAATCCCGGGCGAGGCTTGGCGGTGCAGTTCGGCGACCCAGTGTTGGGCTTTTGTGAGCGACGATGGCTTCGTGATGTCGTAGACCACGAGCGCGGCTTGGGCATTGCGGTAGTACATTGGCGCGAGGGAGGCGAAGCGTTCTTGGCCGGCCGTATCCCAGATCTCGAATTTGATGGTCCGCGTGGGAAGATTGCATTTTTGGGTAAGGAAGGCAGCTGTGTAGGGATGGTGTTAGCACCGGTGTGTACCATGGGTGGATAAGATTGGGCCGCGGTGACCCAGGGGCGTCAGGAGTAGCACTTACCGCCTATTGTGGGTTCCTTATTCTCTTGGAAGTCGTTGTTGACGAAGCGCATGACGAGAGAAGACTGGTCAAAGGTTAGCCATGCGCGCAGCTCCCCCATACATAAACCACTGTGTGTACCTTCCCGACAGCTGCCTCGCCCAAGAGCACCAGCTTTACGCTGCTGCTCGGCTTCGACTGTGCTGCTGTGTCCGCCATTGTGAGATGTGTGCGGTCTGGATTGATGCGACGTCTGGATAGTCTGGGGTCGAGAGCGAGCGATGATCGTGACACAGCTCCAACAAGTGGTAGTCTGAGACGTGGCCTTTGTAGAGGATGTAAATGGATGGCGGGCGTAGTGTTGTCGCAGGCAGACAGTTTGGTGCTGCGGGAGCATGACGCGGGCGAATCCCGGTGCACGTGCACATGCTA
This sequence comes from Lentithecium fluviatile CBS 122367, assembly GCA_010405425.1. NCBI lineage: Eukaryota > Fungi > Ascomycota > Dothideomycetes > Pleosporales > Lentitheciaceae > Lentithecium > Lentithecium fluviatile. The sequence goes on along the minus strand of MU005597.1, from coordinate 202,606 downwards.
AGCCTCATTTGGTCATCTCTATGCAAATAGAATTCAGAAATTAGAATCGCGACAACGGAACATCAAACATTGCCATCACCACGATTCCCCTTTCCCCGTCTCTTCTGCGTTGCAGCCGCACTGAAAAACGACCTGATCTGCCTCCCGCCTTGCAGATAAAGCCAAGAGCAAGCGTACACGAAGACAAAGTTAAACACAACGTATGCCCCGAATATCCCAAAATCTCTCCAGAAATGACGCTCGAACACGTTGAAGCTAGCTCCCTGTGCAGGAGGAAGAAGAAGAAGAATTTAGTACTCGTTTCCTGAACAGTGGGACAGTTTAGAACTTACAAATTGGTCACCATTCTCAAACTGACAATATCCGCAGAATCCATCAGCCAAGGCCTGCACATAGCCCCCGGCCTGCATAGCATACGGACCCATGTAATCCTCGCAACTCAACCCCGGTGGAAGCTGAATGATGGCCAACTCGTCCTTCGAGCATGTGACGGACACCTCGTGGATCACCAAACCGAGCATTGCCTCTAGCAAGTAAGTAAATGGCGTTACATGGTACATCCACTTCCAGAACTTTGGAAGCGCGAAGAACGGTACTGCGATTCCACAGAATGAAATCACGAACATGAAGAATAGAGGAATGAAGAATGACGCAAGAGATTCGGATGGTGAGAATGCAGCAATGCCCTGCCCGAGCCCCAGATAGAAGAGCTCATACAAGACGATGAGCATCCAGACCTTGAGCGGGACTAGGTCGCCTCGTGGGAATCCGATTCCAAAGTACCAGCACGCCCAGTACAGGGTTCCAGCGAGGATGCGATAGGGAATTTCCGAGACAATAGCTCCCGTGACGAAAGCAAACCAGGTATAGATCTTTGCCTTTGCCTCGCGTGACGCGTAGATGTTGCGGGCCTCGAGGAAGCGTGGCTGGAGCTGCTGCATGAGCGGTGGTGCAATGATGAGAGTCATGAATACAGTGAAAAGCCGGGACTGCATGTCGATTTGCGAATTACCCAGCATCCAGAAGCTGAATGTGCTAAAGAGGCCGACGAAGACATGTAGGATTAAGATGCCTGTAACATAGTCTCGGCTACGCCACATGGAACTGAAGGAGCGGTGGACGACAGCGCCGATTTGGACGTGGATAGGCATGGCATACTCGGCGGAGTCTTCCATTTGGGGACGAGAAACAACATTTAGGCGAACCATGTCTTCAATCTCTTGAGTCAAGAGGGCGTTTTCTTTCGACCGACTCCAGATTTCAGCCCAGTCATTGCCCTTCTGGTTGGGGTTCCCGGCACCGATTGCTTCGAGCATGTACTCAGCGGGATTCGCTTTTGGTGGGCACCTAGGCGCACCATTCCTTTCGAGGTAGTCTAGTAAAATGCGGCTACCGTGTCCAAGCTCACCGAAATACACCATATGGCCTCCACGCTTGAGAAGAAGAAGCATATCGAAATATTCGAAGAGCACAGCCGATGGTTGATGAATCGTGCACAATATTGCCTGGCCTGAATCGGCCAATTTGCGTAGTAGTCGCACGATATTAGCCGCGGCTATCGAGTCGAGCCCAGAGGTCGGTTCATCTAGGAAAATGAGCAGCTGCGGTTTGCTCGCAAGCTCGACCGCGATTGTTAACCTCTTGCGCTGCTCCTGATTAAGACTCGCCCCAGGCGTACCAATCACTGCTCCAGCAATCTCCCGCATTTCAAGAAGGTCAATAACTTCCTCGCAGAACTGGTATTTCTCCCGGAGTGATACGTTCCGAGGTTGACGAAGCTTCGCCGAAAAACGTAGGGCTTCTCGGACAGTCTGGGATGGTTCGTGGATATCCATTTGCTCGGCAAAGCCTGCAGAACGCTGGAAAGAGCTTGGAAGTGAATGTCCGTTCACCCGGAGATCACCTGTCACAACGCCGAGACGGATTCGTTGAGCGAGCGCATTCAGAAGCGTAGTCTTCCCGGCGCCTGATGATCCCATAAGCGCAGTAAGCTTCCCTGGCTTTACATATCCTTGGATTTTGTGCAACAGCTGTCTCGTTCCATCCTTGTATGGAATGGTGTAATCGACGTTCTGCCACGTAAAAGTCGCTTGGGATTCGGTACCTGGAGCTTGAGGATGCACGGTTTCTGCATCCTCCTTGCCTTGTGACTTTTCGTAGTATTCGTCCTCGGAGTAGTGGTCCTCAGAGTAATCGTTCTCACTCTCATCATCTTGCACTCTTTTCCTTTTCAAATGCGGAGTTTGGTTTCGTTTGAAGATGGTGACCGCACCACCTCCTTTGACCGGACCCTGTGCCTCCATACCTAGAGCAGTCACACCGACAAAGAACAGAAAAAATGCCGAGATAATGCCAAGGTTCCGCCAAAGATGCGACTTCCGAAATCCAAATGAGACTTCTAGATAGTCTCTGCCGCTGACCGAGGTAGCTCCGGGCCGACTGCCCTGCACGGTGCAGGATTGAAATTGGGGGCGCGCCGAGGGCCCTGGAGGTATGAGATTCGGAGGAACGCAATTGATGTCCAAGCCATCAAATTCGTTTACCATCAGTGCTTCGAAACAGTACTGAATTGGGTTCAACCACCGTACCCAGGCGAGCCAGGACTTCATTTTTTTCGGTGGAATGATGTAGTCTGTGTAGACAACAAGAGCTTGCATTCCCAAGCCCGTAAATCTTGTGGCCGCGTCTAGCGACGGGGCTGTTGCTCCAATAGCCCGAAATGCTGCGTAAACAGTCATTGTAAGTAAGTACAGAAACAGATTGGTGACGAGAAATCGTGTTGCCGTCCGTTGAAGTCCCGACATAAAGTAAACGATCAAGTTGAATGTCGTTACTTGAACGAATAGTAGAGGAATATCGAGTACGGTTTGAGCAATCGCGTAGGCTGCCGGCCGATAGAATGAAAAGCTTTTGTGCTTCATCAGAAGAGGGCGTGCCTCAAACGCAGCTACGACACTACGTTAGCCACATCAAACCACATTTGAAGGCAGGAGAGCATCTTACGGGTCAGTTCAGCTAGAGCGAGCAGGGCATTGAAAAGGAGCATAAAGAATAACACTCCTCCACGCAGGAATATGCCTTCAGAAGTTCTCGGCATATTGAAGAAGAGTGAACCGACGATGATAGCTTCGAACAGGACTCCGCCCCACTTTCCAGCTTAATTATGTTCAGCAAAATCTTCAGGAGGAAAATTTTGGGCATTTGACGTACCGAGAGTTTGGGGGTCACCTTTCAAAACCAAGGACTGGCGATGGGCTAAAACCAAGACCTGTTTCCAGAAAGGTAGTGAGTAGTTTTTGGTCTTTGTGGCACTCGATTGTGCGTCCATTCTCTTCTCCATCATATTATACAACTTGGCTTCAAACTGCGCAATGTCCACCTGATTTCTTGATCGCTGGTCGCTTGCTCGAAAAGCCTCCGCGAATTCTCGTGGGTTGCGTGGTATCCAATCTTCGAATCCGGGGCGAATTTTTCGCTGGTATTCGCTTGATACCGATGTCAAGAAGTCTGCACTGGTCGACCGTTCGGGCATTTCGAATCCCAAATCTTTGAAGTACTGCACAGCAGACTTAGTGGGGCCAAAGTAACAACATTCCCCCCCATCAATGAGCAGAACTTTATCGAAACAGTCCCACATGTCCTCGCTTGCTTGGTATAAACCCACGGCCGTTGAAATCCGTGCTGTGTTTGTCATTGAACGTAAGATTCTGACATATTCTAGCGCGGCGCTTGAATCGAGACCTCGTGTAGGATCGTCCCAGCATTGGGTAGAGGCCTTTGTGACCAAAGCCTCAGCGATAGAAACCCGCTTCTTCTCTCCGCCCGACACCCCTCTCTTGAATTCGTTTCCGACAATCGTTTCCATGGTGTGTTCAATCCAGAAGAGCTTGGTTGCCACCTGGAAGAACTCTCTGACATAATCTTTTCGAGATTCACCGTCCTTTCGGGAGTGTGGTGCTGGTGTCCGAGATTTGAGCGCGAACCTCAGCGTGTCCTTGACTTTGAGTGTGGCATAGTGTAGGTCTGCCTCAGGATTGTACAGGACTTCGCTGCGAAACTTTGCAGCCATCGTTGCTGCGCTCTCTCCGCCATACGAGACCTTGCCATCTACCTTCTCGAATCCATCCCGCTGGTTCCCAATTACTTTCAGGAATGTTGAAACGCCCGCTCCCGGCCTTCCGAGCACAAGAAGCATTTCCCCAGGCCTAATACAACCAGTGAACTTATTCAGAATTGTCTTGATGGGCGGGTTTACGTCAGTGGCTCCGCTTTTGAAAAGGCCCAAAAGGGCACGAGACAAGCCAAGGAAGACGTCCCCAACAGTTGGCTGTATCGCGGCTCCAAGAGCCTGGCCTTTAACGGTAACGTTCTTGAATATCACACCGAGGTGTCTCGTTCTTTCCTCTTCTGATTGCTTCTGTCTTATGCGACCGAAAATCTTCTCCATAAGTTTATCGAGCTCCTTCAGGTCGTTCTCCTTCTGACTGGTCAAGGAACTCCCCTCGGTAACGTTGCTGAACTTGCGTTGATCCATCGTAAGTAGCTGTGCCATATCCTCCTCGGTCATTCTCCGGCTGAATGATGGGCCAGGACGTTCATTCAGAGACATCCTTGTAGACAGGCTGAAAGGTGATCTTGGTATTCGCCTTGAATTTGGCCTCGCCCATTTTGGCCTCTGATTGGGGGGCAATGGTATCGTCATGAGACCACTGTCTGGCGCTGTTTTGGCCTTGGAATTCAATTCATCTTCCATATTGGAAATCAACACGGTGCTTTTCCTTGGCGACGACACCGTTTCGTTCTCATCAGCGTCCAGCGCATGAGAAGGTGCAATGGCGTAAGGACTAGTAGCGCCTGGTTCTCTGGCGTCATCGGGTTTGGTATTAGAAGTATCCATTACCGAGGAAACTCGGGCCGGGTTCAACTGTTCTTTCGTCACGTTCCAGGATTTCCGACACTGGAGGAAATGGTATATGATTTGAAGTGCGCGAGAGCGAGGTAAAAAATTAATGTTGTGAGATTAAACCAAGAGTGCGTGGTTGATGTGACTTTCGAAAAGAGACATGCACAAATTTGATTCGAAGCAATGCACATCTCCGGGGAAATCGAAACGGAAGTCTAGGGACTGTTTGGTCGGAGTGAGAATGCTATGCGATACATTCCATAGTCCCTCATACAGTCCACGTGAGGAATCACCAGAAACACCGCATTAAGCCTCCAGGAAGAGGCCCACATTGAGTCATCGAGTCAATTGGGCTGCACACGTACCTCATACAGGTTTTGCTGGGTTCACCGGACTTGGCGTTTCTTTACCCTAGAAGTTTCTCTGTTCTTTCCAAAGCCTGTTTCTGCCCACAGATATTTGTTTATTGGCTCGCTACATGTGTGAGTCCCGGAAAACTGGGCATTCTTTTGTAAGACCAATCAGGGCTCACGATTTATCCGGCTTCGTCTTTTCCGTGCTTCAACTAGCCCACCTTCGGTACCCACCGCGTGCAAGTCGAAACATTCCGGTTCGGTATCACATGCAGCTCTTGGAAACAACAACTGACCGCTGAGCGATTTATTCACGTTTCTCAATTTCGAGACAGTTCCGTGTAGGGGATTGACTCGGTACGAATTCTGCATTTGGGCTGCGTCCGAGGTATCCGACCCGGAAGAGATCCTTGCTGCGACATTTCCGACCGGAGTGTGTCCGTCCTATCCAATGATGGCGAGGCGGGTTTCCGGCGCTCGGAAACCGGAGCAACAGCGGCGGCCGAAGTCAAAAATGAAAGCGATAATGTTAGAAGCCATACAAAAAGTAAAAACGCTCTTCGCGAGCTAATATCGTCATAACAGTATAGCAGATTGTTTTTACTACCGCACCTCTTTAGTATTGCAAGAACACAAGAACATTATGTATTGTTTAGATCTGTCAAAGTTATCCTTCTAGCGATGAGTTCATGGATATCAACATTGCGAAGACGAAAATGCACCTTCTGGTAGAACTATGGACTGTACAACTGATTTTTATTTTTATTTTTAAATACAAAGGGAGCCGATTCGGTTACTTCATAACACTACTAGCTACTCGTCTGTAAGTTTACATCTAAAAGTCTTCTTCCAACTCTGTCTCAATAGCCTTCACGGTAAACACTATATTTACAATACTCTGAATTCCGAACACCACAGCCGTCAGCCAGAATGTCAACGCCCCGTTCCATGCCAGCGGCCCTCGTTTTACGCAGTGCATCGCTATGCCAGACCCTAGTAGGATGGGCGATGAGAGATTGACCCATGCGACAAGCCGAGGAAACAGCGGCTTCGCTCTCTTATCAAGAAGTATTGCGAATGCGAACGCCCAATTTTGCACAATAAACGGGGCAAAGGGCATAAATGTCATCATCCAGCTCAGGTCGTTCAATGCTTGAGTGATCTCTGGCGGTCGCTCCAGCCGATATGCGGTCGTTGCGAAGAAAATGGCGGGTACGGAGAAAGTGATGCAGGCCCAGGCTCCGGAAACTTCTTGTGCTGAGATGAGGGAGTGGCCCACGCCAGGTATGCGCTTCATTTGTTGCGACATCGCCGCTGTGAACGAACCGTAGAAGGCACCTGAGAGAACGAAGAATGACGCTCCGACTTTGTAGCCCACGTTATGTTCTTGGTAATGTTGTACGACTTGCTCGGCAGTGAGGGTGGGCGCGGCCGGTGGGAAATTCCCTGAGGCAATGAAGAAAATGAAAGAGAATGAGGTGTAAAGAAGACCGCTGTAAGCGCACGCGCGATCAATAATCTTGTTGGACAGCTGAAACTTGCGGGACGGGGACGTAGAAGCTGCGCGAAATGTATCGGTGTCATCAGTGGGTGAGCGATCACTGGGCTGGCAGATGACGGTGCGCTTTCTCTCCAGGTTGAACCGCATCTTGTGAAATGATGATGAGATCTGATATGCAAAATCGAACAAGCATCGCCAGATTATAACCTAGGGGAAGCTGACTGGCACTGCAAGTGGTCTAGTCTCGGGGGCTCACATTGCGTGTCAGCCTTTCTTAGAGACAGCTGATTCACCTCATTACACAGCGTGCCTCTTGTAAGCGTACTCATTTCTTACCAGGACATCCCAGTATGACACGGCAATGATACAAATCCCCCGAGGTGGGTCCGGGGGCGTTTAAACCATCTTCAATATGTGCCGGAAATCGTACGTGAGAAGTGGAGACTGGAAGATGAAACTTCAATATCATACGAAAGAGAAACATTCTCGAAGTTGCCGGGCTAAAGTTGAAAGGATTCCATATTTTCCCGGCGGAATTGAACCTTCCGAATGCATCAGCACATGTGGAGTGGAGTCGCATTCATGCAGTTTATCACCGCATTTCCTTTTCGAACAACTAGCTCAAAAACACGGAGAAACTACGGAAGATCCGGCCAAAACATTGGAATGTGCTAGATGATCTCTCGTCTGGGGCGCCTCGGTGTAAAAGAGAAGGCCGTCAAATTTGGACTTAAAATTAAGACGTCGACCAACCCTCTGTATGGGAATTTCCCGCCAATACTACTCACAATGTATTTGCAGACGTGTGTAGCGCTCTCAGTTGCAGAGCTCTCTGCTCTCAAGCTCATGCACGGAGTTCCATCTATACACGACATTATTTACTCCTTTCTCGTCTTATTCTTCCTTCAGTATCTTTCTATCAACCTGTACTACACCTGCATCTACCCATTCTTCATCTCCCCCTTGCGCTACATACCAGGACCAAAGGACCACCACCCTCTCATTGGTCAAACCCTCAACCAATTCCGCGCAAACGGACCCTATGAGTTGTATCTCTCATGGAGTCGCAAGTGGCCAGATGCGCCATTCATCCGGTACATTTCCTTTGGAAACACTGAGACACTTTTGGTAAACAACTTGAGAGCACATCAAGAAGTGTTATCGACGAAATGCTACTCGTTCGTAAAGCCGCCCTTCTTCGCAAGAATCGTGGGTGAGGTGACGGGGATGGGTCTGGTGTTTGCAGAGGGCGAGGAACACAAGAGACAAAGAAAATTGTTGAACGGTATTTTATTCGAATCAAACAATGATTATGCTCCAGGCTTTGACTAATCTCCTTCAGGTATATTTTCAATGCCTAACATTAAGAAACTTTTGCCGGTCGTACAGTTGCATGGCAGATGCCTCACAAGGACTATTGACCAGCGTATCGGCGGCGACGTGTCTGCGGTAGTTGAGGGTAAATGCTTAGCTGCATAAAGTAATATGAGTACTTGCTAAGTAGACGTAGTTGTCTCTTTGTTCTCGAAAGCAACCCTCGATATCATTGGCCTCATCACCTTGGGCAAAGAGCTTGACAGCCTTAGCGCGAAGCCATCATTCCACGAATGCTACGATCTCATATTCAACCAATCGTCACTTAGCTCCGTTATCACCGCAATCAACACGTATATTCCCCTGCGAAGCTGGCTTCCACTCGAAGCGAATAGATCTTTCGTCGCGGCGAATAATGAGGTCAAACGCATCTTACGACAGCAGATCCGATTACGGGAAAAAGAAATGGCCACTAGCAAAATTGCAACAAAGAATTCCTCTCTGCCAATTAGCCGCGATGTTCTTACGTACTTGCTTGAAGCTCCACCTTCGCATCAGCAGCAATGGACTGAAGATGACCTGCTTGGATATGTATGTCTTCACTCCAATTCTTTTTATTGCTTAGATGCTGACTGACCTCAGCTCCTGAATTTCATGTCCGCAGGTATCGCCCACTTTGTATTGTCTCTACACAAGAACGCAGCTAATAACTTCTAGGTCACGAAACGTCAGCCACCACGCTTACCTGGGCAGTTCATGTCCTATCAATCCGTCCTGATATTCAAACAAAGCTTCGGAATGAAATCATGACCCTACCAACACACGGTGACCCAGATTACACTCAAATCGAAGGGCTTCGTTATCTCAACAACTTCTGCCGCGAAGTTCTACGCGTATACGCTCCTGGTACCACTCCTTCTTCCTCTCTTTTGGCGTTATAATAACACAATTTCCACAGCCGTCATGATCTGGCGTCAAGCAGCGCACTCCGTGGTCATAGAAAACACCCGTATTCCCGCCGGCACCAACGTCATTATCTCGCCCCAAGTATCCCAGTCCCACCCCCATATTTGGGGCTCTTCCGCCATAACTTTCGAGCCAGACCGTTGGGACTCGCTCTCGTCCGAATCAGCTTCCCCTTATGCTTTCCAGGCCTTTAGCAGCGGGCCTAGAGTGTGTATCGGAAAAGGGCTGGCGATGCTAGAGTTCAAGGCAATCCTAGTGGAGATTGTTAGGAAATATGAATTTGAGGCAGTGGAGAAATTGCTGGTACTGGAGAACTATTTGACATTGAGGCCGAGGGGGGGCCTGAGGGTGAAGTTTAAAATCACTGGAGAGGGAAAAGGGGAGGCGTAAGATTAGCGAGGGTGGACTGGGTGTTGAATTGGGAAGGGTTGAGATGGATAGGAATGGGAAATCTTCGGCTTGTTTGACTTTATTCTGCACTGTAGGTTTCTACTAGAGAGGGCGTGTCAACACCACTCACAAAATTGCAATTCCTATAACTGTATTGGATACTTAGGGATTTTGCTCTACTAGCTTCCATGATTACTTCCATAAAGGCACACCTTGGTACTTAATCCCTCCGCTAGGTTTTCGACGAAACATTGAAGGGAAACTATATTTTCAATTCAAGCTGCGGACTTCCAGTACCTTCAGGTATTCAATTGGAGCAAAGCGTGTCAGGCTAACTCTTTCAAGTCGCGCATTGATACTTCACAACCCCTGGAAAGACGTTGCACTATTCGGATCCTTTGTTTCGAATCGGCTCGAGCCGTATAAACACATCAGCCGATTAGAGACGGAAATAAGAGAAACCGAAGAAGGCCCCCCACTTAGTCCGTTTAGCATTTGTTTCCTTCACATGCCACTTCACATGCCACTTCACATGGCACCTCCGATTGATCCGATGATATTCCAGCAGTTGAGTTGAAAGAAAGAAGAAGAAATCGTGCGCCAGCATCAGTTGAATTTATATGTGGGCTGTTAACTATGGTTGCTCGCTACCACACTTCGTCTTCCACAACGTACAGTTGCAACTTTCCATCTCTAGCCTCTTTAAAATTGCATCACGAAAAACCCCTAATCATTCTCTCACTCCTGCCCCGAGCAGCAGTCGATACGGTCGCCATCACACGGCACCTACCTTTAGCTTCATTACTCGCACCCCTCGCTGTATTCCGGTTACATGCCATAGGTATGAGTCGTGATAAAGCTTGAAGCGTAGGGTCTTTGTTTTAAGGTGGACTCGTGTTGTGTAGGAGCCGAGCGGCCGGACTGCAATTTCCAGTGCGTTGTTCGCAGATATTGCCTGATTAGGACCCCGCTGTTTATTGAAACAACCTCGGGCAATTGTGAGTTTATTCAAATGACCTAGGGAGAATGTTGGACTTATTGAAACGACCTCGGGGGATCGTTCACCGTAAACCGGCCCAAGTACCCTGGATGTCTTCTCAAGCTTTGCGCAACTTTTGTTTCCTCACGTTGATCAAACGAAAATTGTCTGGATTTCCTGCATCCGAACGGTGTTGCGAAACGGTATGTCACAGCTGGTTCAGAATTGTGTCTTCTCCCGAGGTCCGTATTCTTATCGTCCCCAGCGAGGGTATGCACGAAGTCCTTCATGCACAGAAGGGATATAAATTCATGGCGATGCCGTCCCAGCTTCCAAGTAAAAATCACCGAAACATACCCGTGCCTCTTTTCGCAGTACAGTATCACCACTCAGTCATTCGGCCATTCAGAATGACCCATTCACGCCACGACTCCGCTGCGCAGCTCTCAACACTGGGAAATGTCTCCAAAGAAGATTACGGCCAGATACTGTCCACATTCCTCTCCGGGATCGATTTCTACATGCCACCGTTCAGCTACGACTTCTCCCTTGAAGATCCGGTAATGGCCTACTTTGCACGTCAGCCTAACTGGCCTCCTAATCTCACGGAAAAGGCTGTTGGCATGGCCAAATGGATGTCCACCGGCCTCGGAATGTGCTACCCGTTTGCCGAGAAAGACATTCAAGTCGCATACGGTATCCACGCTACCTATGTCCTCTTCATCGACGACATCATCCATGAGCTTGGGAATGCTCTCGACGAATTTGAAACCCGCCTGGTGAGCGGCAAACCACAAAAGTCACCGATCCTGCAATCATTGGTCAACTTCCTGCTCGACAACGACACATACATGGGGCCATATGCCGCAGCCATGAATACGAAGGCAACCATCGAATTCATCTGCGGTTGCATCATGGAACGAGATTATGACGGAAAAGTTGTGCCGCCAGTCGGTGCGAAGAAGTTCCCCAGCTACTTTCGAGAGAAGACAGGCTACACGGAGCCGTATGCGCACTTTTGCTTCCCTGAGGCGATATTCCCCGAGAAGGATTACTTGCATGTGTACATGCCATGCATCCAGGATCTTATCGAGTTCATCAGTTACGCCAATGACATCCTTTCCTTTTATAAGGAATCTGTTGTCGGAGACGAGCGTTTGAATTATGTTTGCAACATCGCGAACACGCACGGATTAAGTGCCGCGGATGCACTGGGCTTGGTCTGCAAGAATGTTACGGAAAATGTTACGACTGTGCGGAAGGTGTTGAGGGATTATCCAGAAATGAAGGATACAGTTGACGAGTTCTTTCGTGGATACATTGCGTGGTACCTGAACCAGAAGAGGTACAAGCTTACGGATATCGTCGTGAAGGATTCCAAGGGCCAGCTCTTTAAGCTAACGCCCGCGGAGCCTAAGTTACTGCACAACAAGAGAAGAGAGGAGGCAAAAGCAATCGAAACAGAGGAGAAAGTGGCGCGAGCTACTGCTGTGGAAGTGTAGTTAGTCTAAGAGGACCTTTTCTTTTCTGTAGCTGTAGTAAGGCGCTGGCGCATTGCTATTTATGGTATTATACCTACGCCCTGTTGGTTACTAAGTAATTTTCTCTGCGATGGCCTTCTAGCTTAATAAAACATAGCTTGACGAAAAATAAAATTGCTAAAATACTACATATAATTCTAGCAGCGTATTTCAGTAATTATTGTTCAACAGACCATTCTCGCGGACCGAGTTGCCCACAGACACGTTTCGCAACCCCTCAAATGCTTACCTGAAGCAAGAGGGCTGTTTCAGTCCCCGTTCGAGCCAAATGCGCGAATAAAGTGCAGGACTCCATTTCCCATCGGTGACGTCAAACAGTTCCATCGGAACTTGCTCTGCTGCATGCGCCTTGGAAGCTGACCATGGGTACCGTACACGCGGATGGCCAAGCCGCGCCTCCAGGAACAGGCGCGTGCAAAGCCGTGGTCAGCCGCACGAGTCGATGCAGCTCCCGCCCAGCCAGACGTTCGAGATTCCACGGAATGACAGGCGTGTCATCCAGGCTTACAGGAAGGCCATCAGCCCGAGACGCTCAACCGCGGGCTCACTTGTCAAAGCTTCGCAGTCGAGCTTATCCGGCGCCGTGGGAGGACAGAGAGCTTCTGGGCCAACAGGCGCTTAGAGTGGACCCCTCAACGCCTGCATGACGATAATCAAGACCACGACGAAAGAGCTCTAGCCTACCTTTCCCCACAGCTCGCACCGCGGCACGCAATTCGCGTTCCATACCGGCACATTTAAGGCGCCCGCCATATGTTATTCTTCAGCAGCGCTCGGGCGCGCCCGACCTGAGGAGCTGTCCGCTGCTTGGATAGGTTTTACGATAGGAGAGACCAGACCGTGTCCGGAGGCAGCCTGAACTATGACTTGCATGAGCGCAACATGGGAAACTGAGAGGGGCATTTTGAGAGGGTGGTGTGATGCCACTTGTGGCAGGGCACCTAACCCCACGGCATACGGTGAGGTGGCTCGCGCTGCAATATGCACAGACGACGAAAGCAATCGTCGATCGTGCCAAGCCCTCAATCGCCGGGAGGGGGTCCTGTCAAAAAGTATTGAAAGGCACCTTTGACGCGCAGCCACACCTCGATTTGCGAGCAGGAGATGGGAATGGCGGCAAGCAAGCAGGCACAGAGCAGCTGTTCTGGACGCGACGATCGCAGCGACGGTCGCTGCCGGTCACAGCAGCGATCACTGAGCTCCGCTCGCAATGCAGAGCACCGCTAGGGTTCCCCGTGGCAGACGGACGGCGATCGGCCCAAGCGTGTTGGCGACGCAGATCGGCACCGGCAGTCGTCCCAAAGCGGAGAGCTGTATCGAGGCGCTCGAATCACAGCCGCGGGGCCGCCCTCTGGAGATGGAGGGACCGCTTTCTAGCGGCAGCACCTGCGCGAGCCAGGGACCTGCACGCAACACCAAAGGGTTCCTGGATAAGAGCTCCTAGCAGCGCTTCGCCCTCGAGGCAGGGCAGCTAGCAGGACGCGCCTGAAACATGTAATTATGGCGGCTGTTCGTCATTTGCGGGCGGGCGACTTAGACCTATTATAGCAACGGCGACAACTCCTGCCATCAGCCACCGTACCTCGCCCTATCATGGTCACGTTTGCGCTAACCGCTCCGCACTGCACGCACCGCACCCACCGCAGAGTCCGCTGACCAAGAGTACGGCGGGCAGGAGGTGCACGCGGCCGCAATAAATATTTCCGTGTCTGCTGCACCTGCATAGCTCCGCTGACATTCTGCCTTTTGTTTGCTGTTCCTGTTCCTGCCCTCTTTGTCCGTGCCGCTGAAACTGGAACCCATCGGACTTGCGTAGCGCCTGAGACGATCCGCCAGCGTGTAACGCAATATCCAAGAGGGGCTCCACCAGGGCACACTCCACATTATTTTTGTGACTACGACGCCGCCTCGACCCTGCTCGCGTCGTCCCTCGCTCCACGCACACCAAATATCCTCTCGGCTCCCGACGGCGCTCGAGATTGCCTCCTCTGCTGTCCTCACCTCTCCAGCCTATCGGGGCTGTGCTCGCTCTGGTCAGATTGCCTGCCGATTACGCTTCGCCCACCCCGACGAACAAAGCCGACGAGCGGAATTTTGTGCTGGCACACCATGACTGTCCTCAAGGCACGTACCTTTCTTTGACAATCCCGCACCCTTTTCCAATTGCCCGCGCTGACTCTGTTGCGTGCTGCAGGAACCCATCGCCGTCCGCCCAACAAGCCAGCACCGGCACTCGAGCAACATGGCCGGCTCGCTCCCCAAGTCGCGCCCACACTCGCATTCGGTGTCGGTAGGCTCTATCAACCCGGCACACCGCGTCACTCGCCGGAAGAGCATGAGCTCGAACGCAGCCGGCAACATTGCCGCAATGGCAGCCGCGGCCAAGGGCATCACCGGCGCTCCCCTGGAAGGAAGCAATGCCTCGCGCCGCATGTCGAAGCCTGCATCGCAGTTCCGGGGCCCTCACTTGAGCATGACTCCCTCCATGGCCTCGAGTGTTCCGAGCAATGGCTCCCCGTTCGCGCCTGGCAGCTACGGTGCGGCTGCCAAGAACGAGGCCGTCGCCGACGGACCTCCGCTGGCCGCTATGCCTGAGCACGAAAAGGGCAACTCGAAAGCGAGAATACGCCGCGCAAGCGAGGGGTCTCGCCTCGCAAAGGGCGACAGCAAGCGCACAAGTGGTAGCGAATTGAGATGTGAAAAATGTGGGAAAGGATACAAGCACAGCAGCTGTCTCACCAAGCACCTGTCAGTCGCCCCAAGTCTACCGCCATCCTCCCACACACTTTCACGGCTCATGACGAATGCCCTTTTTCCCACTGCTGTCTTCTGAGTTTTGAGTTGACTTTTTTTTGATTTAGTTGGGAGCATACGCCTGAATGGCAATACACGTCTAAGCTGCTTATTTCCAAGCACCAGCAGGTGCAGCTCCTCGAAGCAGCCTCAGTCCTTGTTGCCATGAACCAGGATGGCACCGACAGCGATCACTCATCTGCATCGCCGCCAGCCTCGGGTTCTGACCTGCGCGACGATTTGAGCTCCACTGACACTACCCCGCCCCCGCAAATGGACGATCACGCCGTGGGCTCCTTCCCTCGCTTGCCCTATGGCAGTCGCTCCTCCAAGCGTTTTTCTGCCAACAGCTCCGCATACAGCCAATCCTACCAGTCCACCGTATTTTCGGAAAACGGCCACTACCGCCAGTGGAGCAACGTGTCCGACCGCCCCACCACTTCGGGCACCTCGGTCGCAGGCTCGTATCGCGAAGATGAGAATGACCAGGCGGACCTCGCTGCTGCTGTTGGTTTGCTGAGCTGCTCCTACGGCACGCCCAAATCGGGGCCCGTTGCTCTCTCTCCCGATATTCCACCAGTGCCGCCGCTGCCAGCTAAATTTTTGGATTTTAACCATGGCTCCTCTTTATCGGGTAGCACCACCGTGACTGCGCAGCAATCGAGCGTGCGCCGTAGCAACTTCTACCACCCCGAGAGCCGAGACGTCGATATGGACAGCGAGAGCTTCGCAGATGATGACGAGTTCCGCCACAGCAACGCGCACAGCCGCGGGCGCATCGACGAGGATGACGATGCCTTCTTCGGAAGGATGGAGGAATAGCGATCCGTCCTGCGCGTAACGTCCGCCACGAGTCCGATGATCCTAAATTTGCCTTTGCCTTCTTCGACGTTTTCCGGTCTGTACCACAATCAGCAATGCAGCAATCTATCTCCGCAGACTACCTGGATCCCGTTCTGCAGCACCGAGGAGAGGGCCTTCATCCCACGTCGCGCTCTTGAGGTTGAAGCTTCGGATCCGGCCAGGTAATAACGTCGGTCTTGCGTTGAGAGCCTCATCACATATAGCAACCATTTCCCGGAGTTTATTCCTTCTCGTTCGCCATATCTTGATGTTTCCCACAAGCTTTTAACTACCTACCTACAAACCATATCAAATCTTCGACTTCTGGATTTTCGGGGGGAGTGGGATTGGAGTGTTTTTTCAGAAGTGTTGTTTCATTTCGGCACTGCCTGTCGGTCTTGACACTCGTCGTTCGGCCACCTGTTGTATATTGGGCTGGATGCGGGGGAGAGACGGGAGTGTGTGAAATGAGACATGTGACGGATATAACTGTAGGAGAGTTAGGAACAAATATTCTTGTTTCTGAGCCGAGTGATTGACAATGTGATGTTCATATGCACGCGCGGCTGGTGGAGAACAATCCTTCTTTAGGTTGCGAGATGCAGAAATGGGTGATGTGCGCACAGGTATTACCCGGGCCCGAGAATGTTGAAAGTTGTGAGAGACTGAAATACGCAGAGGAATCGCGACATTGTTGAGAGAGAGACGAAGAACCGAAAAAAGAACCGAGAGAGAGATAAGAAGAGGTCGAGATGCGCTAATGCGGCAATCACGATGTCGACGCTCCAGGGCTCGCTTTACCTACCTCGAGCAGCCCCTCATCCGCACCACTTACCTGAGCCAACCATCTACACTAACCTTCACATGCGAACCACCATCTCATCTCAGGCCATCTCAGGTCATGGTAACACAAGACCGCCGTCATTTCCGCTCTCACGTGACTTTGGATGAAGAAGGGACCAAATTGAATTCCAGTCGGCAGGGCTCCCGAGCGCGCACGAGGCTCTTTTATACTGGGCGCACATGAGCGCACGTCATGTGCACCACGGAAGGAATTCGTGCGTGAAACGGGAGATCTGGGTGATCGGGCAGATGCAATTGCACGGGTCGAGAGTGCGAGATGGGGATCTGCGCTTGTGTTGCGGTGTTTGGCGGGTATGACGACAGAGATCGTCGGGCGGGAGTGAGGCCGATGGGCGTTGGGGAGCCTGCGGTCGCTAGAAGAGTGAGGAGTGGATGGGCTGTGGTGGTGCTTCGTGCTGTTTTGAGTTGCGATTTTGCGGTCGTGGGTTGTGGTGATGGTGGTGCTGGATGTTGGTGCTGTTGGTGTATAGGATTGTGGATAGTGTAGTGGATCGCGATCGATGAGCTTGAGCCGTTTTGTATGCGGTTCTTTGCCGCGTGGAGGATGAGTTCATTTATTTGAAGTGGAGCATGGCTGGTTCGAGTAGGCGAAGGGTTGCTCCGGGCGTGGATTGACGGATCGTCTTATTATGTGCGAATGTTCATCGTTTTGGCGGCTTGGGTTAGGATGTGATCTTTACTTTTCGTGTCATGGGACGGTACTGGATCTCCTCCAAGTTCAGGCTGATGTGCTGTTGCCATATGGTACCGTTCTCTCGTGGAAGAGATGTACACTTCTTCATCGTTGCTGGCCTGTTAGAATGATACAGTCCCGCAAGGCTCTTCCGGGACGGTGCAATTGCGTCTATTCTGGCGTGTCTTGGATCCACCCACGTCGTTGGTGGTGTAACCATTCGCACGTGTTCAGTTCCGATCCAGATGCTGCGTTGATCTCCGGGTTCCACGGATCCCTTGCCCAGCGTAGGAAACAAAAAATTCTCCATCCTCCAACCATGAGGAGGGGAACCCAAAAGCAAAGAGCTGAGTACCTATGGCAGGCGACCTCTTGAGAAATCAAATGCTCGTCTTACCCTAACTTTTGCATCCATCTCTTCCAATGGTTCTCACCAACCTAAGGTCTCGCGACGCGGCGGCACATCCTAGAATACACCATCGGCTCCCTCGCATTCCAGAGACCTGCATGGCTTCGAACTTCTTCCCTCGAGTATTGAGGCGCATCTAGATTCGTCCACCAACAGGGCTTCAAGTACCATGCATGACACGAAGCCTTCACAGTGGGTTTTTCGATGACCGTTATGTTTTTCATCCTGCAGACAGTATGTATACAGACAATCGTTTGCGCAACCCAACATTGATAAAGAAAGCAAAATCCCAGAGAGGTGCAGATGAGGAAGAAAACAAGAATCCGCGAGCAAGTGAAGAAACTGAAGGTCCTTCACCGCGCTAACCCCGAACGAGCCGGAGCTCCACTACGACATCCGAGGCTCCGTCCCCTCTTCCGACGAGCTTGAGCTACGTCAGGGAAATGCCGATATGTAGCTGCACAGCTTCAAACCTCTTGTCCTGCTTCATTCGAACAGAGAATAGCTGATCCCTCAAGCTCCGCCAGAATGACTTCCTACATGTCCGAGTACCCACCAATCCCATTCGACCCAGCGTACAAGAAGTTCTTTGAAGACTTCTACGCAACATCAGACACACCAGATGCGCACTCCAAATATGTGGAGCAATTCACGCCCGACGCGACACTCGTAATGGCGTCTAAGAAAGCAACGGGTTCAGAAGGTCTGCGTCCACCACACCGTGCCCAACGCTACCATCCACCATCGTCCGCCCTTCGCCCTACCTGACCCCATCCTAACATACAACATACTCACACCCATAACCAGAAATCCTCGCCCTTCGGAGAGGCCTCTGGGAGAAAGTCACAAGCCGGGTTCACAAACCGCTCAAGATCTTCCCCTACGGTCCAAACTCGGATGAAGTGATGCTGCACGGAACGGTGCGGTATGAGCTGAAGGCCGGTGGGAAGTCGAGTGTAGACTGGGCGGCTTATGCACATTTGGTCAAGATTGACGGGGGTGTCAAGATGGATTTCTATCAGGTTTATTTGGTGAGTGCTCTTGTGAAGGGTTTTTTGGTGGTGCATCGTTGCTAAGAGGGGTACGTAGGATACGGCAGCGCAAGCCAAGTGAGCTTTGGGCAGGGCGAAGATAGGGCAAGTTCGGGTATTTCAAAGAGTAGATAGAAGGGAACAGACGGCCTGTGAAAGCAACCGTTGAAGTCGTACGTCGTATTGAAGAGGGATAGGAAAGCAGCCGTTGTAACTACCCAGATGGCAGGCCGTAGCTTGACGTCACGCCTCCTCATGGTAGCCCCCAAACCTCACAAATGCATGCATCTTCTTCTGAGCCTGCCCCTTTTGTAACCTTCCTTTTGAACGGTAATAGTCTGATGGCGACTTCAACGTTCTGTGATACAAACATAATCAATGGGCACCTAGAAGCTAACCGCTTTTGGACGGCGGAACGTCGGCGACATCCCTCTCAGCCCACAAATCAATGTCGCTCCAAATTGCCGGAGTCATACCATGCATCAGCCCACCAACAATGACCACCATTAGTCGCTTTCTTCGATTGCGCGAGCTTGCGTTCTAGGTGCCGTATATAGTGATAAGATATGTTATTACTAGTGGTAGAAATCTTCATATTTCCAAGCAACGCCCGGTTAGCTCAATCGGTAGAGCGTGAGACTCTTAGTATTCACGGTCTAAAACCACGATTTCGCGGCATCTCAAGGTTGCGGGTTCGACCCCCGCATCGGGCTATTTTATCTTCTCGTCTTTTTTTGGTATATTTCTAAATTTCTGTAATTCATATTTTGCCAAGTTTGTGGGTATATCACGAACCCAGATTAGCAAGGAACAGCATGCAACTACATCGCTCTTTTTTGCTTCCACGTATTCTACAGGACATGACTGTATTATGCTTCTCCCATAAATGATACGAACATTCATGTTTTCTAATCCCACCGTGGCTAGTAACGAGATACCGTGGCCGCCAATATAAGAAAGCATGTAACAGGTGCTGTCCATCCGGATACGTTTTACCAACATCATGTTACGCCATAGATTGGGTTGGCCATAGTTTTCAAATTCCTCCTCCAGTCCCACAGCTTCAGCAGTTTTGCTCCGTCTTTGGTAGGGTTCTTCACTATGCATTAACGCTTCGAATGTCTCCGGATATCTCTCTCGGCCATCACCGTAAATTAGAGCCAGCCCCATTCTCCTTCACCTAAAACACAGGCACCGTCCTTGTCGTATTGCCCCCATCCTGCCTTGTCACGCTTCTACTCCTCCCTCAAGACATTTCCTTTCGACCATCATCATGCGAATCCCCGGAAGCGACCCTCCCGTTCTCATCCGTCCGAACCCTGTGCATCGTCTGCCTCGTCACACTCCCCATCCGCTGTCGCACGGCACTTCTACTTCTCTGTCTTGAAATGTCCCTCTGTTCATCCAAGTTCGTATCAACGCCTCCTTCCCCGTTCGCCCCACTCTCCCCATCCTCTTCATCACCATCATCTGCCGTAAGCCCCCGCATCTTCTTAGGCCTTCCACCCAAGCTCGCAAGCACCTGCTCATGATGCGCTGTCAAATCATCCAGCACACACAATTCCCTCGCCGTAAACCACCTCGGCATGATGGATGTGCGCAGCGGAATAAGCGCGATAATAAGGACGGGAAACCCAATCGCCGCGATCGTCTGCGAAATGGCGACTGTGACGGCGACACCTAGGATTTGGAGACCGACGTAGAGGCCGATCTTGCGGCAGGAGACGTCGTTGAGGGGGTTGGAGGGTTGGATGAAGCGACGTTCGGATTGGAGGTAGATAAGCTTTTGGACGATGCCGTTTGTTTCGATTGAACCCCACTGGAGATAGCCCGTTAGGAATCGTCAATAGAAGCGAAGAGAAGCAAGTGCTTACGCCAACGACGAAGAACACGCCTGCGAATACGGCCGCCGGCATTGTATGTAGCACTACTAGCAGCGGGCCGGTCATCGTCCCCCAAATTGCCATGCCCATGAGGAAGTGCGACACACGCTGTTCGACCACTTCCGTGGCTTTCACCAACGGCTTCCTGATTTCAGTGATTTCATGATCCTTGGTCTTGACCACATCAAGATGCGTCTCGTAGTTGGTGAGCGAGTCGGTGTGTACAGGTGCTTGCGGGACCAGGCCGTTGGGCATGGGCAAGCCGATGACGCCGGCGACGAAAGTGGTGCAGCCAAGGAGGAAGAAGTCCCAGTGGAAGCCGGCGGGCTTTTTGAGGGGGAACTGTCGGGCCTGTGCGGTCAAGCTGCTGACGTTCTGAGATCAGGTCAGCAGCATGTCTGAAGACCATCATACGGAGAATGGAGTTTTACATGATCGTAGTAGAACAACAACATGGTCAAGAAACCGAGCGGCAGCGCTACAAAGATCCACCCAGCATCTAGATTCCAAAAGTCAATGACCCAGTCTCTGGGTTGCGTAGGACGAAACGCTTTGGTTATTGGCACGAATGTCATATGAGTGCTCTTCAACGTCCCTGGGATATGCGAGAATCCTACCCAAAAGAGTGTCGGGAATACGAAAGAGTAGTCTGCAAGAATGCCGCGAGCCCATGGCTTCCAAATGACACTCGATCCAAGCCTCTCAAGGCCATAGAGGGAGCCAAAATAGAGGATGGCGATGAGACAAGAGAGGTAGCCGCCAGCGGACGTAGCGACGCTGAATTCGTTGACCAGTTCTTCGACACCTTTGACTGTATAAACGTTAGCTTTACGCCCGGAGAAATTAATCCGCTAGCAGACTTACTCATGTAGATGATACCGACGTACATGCCGAAAGACTCGCTCGAGAAATCTGTAATGTACCCCATGTAGTCGCAAAAATTGAAGAACGAAACGATCCAGTGGAAGATGGCAGCCCAAATGCCTGTCCAAGCCATGACCTGGGGATACGCGTTCACATCATATCGTTCGACGATGTTGTAGATGGTATAATTGAAGAGACCAATCAGTCCAGTGACTCCGACGATCGTCAAAGGTTGGCAGGCAAGGATGCTAAAGACCATTGCGGCGAGAGCCGATGCGAGTAGTGCTTCGTTGATGCCGAAGAACTTGCCGGTTCTCCGGTACATGTCAAGCGTAAATGCAATGGCTGGGAGGAGGCTACTATAGTCAGCGTCTTCTCCGCGCCGTGGTCGTCCGTGCTTACTTCACGAAGTACATGCGGACTGTGCTCGCGAACGTTCGGTACGTCCACGCATCAGCGATATCGCTCCAGTAGTACGGTAGCCGCCGCTTGATATCATAATACATTCCGTGCCCTGGCCTCAGTATTCGCCATCGTCGCCATCCTCGCTGGTCTTGGAAAGTGTAGGTGGTCGTTGTTTGATCTCTTGTCAACTTCGCTTCTCCCGACTCCCCAAAGTCCGTAGACATGGCCAACGAGATCTCCAAGCACACCTAGGAAGCAAGCAAATAGTGGGAGGCTAACGAAGGTTCCAAACAAAGATGCAGAAGGAAGAGGAGACAAAAACACAATGTCGGAAGGTTTTTGAGCTGGTCGGACAAGGCAGTGGCTCCGAAGAATAATACTCGTCGACCGGACTGAGCTGGGACCTCGAATCGAACGCCTCTTTATATGCTATCAGCCGTTGCAGCATCATCGAGTCTGGGAATGGAGGGCGTGAATTAGTGTCTTGGCATAACGTGGGTACATCCTGAGGGTAGCTTTGATGACACTCGGCAGGATTTTGCTGGGTAGAAGATACCTGGGACGCGTCTAGTTCCTATAGGTGCGAATGTGCCAATAAACTAATGTCTGTAACATCAGTGGTCCGAGCAGAGCAATTGTATGGCTTTTGATGATTGAAGATAGAAGGTGACGATCAGTAGGGCCGCTGCAAACGGTTAGTGCAGATCGATGCAGTTGTTATTGCCCACAGCCCGCCCTGCAATCCGCCCGGGCAGAATTTTCTGGCAGTGAGCAGCGGCGCACGACAGGCATTCTGCTCAGAAGATACCGGGACGTCAATTCGATCCGTATGTTCTGGATAGATCGCGGCCGCACGTTGCTAGAACTATCCACGATCGTAGAGATCCAACAGGTCGCTTAGGAGAAGTTTGTAGCATCGCCTTGTACCATATTTCGAAGCTTGATGTCTGTGGATGATAGCACGCTTTTGCCCTAGTGATGCAATGAAAACGCGGAGGGGCCAGGCTTAATCTGGTATCGCGTAACATGTGACAGGCCTTGGACCAAGACGGACTAACGTCATGACTACTAACCCTCGGTCTCGTCTCCGGAGGGGTGGAGTCGGCACGCTGCCGGTTTGCTGAATGTTCGATGGTTGGCACGATGTCTTGTATTCCCCAGTACAAGCTGCACACCAACGTTTTCTGAACGTCTGACTTTCATTGTCGGCTCTACATTATCAGTTCATTGTCGTGTATAGACGACCGTCGCAAGCGACTGAAGAAGAGCTGGGATACTCACAGACCTTCGCATTACTGCCATGGATCTTACCGAGATCGACGGACTCTCGGATTGCATCGCCCGTGCGATACAAGAACATCTAGCAAAGGAAAACGTTGAATGGCCGCATCTCGGCAGTCTAGATCACCCAATCCTGAGAGTCGAGGCATTCTTGGAGGATAGAGATGATGGCAGGGCCTTGCCTCGATCAGAGCGGATCGCCTCGGTACGTCAAGTATGGAACGAGGCCATGGCCCGTTGCTTCGCGAATTGCGCCATGTGGGAATGGCGTCTGCGTCGTTCCAAGTTGGTTGATGCGCCGGTCTTCATTACGTGCAGGGTCTACAATCCTGACGCGGATTGCGAACAAATCAAACTGACTCACAGTGTAGAAATCCATTGATCTGACGGGAATCCTCACTCCAGCTTCTTCGCGAAGTCCGACAACCACCATTCCGGAAACAGTTGATGAACGTTCCCATGTTTCTTCGGAACCGCCAAACGAACACCTCCCGGTTGGAGAAGATGAGGATGACGCGCGCTCAAGTAGCGAAGCTGAAAACGACGGCCCACGTCGAAAAGGCACTGGTGGATTACGCATATCCCAGTCAAGCGCAATTCAAGAGGATCTGAGCGAGCATCAGCGGCGAATGGTCAGCGATAATCGAAACTTCCCGAAACGAAGGAAGATTGTGTCTGAAAAGTTCGTCTTCCAGCCGTCTACTCTCGACAAGCTCATCATCGGCATCTGGGAGCAAATACACGGGAACTTGAACCTGGACCCCCGAGCGATCTTCGAACAATTCCAAATTAATCCACCTGCGGGAACGGATGTCTTGCAAATTGGTGTTCATGTCGCGACGCCCGACAATGTTAGCAAGGCGGCGCCAATCAGCAACGATGCTTTCAGCAGAATGAATGTATTTTGCAGAAAGGTGACCCAGGCAAGCCGCGTTTGCAGGTCCATCGAAATAATTGTACAGGCTCGTTGGACTGAACTTTTTGAGGAACAGGTCCAGCTCCGGATTGCTGCGGTGCCTCAATTGTCACCAACAAAGCATCGGAAAGCGGCATTCATGGAAGCTTGCCAGGACTTTGGCTGGTCTGAAAAAGAGCTGCGGAACAAGATGGCAATATGGAAAGGATACAAAGAGGTTAAAGACGCGGCGGGTTGGGTTGCGCTAGTGTTTGCCGGGATGGGGATATATCGATTTTGCAAGTACCGTGTTGATTTTGATAGGGATGCAATGCGTCGACTACAGGAATTGCGAAAGAGGCTAGAGGTTGCAGCTGATACTCTGCATCCAAATTGGCGACAGATCCTGTCCATCATTGGCGAGTCGACCCACCTGCAGTATCACGGCCACCCTCACGATTGGGTCGTCTTCGAAGACGGGAGGGACCCTGTTCCCCTGCGGTCGACGTACCTGCAACAGGACCCTTACTTCGACTTCGAGCACCTTGACGAGTCTATCATCGACAAGAGTGTATGGGGATGCGAAGATCCCCGATGGGTGCCCCAACCTTCAAATACTGTGGCTCGAACAAATGGCAGGTATATATGCGCGGCCTGCAACGAGCAGCAATCAGACGACCCGAAGCTCAACGCCTGCTACTGCTTTCCCAGGCTATTTGGTTGTGTCAAGCGTGGCATTCCACCAGTTCAGATCTACCGAACACCTAGCGGTCGAAACAACGGCCTGAAGGCACTTGTCGCGTTTGAACGTGGGAGCGCGATTGGAGAATTTGTCGGTGTAGTGACGAAAGGTGTAAGACATGTGGATGTCATGGACAGCTCGACGGAATTGGCCAGCTACCAGATTTGGCAGGGCGAGCAGGGAAATTACACACGTTTCGTGAACCACAGTTGCAAGGCAAATGCGCAATTCTCACAATTCACCTGGCTGGACACACAGCGCGTCGTTTTGGTGAGCAAGGGGATTGAAGCGGGTTCTGAGCTGTTCGTCGATTACGGCGACCGATACTGGCAGGGTCTTGACAAGGCGTGTCTATGCGGAGAGTCGTGCTGTAGATATCGAAGGACAACTTAGCCACGATCGCTTTTTGCCCGTAATAATAGAAACACGACAAGTCCGAAAAGCTCAGCAAGAGGGCTTTTAAAAAGATGTTGCGATGAATGGTGCGAATTGAAGAGTGACCAAAGACGATAATATGGTCCGTGCGTTTATCGATAGCGCTAGCGCTGAATAACCCTGCACAAATTTCGACATGTCGCGCGAACTCCAACACAGGCTACAACCTTCATCATGGGTAAAGTATCACCAGATATGGCCCGCCGTTCGCCGGAATACGCTCAGTCAAGTGCTTCTGATGAGGAGATATCAGAGCACCAAGCCGGTGCTAGAAAGAGAAGGAAGGTAGATATGCCACCCACGGCGTCAAGAGTGAAGGCCAGAAAGTCCGCCCTGCCTATGGAAAACGCATCCGGAGTACCCTCAAACCCCGATACTGCTCCGACTCTCCAAAAGGCCAGCTTTGCTTCACTCGGTGTAGCCCCGTGGCTGATCGCTTCATTGGCGTCTATGGAAATTAAGAAGCCGACCAAAATTCAAAGTGTTGCAATCCCGGAAATCCTCAAGGGAAGAGACTGTATCGGTGGATCAAGGACTGGCACGGGTAAGACTGTTGCCTTTTCCGTGCCGATTCTTCAGAAGTGGAGTGAGGATCCGAGTGGCATCTTTGCTGTTATCATCACGTATGTGCTGCACATCCCGATCACAACCATGTGTGCATTACCCGCTAACATTAACCAAGACCAACCCGCGAACTGGCGATTCAGATATTTGAACAAGTCAAGGCCATTGGAGCTCGACAGTCAGTGAAACCGATACTGGTCACAGGCGGTGCGGACCAGCGAGACCAAGCTCTCCAGCTCGGCACGCGACCCCACGTTGTTATTGCCACGCCAGGACGACTTGCAGAGCATATAAGGACCTCTGGTGAGGACACTGTGTGTGGTCTACGTCGAGTGCGGTTCGTCGTGTTTGATGAAGCCGATCGCCTTCTCTCCCCCGAAGCCGGCATGTTGCCTGATTTGGAGACCTGTCTATCGATCTTACCGACACCGGATCGAAGACAGACACTACTCTTCACCGCTACGGTGACGCCTGAGGTCCTAGCCTTGAAGGGACGCCCACGCCCTGCCGGGCGGCCTCCGATTTACGTCTGCGAGGTTGATACTCAAACCCTAGCGATTCCGCAGAAGCTTAAGCAAATGTACCTACAGGCTCCGGTAACGCATAAGGAGTGCTACTTGCATGTACTTCTAGGCACACCAGGTGAGTCTAGGCCAATCGGGGCTTATGCCCATCGAAACATGATTCAAAGACTTCGCTAACTGTATTCCCAGAAAATCTCAACAAATCCGTCATAATCTTCTGCAATCGCACAAAAACTGCCACATTGCTCGAATACATGCTTCGTCTCCTCGACTGGCGCGTAACAGCGCTGCACTCCGGCCTCAAGCAGTCTGAAAGAGTCAACAATCTAGCCCGTTTCCGTGCGCAAGCTGCCAGGATTCTCGTCGCGACCGACGTCGCAGCAAGAGGTCTCGATATTCCAGAGGTAGCCTTAGTCATCAACTATGATGTCCCACGGGACCCCGACGACTATATTCACCGTGTTGGTCGTACGGCGCGTGCAGGTCGCATGGGTAACAGCGTCACACTGGTCGGACAGAGGGACGTTGCACTTATCGAAGCTATTGAGGCCAGGGTTGGTTCGGAGCTGGAGGAGTATGCAGAAGAGGGTGTCAGCATCGAGGGCAGAGTGGTGAGAGATGCACTGAAGCCTGTTACTGAGAAGAAGAGGGAGGCTATGCTGCAGATTGACGAGGGTCGGGACGTCCTGGGTAAGAGGAAGACGGGCATGCAGAAGAGGCGGACTTAAGATTTTGACATGTCTTGGGTTGTTGGTAGACCAGATAGAAGTAACATGTGCCCACTTCAAGATCTGTTTTACAGAGGGACACTATGTGTTAAGGGCCAGTATGGCGCTCTTTCACCGATTTTTCTTGCCTCGAATACGCTTCTCGGGCAGCGCCACGGCAGCAGGGGAGAAGTTACCGGTACGACTAAATCAGTGAAACCAAGAGACTCTAAGTCAGCCCAGTTTCATTAATAAATGGTTACATGCCTGCACGCGCCATTCCTTCTGCCTTGCACCTTCCCCAGCCTCGCCTTGGCTCAACACAACCAGCCAACCAGACATCTGGAGGTAAGCACCCGCGGTTTCGCATCTTTCCCAAATCTACCAGATGACGTGTATTTGGTCCATTAACCGGCGGCCGGCCACCAGATTATAGTGGACCGCAAAAATGTCTGATCTAAAATCGACAAGGGCTCGTCAGGTTGGGCAGTCGCACACGTGCGACCCTTGCCCGAGGGCACGTTCCCTTTTCTTTCCCTACCGCGAGAAATCCGAGATCAGATCTACGACTTCTTGTTTGATAACCTGTTCGTACGTTTCCAGAGCTATGGTATGCCAATGGGGGCTTTATACCGCTCAGTGCCGGGCTCTGATCTTCGCCACATGCTCGGCCTTGATTATGATATGAAACAAGGGTCGCCAGATTGGCCGCTTAGCAGCAGGCAAATCTTCACCGAAGGATTAGACCAGTTCCACCGCAAGGCCGAGTTCTTTTTTTACGGCTGCCTCTGACATGGCATGGCTCGCGATGGTATGGTAGACACTGGCAAGGACACAGGTACAACCGGCTCTATCTCGATCAGCAAGGCAAAGACCTTCAACATCACGAAGATGAACATTGCATTCCCGAGGATTTACGACCCAAAGGACAACGATGAGACAGAGCTCTACACGGTGCGATTCGACCTTTGGGATGGTCTGACTTTGAGGGAAGTTGTTACACGACTGGCATCCCATCCTACAGTGTTTCAAGAGTTCACCATGGCGTTGTGGGCTAGGCAGGATAGGCCGGAAAGTCCTCTGACACACGGTTCTGCCCGCATCGAGATCGCATACCTGGACCAGGTAGCGTCCATCGCTGCAGGTCGAGAAACACTCCGCGCCGAGAAATGTGAAGGGTACTTGAACTTCAAACAAAATCAACTTCCGTTCACACCTTAATTTCTATTTTGACCCTACATAGATAACGTGGTGTAGCTATCTATAAACATCTAGAACTTCTTTAATCTAAAAATTAGGTGCGCATCACCGCCTTCTCGCCTGATTTGCTCAGAGCATTCTTTTGTGCCGGAATAATATCCCCTTGCTACAGCGCTACCATTAAGCTCTTTCTACTTGTTATATAAATAAAAGGGTCATATCTAAGCATATAAGTTGTATTACCACAGTAGGACGTTATTCTTAGCCCTATGGCTGTTATTGCACGCAAATTCATCCAACGTCACCAATCCAATCAGTACTCTCAGATGGCGAAGTTTCCAATCCTGGCTAGTGTGAAGCAACTCGCAATTCGTACATAATCAACCCAGTGTAATTCACGTAACTAACACTGTGTAATGTACTTATATGAATCAACAGCTTAGCCTGCGGCTGTGCGGAGCCATGGCACACGGCCCAACCACAGCCCCGCAGTTATGTGATCCGAGTCAACTTTGCCCGTGCTTCCAATCACCAACTCCACTCCCTAGAACTGTTTACGAAATCGCCATCACACAAGGGTATAGCCGGAACGGGTCGGCCACCCTCCCTGCTAGCCTCATCAAAGGAGTTCAGCTGCTTCTAACCAGGCTCAAGTAGTTAGTCTAGAACACGTACTTCTATCTAATACTTTCTCGAAGCTTCGCTGTGGCAAATCACCTAGGGGTATATTTATGTTTATCCTTGGCCCCATATAAGATAGTGAGAATTAATAATGTAGAATAGTAATTTATGTCAATATAAACGTCCCCAAGCCTAAGATATACCGTATATTTGGCTGATTCTTCCATATCCGCACGCTTCCCGTTCTAACACCAATGCCGGTAGTCGTCCAGCGCCCATGCTAGTGAGGGATTACCGCACTGATATCATCCTCTAGCAAGCGTACAACATCCTACCCTAATTGCATCGGCTGCTTTTTAACCAGGCAGTAGTCAAGCTGCAGCTCGACACGGGCAAGTTCGACGTTGACGCGAAAAATAAGGACGGACGGACGCCGCTAACAGTGGGCGACAGAGAACGGAGAGCAATCCCGCTTCCATAAGCATGCATCTACTCCTCTGGGCCTCTTATTTACGTAAAGCAACACATGCACTCCGAATGAAGCAAATATAAGCACAAGGTTATACTCGGTGGAAACATAGATATCACAGCCCTGTACGCAACCAGAGAAATCTACGTTTAAACAGTAAGTGGCTAGACAAGGTTTCTTCTAAAAATAGAGGTGGTACGCTCTCAGCAGCTTGACTACTGTCACATGACCGTTCCATGCCGCCTGCCACAACGGTGTCTGTCCGTATTTATTTTTCGCGTCGACGTCAATCTTGCCTGTGTCGAGAAGCAGCTTGACTACTGCCTCGTGTCCGTTCCATGCCGCCTGCCATAGCGGTGTCTGTCCGTATTTATTTTTCGCGTCGACGTCAACTTTGCCTGTGTCGAGAAGCAGCTTAACTACTGCCTCGTGTCCATTCCATGCCGTCTGCCACAGCGGCATCCGTCCGTCCTCATCGTTCGCGTCGACGTCGACCTCGCCTGTGTCAAGAAGCAGCTTAATTATCAACTCGTTTCCCTTTTCTGCTAAATAAGAGAGTATACTCCTTCAATTCAAGAACTAGAAGCTGCGTTCGAAATTTTAACCCACCCTGTCCTCGCAATACTGCGTTTAAGTTTAATCAAAGCAACTTTCAGTAAGCTGGCTCTTAGAGAGAGCATCTACAAATGCTTGGAGAGCCTCCCTACTTCTAGTTACCAAGGCTGCGAAGAGAGGGGGTTTATACCGCTCTTTTCCAACCTTAAGGCAGAAGATGGCGGATAGGTGTGCTCTAATAAGGGAAGATAGGTTACGCTCCCCTAACACATATAGTAGGGTTATTTCTTCCGTGTGCCTACGAACTTTATACTTCTTAAATAAGTTGTGCAGCTTAATCTAGGAAGTTAGTAGAAAGCTTAGGATAAAAGTCTCCTAAGTAATACTACTTCCATCTGCCAAATTAGCATGGCGCAGAACGTTCTGTATAGCGTACTCTAGGAAAGGAAACATATCATTCGCAGACTTGCGTAAGTCTACGGCTTAGTGCGATAAAGCCTTCAGAAGGTTCTTAGGGATCCTTAGAGGAGTAAAAATATTAATACTTATATAGGTAAGGCAGCATTACTTTAGTCGCTCGTAAATTTAGCCTTAGAGGTTGCTTCTAAGGTTAGGGAGGACGTCGCTAAGGCCATCTTCTTTTAGGAGAAAGTCTCTTAATAGACTTATAAATAAACTAGACCGTCTAATTCTTAGATGCCGTTATCTTAGCTAGGCCTTTTAAAGAATTAAGTATAAATAGTTTAATCGCGTCTTTAGAGATCTTATTAGGATCCTACTTTAATACTGCTTTAGGCTTAACCCTAGAAAGAACAGCGAAATATAACTGCTCTAGCCTTAACGGCTGCTTTACGAAAAGTAACTATTAGATACACAGAGCTAGCTCGTGTCTATTATGCGAGTCGCGCGTTAAGATAACGCGGAACAGTTTATAGAGATCGCCAGAAATCTCCTGCAGTCTTTGCTAAAGTGCATAGATCTAGCCGTGGTTATACTCTTTATTTAGGATGCCTACGACGAGAACGATCTACATAAAGACTCCTAATGCCTTTTCTTAAAGTTCGCATCGGATCTGCTGCGCAATTTTGCTCTGCATAATCTTTAACTCGCTCTCTAGGTAGTTAGTATTGTCCTAGTTGTGCCTTTTTGCCCTTCTAGCACTAGATTTAATTCTTTCTGGATTGTGATGTGCGGGTAGTGCCTACTTAAGAAATAAACTTAGAATCTAATACTAGCTGACACCGAGAGCTCGCCAACATGTTTAAAGAACTGCATTAACGTTATATCTTAGACCTGCTCATTTTCGCATTTATCTAGGGCGTTAATAAAGCAGACTATAGAAGACTGTCTAAAGTTCTGTATAGCTTACTCTAACAACGATTTAAGTAATTTAATGCCCTATTAATAATCTAGTCTAATGCTCGACGATAATAGACTAGCCAAGTCAAAAACGCACTAGAGAGCCAGAAGCTGTTTAAGGAGTTGCAGGAGCAGTAACTAATAAGTCCCGATCATAGACTTCTCCATATCCTCACCTCGTACGTTAAAGAAGAAGGAGATGACAGTCCTGTCCTTAAATTTCCGCGCATTAGCAAGAGCAAACTTTATTAAGGTGAATTTTCTAGTTCCAGGCTTCCCTTTAATCCACAACAAGCCGTGGTGTTCGCCAAGTTTAGTCATATCAAGCTAGTCGGTGTACTCAGGGCTTGTTAATAGCCAATTACATGTCCTAGCGTGGGCGTTTTTAAGGTTTATCTGGCGTGCATCAATTTGGCCAAATCGCAAGGAGTCTAACAGTATCCGCCTTTAGCCGTTGTCCAGCAACAGTACCTTGCCTCCTAAGGACTCTGTAATCTCCCCGTAAAGCCGCCTAAAAGCATTCTCTTCACCTTCGCTATAGTTTAGCAGCATAGAGATACCAAATATACCCAGCAGTAAGTATACTCTATCTTCTTTGCGCGTAGTGTAACGGGCTTCTAACCATAATAATTAATCGTCTTTGCTAAACTCATGTAGAGGGGCGCCTTAAAAAGCTCAGATTAAGATTCCCGTTATCTCGTAAATTTGCTGCTCTAGAGTCTTCTTGTCACCCAACTAAGTTCCTTCTTTTAAGAAAAACGTAACGGTATAAGGGGCTAGGAGCTCTTGCAGGGTCCAGCCTCAGGTGAACCATCTGCTTTTCCGAAATTCTAGCTCCCAAGTATACTAGAAATTCTTGTTGCGCGCTTTCCGTTTTCGTATAGAGACATCTAGGAGGTACACATAGCATTAAGCTGCCTTTTAGTACCAGCGGAACATCGAGTTGATCGCATCCTGGACTTCAACAGCATTTGCCTTGTTTATGCAGCAGGTATCCACCCAGAAGTATTCCAAGCCATCGCGTTTAGCCTGTTGTGTGCAGAACTAGATTTTTCTATAGCCCGCCTTACTCTTACTTGTGTCGTTCGAGAACTCCTTAAATATCACCTCTTAATCGTCCTGCCAAGTATGTGAAAGTATAGCATAGGGAGGGATTTCGTTCTCGTCAAGTATGTCTTTAGTAAAGCTGAGCTTGTCATCGCCGCTAAGCTTTAGGAGCCGCATTGCGTCGTACAGATTCTGGCTCTCGATTGTATTAGGCTGGATAATTGGTGGCACACAGCGGTCGTCGTCCATTCGTTCGGTCGAGGGTGACAATGGCAGCTATCGAGACTACTGCAAGTGTCAGCGGTCAGGGTACGCTTTGTTGCGTGGAAGAGCCCAGTTGTGGAAGAGCGATGGTGCAAGAGGTAGTTAGGCAGTCGCGAAAGGCTGTCCTTGGTCACGTGGATTGCGCGCAGTAGAATGTGGCGGAACAAGGCTGAACAAAACCTATAAAGCGCAAACAAAATTCTACTAACATACCTTGCTTTCCTATACATATTCATTTTCTCTATGTTATGGAGGGCTGAGGGTCGAGGTAAAGACATAGCCCGCTAATTTGCTGCAGCGAAGCTTCGAGCTGCTCTAGATCAAGTGGCGGTAAGATGCTACTACTAGAACACGAAGGCATTGTGAATTCGCCACTTCAGACCTCGACAAACTGACGAACTCCGCCGACGGCACTAGCAGGGAGGATGGCCGACCCGCACCGGCTAGGACCTTGTGCGATAGCGATTTTGTATGCAGCTCTAGAGAGCGGAGTTGGTGATTGGAGGCACGGGGCAGAGTTGACTCGGATCACATGACTGTGGGGCTGTGGTCGAGGTGTGCTTATCTCATTAATCATACGCGCTGGGCGGAATTCGGAGGCTGCGAGGGGGGGTGTGGCGCGGCCATTCCGCCCAGAGCGTCTGAGGAACTTTTGTTGCAGTTTTGGTGGTGCTTCCTCACGAAAGTAGCCTTTTTCAACGATGTACTTTATACCCTAAAACCATTATTTTCGAAAAGAAATTAAACTAATTAGTAGATTTTCTTTCATTCTTTATTTTAGACCTGCACCGACTACCCTCTAGCATATTTGAAGAGGGTTTGGCTCTTAAAGTAGAGTCTTCTTCAAAAAATCGCGAAACCGTAAGCCGAGTTCGAAAATCGGTGTTTCATTTTCAACGCTGTACTTCACATAAAGCCTTCTTCAAAAATGAAGAAAATGTATTAATTGGTAGATGTTTTCTTCATCTATAACATTGATTTGCATGGAAGGATGTGCGATAATATTCGAAGAGATATCCTAAAAAGAAGCTGTTCTTTCTTCACTGGTGAAACTGAGTACCGCACAACGCACGACCAAAGGTCCTCAGACGCTGCGCGAACGTTTGCCTACACTAGCCACAGCACTAGCCACAGCACGTGAGCGCAGCGTCTGATTAATGAGATAACCGTGTGCCATAGCTCCGCACAGCCGCAGGTTCAGCTCTTGATAGATTTGAGTAAATTACACAGCGCTAATTACGTGAGACTTACAAAACAGTATCACACTAGCCTGTACGGAGTATTGATGATTACTTTCATTGAAAGTACCGGCAAGTATTGTGACCTTGCGTGAATCTCTGTGCGAAAGCAGCCACAACGCTGGTAGTGGCTTTTAAATACTGTAAGGGAGTTTATAGGCTTAGGTAAAACTATTCTATAGGTTTTAGTAGCGGTAAAAGCGTATAATGGCGTTGAAGCGGGAAAAGTCTCCGCGATAGATGGAGGCTCTTTTACAAAATCAGTCGCGGCGACGACGACGCGATGGTGAGTTTTAGATACGAAGGTTCCTGCATGTTTAAGACCACCTATATCGCATGCGTAATGTGAAAATATAATAGATAATAAAGTGCGTGCAGAGTTTGAGTGGTGCAAAGTTGAAGTACCCCTCATTTTTCTCGGCGCGGGGTGTTTCTCGACCTGCAGTGGACGATACCCAAAGTCTCGAAGAAGGTCACTTTCTTTATTGGGGCTCAATTCGAAAAGGAAAAAGGTTACAAGCAAGTTGTAGACACTTTATGCACAGAGCTGCGGCGAATTGCAACTAACCTCGTCGTCGGTACAGAGCAACAGATTGAGGATTATCTGGTGTGTGCGAACCATCGCAAGAGTCATTCATGCACGGCGGACGCCATTTGGAGTTGGTGAAAGATCCAGGTTACTTCGGTGGCACAGGGGGCAGGTTGGTGGGTCTTTCATTTCGACCACTGAGAGCACCACCAAGGGCAACATACACATGCTTTCAGTTGCATCTTTCCGTCTACAAGGGCGACACAGGTCTTCTCTGGGGAGGATTTCTAGAGTCGAGATCCTTGCGATGAGGATTGAACTCGAGCTAGCGGGCGCTTGATATAGCCTTCAGCGGGAAAGTTCTTTAAACTTACGTAGTGTGAGAACCTCCTACTGCCCTTGCGGCAGTCGGTCAACATGAAATTGTTCTCGCATAATCCCGTGAGCTTGGGATGAGGCTCCGAGCGGCTTTGACTTTGGTGACAGTCTCCGGCAACCAGAGGAGGCGGGCTCGCCAGTTCTCAGCAAAGGGAGTCGCACCATGCATTCTTTCATAGTCGCGACACCTTTTTTGAAACAAAGACCAACGTGTCGAGAGGCGGCGATGGAAGACGAGCGAAGCGCTTGTGAAGATGCCTGCTGGATGACCTTACTCGGAAAGGACAAGCGCTCAGCCACTGTGGCGCGCCAAATCACCTCAACGTCATTGTTCTCGGTTTGTATGAAAGCGCTTTCTTGTTCAAGACCCACAAAGACCCAGGGCATACCTCCGAAGCCCTAATATATTCCATGGCCGCAATTTCTTCCCGATAGCCTTCCTATATCTCCTTCCCACCTCCCACAACCCCGTCCAGTCATCGTCGCACAACCCGACTATGTCAACACGACGCAAACCCGCCTTCAACGGCCAGCCCACACCACTCACCTCCGCCATGCCTTCGGGATCGATACGCACCACGCCCGCGGCGCGCCCGCCCTTCTTCCCGACCCGTCTCGAAGCACAGCTGCTCGCCATCTATCCCATAACCCTCCTCATGGGCTCCATCTTCAGCACCCTCTCCCCCGCCTCTCGCAACGCGCCCTACAACGCCGTCTCGCAGTCACACGAACCCGCCTTCGCGCCCTCCTACTTTGCCCATAAGAAGAACGTCTTCAACGTATACTTTGTCAAGTTAGGGTGGTTCTGGACAACTGCCGCGTTTGGCGTGTTCCTGGCGCTATGGCCCGGACTCGGGAAGGGTCTCTCCGTCAAGAGGATCAGGGCGACGTTAAGATACAGCGCAATCACATTGTGGTGGGTGTTCGTCACGCAGTGGTTCTTCGGACCGCCGCTCATCGACCGCGGATTCCGATTCACAGGCGGGCAATGTGAGATGCTACGGGATCCGAACGCGCGCGAAGACATGAGCGAGACACGGGAGTACTTCACAGGCGCCGCGTGCAAAGCCGTGGGTGGGTCGTGGAAAGGCGGCCACGACATCTCCGGCCACGTCTTCCTGCTCATCCTCGGCTCCAGCCTCCTCTGGTTCGAGTTCCTGCCTGCCTTGACGACGGTAGAGGGCCTTCGCGACGGGCGCCGCATCTTGCTGGAGGACGGCAAGGTCGCGAGTGTGGCGGTGGAGAAGGATCCCGAGACTGACAAGGACGTGCCGACTACGCAGGGGGTTAAGTTCTCGCTCGGCGTGGCGGCGCTTATGTGGTGGATGCTGCTGATGACGGCGGCGTATTTTCATACGTGGTTTGAGAAGTTTACGGGGTTATTGGTTGCGTTTGCGGGGCTCTGGGTTGTGTATTTTTTGCCGAGGGGGAATCCAAAGATTAGGGCTGTGTTGGGGATGCCGGGTGTGTGAGATTGGTGAAGGGTGGGAAGGTAATGAAGAGATGGTCATAACGATGATGACAGTATCGAACTAACGGCTTGGGTCGACTCTCTACTTTTAATCATGCACCGATAGTCCATCATGTCCTCCATTGTGAAGTGTTTCTTCTCTTTCCCCAAACACTCAAGAGTCTGTTCGATGTAGATCTCGCTGCTCAAATGTATCGGTGCAAAATCGCATCACGACCCGTCGAGGAACACCACCACCAAGGGCGGATGATGATGTTTTTGTCCACACGGATCTTTCGAAATATCTATAAAGCCTTTCCTCGCTCCTTTCTTGTTATCTCTCCATGCGGGCGTCTGCTCTACCATTCTAAAATTCAAGGGCGAGTGTCTCATGGGCTCGACTCCTCAAAAATATAGCGCGCTTCACGTCAGGGCTGCGTCCCTTGCGGTGGGATAAATAATGGTTACGCGCACTAATATGTCACGGTGCACTGCTAAAAGTGCACGCATGCAGAACTATAGGGAGAGGTGGAGGTCTTCGAATTAGTACATGAAGGGAGGCTTTGTGACACTGTGGTTGCGAATCAGTGATGGTGGAGATCATCACCATGCGCTCGGGTGAAGATGAAAGTGTTCGAAGTGGATTTCGATTGCCTACAGGTGCTGTAGTGATTCAGATTTCACTCGACCGAGTCATAGAGACTATGCGAGCTTTCAGCGAGCTTAAAGGCAGGGGAAAAAAAAAGGGGGGGGGGCCACATAATCGTTCAAAATACAAAAGAGGTATCATCAGAACAGATCCGCAGTGCTGTGTCTAAGGTGTCGAGGACGGGGACCGTCCATAGCTGTGGGCTTCGTCGTTAAAGCGACACCGCAACTGCCTAAGAGATGAAGTTGATGGCATAGATGCTGTGAACTTTGGCGGGTTCTGTGGGTGGAGGCGGCGAGGTTGTGATCGGTAATTAGTGATAATCTTAGGAACTATATGCTATTCAGCGGGTTAGTGGGTAGTAACATACCCACCAGAAGGCCTCAGTAGGCGCAAGCTGATCTGTTCGTATCTGTTAAGGTAGAAATGAAAGAAAGCGTTTATAAGACTTTACGGTCGTGGATAGTGTATCTTGAGCCTATCTTCTATTGGCCATTCGTGCGGTACGGGATGCACAGCTCGCATCTAGAGATGAGGGAGGCGTCCAATCACTTTCCTTCGGGCTGTAGAAGGGGATACAGGGCGCAATGGGGTGAGACTGTTCTCGACTCGGCGCAGATTTACCATGCGGATGCAGAGGGCCCTGAATGTTACCATTATTAGCATTCAGCCTTGTGCCTAGGTATATAGCAGGTCATTTCCCAAGCGTAGCCTCGCTGCCGTGTTATCTCGTCGCTGAAAAGTCGGTTGTGCGGCATGCATGCGGCACAAGTTCTTTTTTCACCTCTCTGCCTAGTCATAACTTTTTTTTCCTGTTGTCAATCGCGCAGAACGATGACTCCTTCAGCCACTGCTATTTTCGCAATGGTGAAGAAATAACAGACCACGTATACCCGTACCGAACAGGTCGCCACTCGATGTGCTACGACCGCCGGTACGACAACAACGACGAATGAGAATCGAACGGCCTGGTTTGGAACCTCTACAATGCGACGGGGAAGACGGGCAATGGGAGCTATTGGAGAACTGCTTGCACGCATCAAATGTGGCAAAGCGAATACTGTGTTGACCGCTGCACTGAGGTCACGGTCAGCTCGGTTCGGATCCTAAAGTGTGACGATGGGACTTGGTGTCTTCAAGACGAGTATTGCGATAAGGCTGGCCGATTTAAACTGAACGATCTGGATGCGCTTGCGAGCCAGGAGTCAACGTCTAGCCCAAGCCAGACCAGTACTACTACGTCTCCAGAGTCGACAGCCGCCCCAAGCGAGAGCAGCCAGACCACCTTCCCTTGCTGTCCCGCTCGACGTCGGACTTGGGGTCGGCTTACCGGCAATGGGACTCGTTATTGGCATCGTTCTATGGCTTCTACTCAAGAAGCGCAGTCAGACTGAACCAGCAGGTGCTGACAGGCATAACGACAAGCTTGAATTGCATGGAGACGCGACACCAACGAGGCCCGTCGAGAAGAGTGGGAACGGAGATTGGCAGGCTGCTATAGAGCTTGAAGGCAGAGAGCTCGCTGTCGAGATCGGCCAGCCGGTTTCGAATAATGGTGTGGGCCGACGGGGTTGAAGATAGGCTGTTGGAGTGAGACCGCGATGCGCAGGAAGTGAGTACGGCGGCACCGGGACTATGAGGCGTCGGCCCAAGGAACTCAGTCTCAAGCCGATAGCCGTCGTGGTTGGCTCTGCAGCGAGGCCAACACGCACCTTTCAGCACCCCACATCCCACCCTCCTCGCACACACGACACAAGCGCTCTTCTTCAATCCACCAGCCCACAAGCCAGCAAGACCAACGAAAAGAAAGAAAAGCAAGCAAAAATTCCGCCAGAGACCACCCGCAAGCGAGTGGTCAAACCAGCACCAGTCCGCAAAGTGCAATGCGCTGATACATAGCTGGTCGCTCGAATCCATGAGCTCGGCGACCCCAGCAAGGTAAGTATACAGGACTAGAGGCAGCCTTTGGGGGGTATATATAGGCAGAGGGCGAGGCTTGGCACAGCCGTCGAAGGGCGTTAGGTAAGCGAGGCTATGCTTAGCGAAGGGGAAGGGCGAGGTGAAGGAGGATTTTAGAAGGGCATGGAAGGGCGTGGAAGAGGGGGAGAAGGGGAGACGGTGAAGGTGAGTTGAAGGCAGAGTGAGGGAGGTCCGTCTTTCGCTCCGGGATGGTAAATCCGTCGTTACCGTTTCCCGCTAAACGGAACTGCGCGTTATCCTTGGAAAGCCCGAGGGTGCCCACGAATACTCTCTATCAGGGGAGACCAGCTTTGCTCTTGCTCGGGGCTGACGTGAGTTTGCAAATGGTGTTGTTTCACACCCCTTCACACATATATCTTGAAAATTTCCGGTCCCTAGTCCCTCGATCGTAAAGAAGCACTTGAAATCTCGTAGTATTTCCATGCTCTTTCAATATCGTTACGGTCTGGCTGCTTCTTACCCAAGGTAAATGTCAACGTTCGTTGAGGTTTTCACTGACGGATCATCGTGGCTGAACGGTATCCTTGGTAAATGAAGTTATGAATACATTAGTCGAGTGATTCGACTTGTGACAACGAACAATGAAAAATAACCCAGAAAGGTGAAAGTTGGATGAACTCAGCGACGAGACGATGAGATCAAGTGGTCCGTGCACCCGTGTTGTTTGGCAGACCACCCCGTTAGCGCCGTCATGACGTCTAAACAACAAATCGGCCCAGCCCAAGCCCCAGCTGCTACCACGCCCACCTCGAGGCGCGCATCCTCCACGCGCATCACCGTCGCTCCCTTTTTCTCCCCGTTTCGTTTCGCGTTTCGACTCCACCTTAGCGACCACGAGGATCATGGATCGCCCGCCCCCAGCCGTCATCCCGAGCGGCACCCCGCCAGCGAGGAGGCGCATGCCAACATGGCTTCGTCTGCCTATCCTACTCTGTTTAAATCTATTTCTTACGATGACCCTTTGGTCCTATGCCGCACCATTTATGGGCCATGAGCTCGGCGCAATTAGCAAGGTGCCGGGTCAAGAGGAGTTCGCTCTCCTCACGCCCATACCGCGTCTTGCCTACAAGATAGGCGTCATCTGTACTGGCTGGTGGTTGAGCTACGATTGTAAGGCACGCCAGAACCTTAACCTGCTCTATGCTGACACGGAATAACTAGGGATCGACATCTCCGCCCTCACTGCGATCACGCACATGCCCTACGTGTACCTTCTGACGACCTACTACAACATTTCGCTTCCCACCGCAGCGGCCGTCGCGATCAACGAGATAGTAGCCATCGCGATACCCACATACCTGCTACGCTCGCGCTCTGCCGTCAACAACCCGAATGTACCACTGCGCA
The DNA here is from genome assembly GCA_010405425.1 of Lentithecium fluviatile CBS 122367. NCBI lineage: Eukaryota > Fungi > Ascomycota > Dothideomycetes > Pleosporales > Lentitheciaceae > Lentithecium > Lentithecium fluviatile. The sequence goes on along the minus strand of MU005597.1, from coordinate 162,660 downwards.
GCCGCTACTTACTCAACAGCTCGCAGGTGAACATCACCAACATACTGCTGTCTATCGGAGTCTACGTCGTGGTTCTTTTCTCAGCCTTCAAAACAGACCAGTTCAGGTCCTTCCTCGTGACGCGATTTGAACTGCCCACGCTCGAAGGCGCCTACAGCGAAACTATCTTCTCCCTCATTGGCAAGCTCCTGCCTGCGGGAGTCGCGACCAAGTTCTTTCTGCTGAACCCTTCGCTGGGCGCGACACCGACTCCCGGCGACGCGACACCCGTTGAGCTTTTCGACCCCAAAACGGCGACCCTATCTCAGACTCTCAAGCACAACTTCTGGTTCTTCAGCAGGCGCACGCGGACGCTGATCCAGCAGACAGCTATCGCTAGCATCCTCCTCTCTGCAAACACGGTGCAGCGCAGCATGAGCCTTGAGGGTACGACCTTGGCCGGCGCCGCGGGATACTCTGGCATCTGGATCTTGGCGAACATTATCTGCGCCGGATGGTGGACTTGGGTCGGAGATGCCGAGCTATAAGGAGTAATGGTCAAGAAGAGAAATCGGAAGGACAGGCAAACTGGCGATAACGATGGGAAGGATTTGGAATTTCTGATAGAAACACATTATTTGGATGGAACTACTTGAGTCTTCATACCCTAGTTTTGGACAAGATAGCGAGTGATCTTGTGCGGGAAGTTGGGGGCTGCTACGTACGTCGTCCTTTGACGAACGCTAGATACCAATATTTCATTGCCATTTATTTGACATCAAAAGTTCATCATGCCCTTTGTGGAGGAGCTACTAACAGCCTTCTCGTGTGGCGAGCCTTATGTTCGGTTCTCCGAGTGCCGGCCGGCACCATGCGGATGTGCGAAGCTCAACGCTAAGCAGATCTAAGCATTAGATCTGATATGCTTATTGTGGACCTTGAGGCTTGTGCCTCCACACCTGACCGTATATATTCTTCGGTTATTTGAAGAATTGAATGGTAATGACACGCTGAGTCCCAGCGAATCTCGAGCGTGACGCTGAGGACATGACTCGAGCACTACGTGTATTGAACACCTACGCTTGAGAGAACAGAAAGCCGGTAGAACCAGTCTCTCAGCCCCTACCACGCGTCTTGAAACAACCCAGCCCTGCACAAAACCCGCCCACCAGTAATGTCCTCGGTCTTCACAATGATCAGATCGGCATCGGCACATGCGCTATCAGATGGTCCCATCCTCGTCACGCCTCCACTCAAGCTTTCTCGCTAGGCCGCCAGCCCCGGCACGCTATGACGTCGGCGCCCGCCATTCTCCCAACCGCATGCAGCGCGCATCGTCGAATGCTTCTCGTCCATTTGCTGCGGAATCGCCCGGAAGATGCCATGCTGCTGATAAATGGGCTGGGAGCGGCGTTTGTATGGAGTGAAGGCGAAGAGGGGGGCGATCAACCGGCAGCAGGTGCATGAGTAAGTGAGGGATCAAAAGTCTGATGTCCTGCTGTCTAAGTCTGCTTTTCTGTGCCTTTTGGGTTTTACAGGCTTCTTTCAATACCGCTTTGGTTTGCTCCCTTGTTGAAGTCGTGCTTTGTTGTTTAGCCTGAAGGTCCCTTGGTTGCTCTTTCCACTGTGACGCGCTTTCCTCGTTTCACAAGGCCAGTCATTCCAAGGCTCTGGGAGCTCAAGGGTTCCCAACCCAACCTCAACCTCAAGACTGCCTTCGCCGCCGGCGCAGCAGCACTTCTTCGCTCCCATCCCATTCTCCTCTCCACCGTCACAGACCACGTTCCGCTCACCGCTCAACCATTCTTCAAGAGACGCAGCGCTTGTCTCTTCAACGTTATATCACACCACCGAGATAGTTTAAAAACAAGGCATTCTTTGGAAGCAAGCGTAGCATGTCGGTCATATGGGGACTCGATCTGAAAGAGATACAATGGGCCAAGTTCAAGAATAGCTACATGTGGAACAATGAGTACCATTTGCGTCGAACAAAGTTTATCGTCTACCAGCTGGCCATGATATTCTGCGTTGTGAGCGAGAGTTTGGGCACGGCAGCGCTGTCAGGTACATTCACCCCCTCCTTCCCATCACCCTCGTATATGCTAACAAGGACGCAGACTACGTCGACCAACAAAAATATATCGAAAAATACCACCCCAGCGCGACGGTCCACAACAACGACTACATCGGAATTGCCTCATACAACATCTTCGTCGGCGTCTACGTTGCCACCATCTTCGGCTCCGGCTTCTTCTTCGACCTATTCTGGCCGGAGCGCGAGGAGTCAGCCGCCGTCAAGCTCGCATGGCGCATATGCTCTGTGCTGGCCTGTGTCTTCGTGCTCGCCTGTGCGCTCGCGTATACCGTGATATTAGCGACGAGGGAGGCGTTTGTGACGGGCGCGAACGCAGCGGAGGCGGCAAGGTATCTGGCCGAGTATGGGGGCAGTCCGATGCGGTATAGGGATAACGGACGGGCGGTGGCTAGTGCGGTGTTCTTGTGGATTGGTGTGCCGGCCACGTTTGCTAGGTATGTTTCAATCACTGAGTATTTGGCAAGCTCTCCAACTGCTAACAACTTGCAGCACTGCTATCCTCTGGCACTCTCTAGCCCACAACGATGCCCTTGGGCCCAAGTCCACACATGCCCGCGTGCGCGACAGCGTCGGCGAGAAGCCGGACGAGGAGCCCACCGATACTGGTAGTGCCGTATCGAACGATGTACCCGTTGAGAAGGTTGTGCCAACGCCGGAGGCAGCACATTCGAAACCTCTACAGGCGGGCGATACCGTATAGGAGGAATCATGGCAGTCACCACAAGCCGTATCGAATCGGTGGAAGGCCACATTCATATTTGAGTACCTGGGAGGACCACGGTCCATGACGAAGTCGTGGAATGGGTTTATGAACGAGAGGTTTCTATTTCTTACCAGTCTTTCTTTCTCTTCAGCCAACCATCGGATACCCCGGCACGGTAGACACGGCGTTGGGACAGTGAATCATCAAGGGAGGCGTTGTCATTTTCCGAGGAAGGATACAGTGATCCTAGGGGCCAGAATTAAAAATCAGTAATCTTTACAGCATCATTTCAAATGCTTAGCTCCGGTCTCTTTCCTTTTGGTGGCCATACCCAATCCTTAACTTCAAGTCTTTCAAGGTCCTTGGTAATGAGCGCACGTGTGATATATGCCAGAATGAATGCATCTGGACGAATACTTCTGCTGACTGTCATACGCCACAGTCGTTTAGTATAGGATTCAATTGATCTATAGTGATGCATGCATCAAATTTGCTCTGCCAGTTCACGGCAAGGGTAGTGTTTGAGCGTTGTGAAGCACGACTATGACATTAGTTCAATACGTTCCATCATTCGACAAGGTGCATTTCCTTCTACTATACTCTCCACTCGTATTTAAGTGTTAAAAGTAAATATGCTATTATGATGACATTATGAATACCTCTGAGCATTTGAAAAAAAGCACTTTTCTTTCTGAGGCCAACGGCAGTTATTCAACCAGGTATTCATTTTGGTACGTTATCCGCGTTCCAATACCTTTTCCTAGTACGTTCAAGCTTCTACCATCCCCTCGACAGTATCGATGTCTAAAGCTAACAGATATGAACTCCTGAATTCCCAAAATCCGCACTCCCAGTCCGCTCCCCGGTCCGCACCCGTGCCCCGCTCCATCGCCCACACGTAAACACAAACCTTCAAAACGGACGCAATTTACCATTCATCCCATATCATCTCCACTCCACGTCGTCCCGTCCAGGAAACTAACATTCACCTCAATACCATCCAGCCACGCAAAGCTTTATGTTCCACTGCGAAAGCACTCGATAATCAAAAGGGAAAGGTACCATCTTCCACCGGGTGCCTCCCCCAGCTCCTACACCCCACTGCTCAAAGTTCGCGCAACCAAGTTTAAGCCACGAAATCAACAAAGTGCGCCATATCCTTCACCCATCCCACAGCGTGGACAGAAGAAAAGCTGACCCGAGATGGAAGTACACCCGCTGCTCGTCTGAGCCTCGGATACCAGCCCCATCTCAATCTCAGCCCAACGGGCAACCGTCAAGTTTTCATATCGCCCTTTGTTCAGAGGTCCTTAGACGTTGCCACTCCAGACGGGCTATTCCCACAAGATTAATGCTGTGAGTTGATATAAAATACGCGAGGTCGAAATGGCACATTACTTGATACCCACTGCTCAAGCCCTAATAGTTTCTTGCAGAAGCCTACCCTATTTAATAGCATGAGAGCGTTTATGCGGAGGCAACATGCTAGATGGCTTTCCCGTCAGCAAGGAGTGCTGGTGCGGACCAAATGCGCAATCGAGGAAAAGCCATGCTAAGAGCATCGTAGCAGTGACTGAGCTTATACACTATTTCGAGTAGTTGGGCAGAACACGGCATTCGAATTCCAACAAGAGCTCACCTGCCAGCTGTCGCGAGCTTGTCGCCAAATTACGAAATAAGGAATGAGTCCCTTTCGAGCCTCGTTCCCAAGAGTTGGCTGGTATCAATCGCGCGAGAAAGCAGCTGCCCTTCTAGGCACGGAACATCCCGTAACGTGCCTCTCGCACGATGCCGTCCCCAGCACCACTCACTCGGCCTCCATAACGTCCCCGAGATACGGGGAAGACGAAGAGAAAAGGAAGGTGAGAGCGTCCCGGCACCGCACCGCCCGTACACCACTCAACCACGCACGTGTCCGCACAACACCAACAACCCGGTTCCAAGGCAAACGGCCACATGGGATTCCCGCGCGCAGAGAAAACCCGCGTCTGTGGGGGTCTCCGAGACATTCTCTGGGTCGGCGCTCAAAGAGCGAATGCAGAGTCAAAGCGTAGCGCTCGCGCTTGAAGGTGGCAGAGCGTTGGTGGAGCTGCATTGCCTCGCATTGCATGTCGAACACGTGAGTACCCACCGTGTCTCCCGGACACCATTGCGGCGTGGTCTCGCGCCCCTGGAATACCTAAAATGTGTCCGCATGAAAGCAATCACGTCGGAAGGGCGTGATGTGGACACGTATGTCCAGAAGTACCGGCGCGTTTGTCCGTTATCCGCAGAGCCGCATCGCACGCTAGAAGCCGTTTCTTGTCTGGCAGGGAAGGAGCGGAGCGGATCTCTTGCCACCAACGGGCAAGGATGCAGGATCAATACACTACGGGATATTCAGCCGCGCGAAAAAGTACTGCTTGCACACGAATAACTTGGACGGCATAAGCCCATGACCGCTATAGACTTTTTCTGGCCGTTCATTCAGGCGACCGACTCGTGGAGGCACATTCGCGCAGGCAGGAAGCCTGCAGACACTATTGCTCCCACTTCTTCCCTGCCTGGCGACTTACTCAGGAAGTTAAATGCCATCGAGCGACGATGGTGAGGCTACGGAGCCTGCAACAGCTTCAGCTGTCAGGTTGGAGCCCCGGCCCGTTTCACGCCACGCTACCAGCCAGCCCTGCGCGCCGACGGAAGCTCTGCCGCGCCGCCCTTCCTTCCTTCGCTGCGTTAACGCGTTCAAGAAAAGGCTGCATCCCTAGTCATTCGCAGGCTGAGCTAGCAGCCCGCTCCCTGTTGGCCCGGGAGATCAATATTTAGCAGGTGATTTTAATTGAAAAATGGCTGGGGAGCATGGGCGGTGGACCGTGGTTGCTGGGGCAGGAGGGTGCCACATAAGGCTGAAGAACTTTCGAAGAGGCAGGATAGGGGGTACGTCAGTGCGTAACGGGCAGGGACCGGGATCCCGGAATGAGAGAAAATTTCTGGAAGCCTGAGTAAAGCCGGCTATGACTGTGTCGCGTGCATATTGGGGCGCGCACATATTGCACAGAACAGGCTGCAATTCAGGGCGAAGGAACGTAAGAGGAGCGCTGAATGTTGATCGTATTCGAATCGGCACATGTCCGTTTGCGAATGATGCATCGTGCGTGGAGCTACGTAGGTAGTCGATCCAGCGTCTGCTTCCAGCAATCTCTTCTGCAGGCATTGGTCCGGCGGCGATGGACAATATCTGCTCACACCGTGCGTCGATCCGTCATCACTCGGACGATGCTACCTGGGCCCGCAATCTCTACGAGCTGTCACAGACTCAGTACCACGTGATTTCGAAAGCGCCACCGGATTCCGCAAAATTGGTAATGTGTTGGTGGACGACAATATAGGAAAGTGCGAACCGTACCTTCTCATGCCAGCTCAGCAGGACGCTCATGGCTTGACCTCCGCCCTCACCGCCGCCGCGGGCGTGGATTTGTGAAAAGCCAGTGGCCTGCGGGGTGATGTTCCGCGTTGTGCCTGCTGTGTTGGACTGAGCCATGCCCTTGTATCTGCGCGGTACCGTTAGCAGATCGACTCAAGATTCCAGGTGCCAATAGTCGATTGGACACAAGGAGGCACACGATCGCACGCCAGATGAGGCAAAAAGGCGGTCAGATGGTGCAGTCTTGGTTTGGGCCGACGCACATATACTTCATCAGCACGTCCAGTGCCTCTGTTCCACCGGGTGCGCTGTATATACGGCTTAATATTGGTGACATGTCGGCCTGGCGGATAGACTGAAGAATCTCGATCACAGTCGCTAGGTGGACTTCCTATTCAACAGTGGGACACAAGTCAGCCTTGTCTCCCCTTCGTGTACTTGTGCGAGGGCGCGAGCGCTCCGTCCTGGTCGCTGGAAGCCCAATGCCGGAGCGACGGGCGCAAATGGTGACAAGAGAGACCGAATACGGCGAGACATGAAGCGTAGCGGCCCGCGAATATGGCCCGGGAGGATGGCGCTGCGGTGGACGTGAGGTAGCAGTGTGCTGCGACGTACCTTGCCCTTGTCGTCCGCCCCATACGGCGGGTTCTCCAGCGCACCTTGCAGCGCGCCCTCGCTGTCTCCGCCTCTTAGCAGCTGGCGTATCTGGCCGGCGAGCGACTGCACATCGGCGGTAGACACCGGGTTGACGGCGGGGGTGAGGGTCGTGAGGTCGAAGTTGGCGGGGGAGTCGGGGTCCAAGGCGTCAATGTTGATTGTCCGCCAGTTCGGGTTGGCCATTGTGACGGGCGTGCAGACTATTGGCACTCTGCTGGCGCTGTATTGGCAGGGCGTGCGGATTGGGCGCGAGTGTCGGTGGTTGCGGCGGTGGGTCTGGCGCTGGGAGTGAAGTTGGAGTAGAATGGCGGGCACCTGCGTGGGGTGCTCCACCAGGGCCAGCGCCAAGAGCCCAATATTCGGCGGAGCCTTTCCCCAGGTACCGAATGCACCTCAGACAGTGACACAAGCAAGCAAGGGTCGGCGCCCTCCATTGCCTCGAAACAGATCGGAACGGGGCCTGCAAGCCAGGTGATCTGCTCGTGACGGAGATCCACGACGCCACCGGTGCTACGGAACCACTGCAATGGAAGACAGACGTGCTGAGAACGACGAACGGGTGGGAGAAGGTAAATCTTGTTGATTGCAATTACAACGTCTATGGATCCCCGGCATGTCTCGCGACACAAGGGACCGAACCGAACCCAGGCATTCCTCTAATCTATAATCTTCTCGCAAGGGCTATCCAACGCCGTTGCCAGAAGCCGTCCTATGAAATACAATCCGTCGTGGCTGTTCGTGAATCTAACGATCCACTCAGCCCGCCGAGCTATATAGTACAAAAAGGTCCACGCCTCGGATGCCAGCGAAGGCAGGCAAGTGGAAAGTCTACCAGATATACGCAGTCCGAGAGAAAGGAAAAAGTCCGATTTTGGTATCCTATGCCTGGGCCCAACCTAGTCTATAAACGCCGAGATAAGGAACTTTTGGGCAAGGAAATGACGCTGCGCTGAACGGACAAGGGAATACGGGCGATGCAAGGAGGACGCTCGAGTAACGCGGGAACGAGGAAGGCGGGGGTATTAGGCATGCTGATCGAATCGAAGAGGCGCTGATTATTAAAATGGGCGTAATCCCGAGGGAACATCAGGAATCCAAGGCACCAAAGGGCAAACGCGGCTCGGCAGCGCCGACGAGTGTGCGGTAGTGGTGGGCGGTGTAGGGCTGCAGGATAGATTGTCAGTCAGAGTGCTCCTGCAGGGTGAGGTAAGGCGGGCCCGGGCACTTACGACGCGCATTCGACATCCCTCTGTTCCCAACGGAACATCAGACGGCCGCGGTTCTGTCGTCAACGTCGTCGCGAGCAGCAACATGCGAGTAGAAGTCGCGGCAGAGCACAAGTTGGAAGGCTCGTCATGGTCATGGGTCGGGTCGCTATCGCCTCTTGGGCGGCGGAGGCGGCGGCTTTGGTGTGCCTGTGGTGTCATAGGCTCCGCGGCCCATATTGGTCGACTCTGATTCCCGGAGTATCATTCTGCGTGTTGGTTGTGGGTGCGTGTGCTGCTTTATATGTCAGTGAGGTTCCACGGGTGTCGGAGGCTTCATATGGATGGACTCACAAATAGCAGCGTGGCGTCAGACCGAGCTGAACAGCGTCGTCGTGTGCGAGGGCCGATCTGGAAGCAGCGGCGAGCGAGTGGGTGGTCGGGACACAAATGCGGAAGCGGCGCGGTGAAGGCTCAATTAAATAGTGCGGTGTTGCAGAGACCAGCCGGGTAAGCAACAACAGCCGTGGGACGGCAAGGGAAGGAGTGAAGGGAGTGTGGGATGAGAGAGTGTGAGTGAAGGAATCCGGCTTGGGCGGCGTGCCGTTCCTGATATAAGACTCCTTTAAGGGGCCTGCTACCGCCGGGCCCTCGGCTTGGCCTTGACGAGACAAAATGAAATGAGCGACTGTGCTTAAGCATCAGAGCGCAGGGCAGGCTCCATGACGTGCCGGGAGACGGGACTTTCGGGGCTTGTTTCAGCAAACCGCTCCCCAGGCCTGTCCCCTGCCACCCTTGTACAATTAACTACCCAGGATCTGCCAGCTGAGGGCCCGGGAGAGAGGGTGAGCCCAGTTCCTGCATGACGCTAGCTCACGCCAACGGTGTCTGTCTGCACCGCCCGCAGCCCACTCACGCCCGCTCCTGGCACCGCTACCTATCGCGCCCTCACACCCTCACTTTGCCATTGCAAGAGGGTGCCATCCCGCGCGGGCGGCGACGGGCCCTCTCGTCCACCTCCTCGGCCTCTTGTCAGTGCCCGCTCTGACACGCGGATGGGCCGAGACCCGTCAGCGCCTGGCGTGACTCGTCGCCGGGGGCAATGCTGCAAATGCTGAACTCTGTCGACGCCGCCAGCCGGTTCCCCGATGGGTCCATGGACCATGGACCATGGACGCAGTCCAGCGCGTCTGTTGCCCCGACTCCAGGTCGTTGGAATGAGTGGATCGTCTGCAGGCTGCCAGCGTCCCAACTTCGCGGGCACGGCCGTTGCTTTTGCGCCTCTATCGCAGAATATCTATGCGCTGCTTGCTTTTTTTCTACTTTTGGTGCCTCTGCGACGGTTGATAGGCCGCCCACGTGGGATTCCCGTGCCTACAGACCTCCGTACTGTGCCTCGCGCCGCGTCTGCGTATGCCCATTCTCACGCGACGGTCGCCGGCCGCACTCGCACTGTCGCCGTGCCTAGGTATGCCAGCATGCCAGCGTGTGCGGTGGTGTCTGTCAAGCAGCGCCGTAATGAGGGCGGTCGCCGTGGCCTGCAGGGAGCATCGGTGCCTGTCCATGGAGGGCGTCGCGCTGGCGCGTCGCTTGGCTATTTGCTTCTGGAAAGGCTTCTAGAAACGTTCACGTTTGATCAGCCGGCGCCATATTGGCCAGGTTGCAGCCTCAGGGTATGTCACCCAGGTCGCGACTACTGGCCCGCCCGCCGTCTCAGTAGGCTCGCGATGGAGATGCGACGTCGCGCCGTCATTTCATCGCAATCGCTGTGTTCCTCGGTCGTGAGGCGAGATGGCGGCGCTGGAGAGACCTGTCTGCGATCGCTGCAAGCCAGTCGCCCAAGGGAGCGGAAGCGGCACGCATGCAGAGCGTCGGATTCGTTCACTGCACTGCAGGTGCAGGGAAGAGCCGCCGTACCGTTTCACGCTCCATCGCATCTGCCTTTATCTACATCGCCTGTGCGCGGATGCTCGCTCGCCCTTGATGGATCAATGATGCGCCCGCGACGAGGTTGTTTTTGGCACGGAGTCGCACACTCGATGACATGGTGCATGCCTCTTTGGGCGCTCCTCCGTACGGGCTGCGACTGCTGACTGCCCTGCACAATCTGCCAGAATACGCCTTATTGAAGACCAGACGCGCAGGCTGCCAATAATATAATTCAGCGTATGCCTGCAATGCTGATTCGCTCGCGGGCCGTGGAATTCATCCCTGAGCCGGGCGACGACACGCGACGGGGGTTGGAGCAGCAGCGTGAGACAGCATACACACACGGCGCCCTGTCTATTCCATGGCTATATTCAGCTGCTAAAAGAAATAAAGATAGGCCGGAGCCACCCATCTCGCCTCGCAGCAGGACCTGACTCTCGACGGCCTGGAGTGCTGCGATGCCCAGCGCTATGTTGTGTGCAGCAGGTGTCCCGGCTGGAGGCTGGCACAAGGGCAGTTGCCCAAGGGAGGGATTTCAGGCGCCCTGACGCGTTGATCGTTGCAGCGGCTGTCTTCCTACAGGCCCGTTGAGCGCGCGGCTCGTCGCACCGTGCCTGGGCTTGCCCGCTCCATTGCTGCCTGCCGCGCCCGTTTTCCATGGCTTGGGGGTTGCTGCGCCGCGCCCAAAGCAGACAGGCTGTCGAATTTCGGAATTTCTCCACAGAAAACTTTTGCAAAATTACGGTTGTCAATTTTGGCTGCGGGGAGTCGGGAGTGTTCTTTGCGAACGGTTTCGTCCCCGAGTGGGCTGCGCTACTGCAGCAGCTGCGGCGGCTTTTCCCAGTGTGTGGAAGCGAAACCAGGGAGCTAGGGGCATCGATCCTGCAAAGGCAACCCTGCCGACACGTGGAACTTCGGCGAGTGGGCCTTCGCCGGAGGCATTGGAAAGGGGCCGCAGGCCGGCGCCGACATCTCGAGATTCGAGCGTGCTGCTGCCCAACGACGCAGCTTGTGAACGCCAGCCGTCACAACAGCAATGTTCCTTGTGAAGAGCGCGCGAATAAGTGTCAATCGGACCGGTCGTGGAGCTACGAGCCATCGTCAGGGACACGGCGCATCCACGACGACAACCGGACCATTAGCCGGTGGACTCGACCCGAACTGGAAAATTGGCTGACGAGGATGCAGCCTCAGGTGCATCTTGCAACGTTCCACGAACGCCATAGACGACGGGAAGCAACCGCCCTTCTCGAAGAATCCCGGTGAGCGGAAGGGATTCGTCTCCGACGGGGCATTTTGCGAGAGACGGCTACGATCAGCTGTATGACCTCACGGCTGTATCAGACCTCGGCTGGTGCCTGTCGATCACGGACACCGGGAACACACATCTGATCTTCTCCTGCGACAGCAGAGAGAAACTCACCGATATCGTCTGTCGGACTGGTTGCTTGCAGTGCATGAGAGGCCTCGTCGTTATCGTAATTCCCGGTAACAGGAAACCCAGTCGCTGCTGTGCCACAGCTCGAGGTCGCCAAGACATATTGCTGCATCATCGCATGGCCAAATCTCTTCCTCTGTGCCTACCTAGAGTTCCCCAGCAGGTCGGCATGCGAACGTTCTTCGTGTATGGAGCTTCAGGAACAACGCCTTTTGTGACAGCAACTTCAAGTCGCGACTTCCAAACAACAACGGCGGCCGCCTTTCCATCATGGAGCTTAGAACTCTGTTCAAGTCTGCAATGGGTGCTTTTCACAGCCAAGGGGGTGAAGCAAACGCCGCACCGCTCTGCAGGACGCTACTGTACGAATGTGTTTCCAGAAACGTACCTCCTCCTTTTGTCTCCAATGCGCAGCGGTGCAACTACGCCACAGGCTTGCAGGGAAGCTAATAATGGTCGTTGCCCTATCGATACGCCAGATGCGCCTTGTCCAAAGTTTCCACGACCGCGCAGAAACGCACCATGACAATCTCGGCTTTGGCCATCGTGATAGAGTTGGAACTTGGCGGCGGTCGCCCGATACAGAAATAGACATTCGTAACGAACTCCTATCTGTCTCTTGCCCTACCTATCTTCGATCCAATCGCTCACGAATATGCAGCGACTAGTTCTCAGCTCACTTGCAGCTCTCCTTTCGCGACCAATATCGTGCTGACTCTGCAACCAGGGCAAAGTTTGCACCACGTAGACGCGTGTCTTCAGCTCTCTCACTCAAGCCTACACCGCGCAGCATACGTTAAGCCATGCCAAACCTTCACCGCCCCATGAGGAATGCGCATCGCATCACGCTCCAGGTTATACATCATCTTCGGCGATGACTCGAATCGATATCTGACCGCGTTCACGGGATTACGCTCACGCACCTTCCACTACCGTCGTTATTACCCATCCCCGTTTCTTACCTCAGCAGCCGAAACATGCAGGATGATTCCCGGACCGGTCAACGCACGACGGGACACGCGCAGCGTACGGGAGCCTGAACGCCAGAGGGTCGGGCGGGAGGATCCTTTCCACGTGGATGCGAATCCCGTTCTTGCGTCCGCCTCACGTCAGCGAGGCGGGTTCGGCGTTTGAAATGGTGTTTGGAGGCGCCTTTGTTATGCGAACAGGCGTGCGCTTGGCATAGGGCTGAGTTCATGCTTGGGATGGAGGGGTGCGGGGCTAAGCGTTTCGTCCGCCCTGCAGGTCAAGTCAACCGTACATATAGGTCTGAAATTGGCTGCTGTTACGAGAGCAGTGAATTACAAAGCTTTCCGGCCAGGTTGCATTGGACGATGAGACGTAAGCTCAAGCCTGACTCCATTTCTAAGCCTTCTGCTCTACTCACGATACTGCACCTTCACGCCTTGTGACTCCTCCATCTCTCGCGCAGACTGTACCCACATTTCGATCTGCACCGAATATCGTCAGCATGTCTCACACCGCCTGCCTGCGATCAGATGGCCGTCTCATGGGCCACACCGCTGCCCTTTGGTATCAACATAGAGGAGTTTGAATGAGTCGCGCTCGTCGGACAGCATGCATCTTGATGAATTCGGGAGATACTACTCTTTGGGGTTGATTATTCGTCTCAGATCCATCACCAACTGCGGTCCATTCCGGCCCACGCTCAGTCGTCTCCATCAATACATAAGCGACTCCCCCCACGGAAAGGCGCCGAGTGTGAACAAGGAAAGTCGCCGAATTGTGATGCGATCGCGATCCTAGCGAACCTCACCCTTAAATGGATACCATTCAGACAACTTTGTCCCTTGGATTCCTGGACCCCATGTTCTATTGCGGAAGAGTACAAATACTCAATTACTTTTTTCTTATTCAGTCACTACAACATGTGTGGATTTAGTGATGTCTGTACTATTTTCTTGTCTCTCAAATATGCAGCCTGTAGGTACAAAACTGAAGTTCGAAAAGCACACAAAGCAAGTAAACGGCCTCTACCATATGACATTAAGTCGCCAATCAATATAGAGAATACATGGACAACATGTTATGTTATCACGTAGAAAAACACACACGATGTCGCGCGGTGAGCTTTCTCAGGGCAGAGCAGCGTCTTATCATCGCTATAAAATCTTTCGTAGCTTCTTCCCAATCTTTTTTTCGCTCAACCCCATATTCTCAGTATCAAAGCCATCACCATTTAAACAAACAGGTCTCCCATCCCTCAGCTTGGTATCTTACCTGCTTGCTCACTCTTCGCATGAACTCCCGTACTGTTGCGATTGATCGTTCGTGAAACTTTTGCATCGTTTCTCGCTCTTGAGAGATTGCTGCATGCGAGAATGCCGGGGAAAACAGACTCGTGGAAGGAATGATCTCGCTTTCTCGATGCGTTTGCCGAGACCGAGTGCAGGAGGAGTGGCGTTGAGGAGGAAGTATCGGCGGGGCCGGTGAAGAACTCCAGAGTTCTTGTTTGGCTTCGATATTGTCGAGCCTGTTGGAACATTTGACAATGCCTGTCGAATTCGTATCCCTCAGTCTAGGTGTTGACGCTGACGAGGCACCTTGTTTACTTTTTGGTAGAGAAGAGCGGAACAAGACAGAACGAGAACGGCGGGGACATGCTTCCTTCTCTGTTTTCAACGCCTTGTAGACATACATAACATCTAGGAGAAAATCCACACTTTGTTCTCCGTTGTCTGGTATCGACCATGTTCGGGTAAAAGCAAGTTTTGCGCGAAATAGAGAGAACGAAGTCGACAAAAGGGCTTCGTTAGATCGCCTCTATGAGAAATGGAAAATGGTCTGCGGCTGCTGCTGCATTACTACCCGGTAGCGTATCAAACGATGCGCGGACCACGCTGCTGCCAGGCATGTGAAGATTGGAACTCCTTTCAAATTGGAGCAGGAAGTATAATCACTCCAAGGATGAGAAGTACTCCGTTTGAGAACCGGGGCCACGTCAAATTTATCCTTCGGGACTATAAACATCTGTTTCCCCTATCCTAATCCCTACGATAATCATTCACCATCCATTCCCCATCCATTCCTATAGTTCTCGAAGAACGAACATGTTATCGGAGAACTCATCACTTTCACACGAGCAAGCACCAGCGGGTTATCTTGGCCTGTCGTGTACCTGGCTTGATGACACTTTAGAAGGAGCTTTTGACTTTATGAGCCTGGTCTTAGTTATGACGAAGGAAGCGAGCGAGGGGAAGCGGGGTGCAGGGATGACGAGAAGATCGTTTCAGAGGCGTTGGGTAGAAGACAAAGAAGTAGGAAGGACCGAGATGCAGATGTGGGTGTTAATATGGACCGGGGATAATCTGAATGCAGCCGCTGTCTTGGGTGGGGACTCGCCAACGAATATGGCTACCGCCAAACGGCCAGGAAAGGAGTTCGTCGTTATTGGACTACAGGTTGGATCCGTAGCCATCAAAGACTCATGTAAAGGTGCTTCAGGTCGCCCGCCTTGACTGCTGCTGCTGCTGCTGCAGTAGTGAGAGAAGAAGTGGGAGAATTTCTTTGTGTAGCAAAAGGGTCGAGTAATGGACTTGATAACAACCTGGAATAGCAAGGTGGATAATAATATGATATTGTAAGGAAAGCATACGGATATAGGAAAGGGTATCATCTACATTATAAAGGGGATTCGACTCGCCCTCGTCCAATGCCAGCCTCGGTCGTTACCAAGGCGTTCCACACCGTCGGTCAGTATCGTACAGACCTCGCCGTAGTCGTACAAGCCGTCCGAAATGCCTCCCAATACCTTCATAGTACTCATACAACCGGTCGTAGTTAGGCCCCGATCGCGGACCCTCCATCCCTTGTGGTAGGCATCTATCGCGTGTCCCTCCATCCTTAGTCGTCATCCCCATCATCATCCTCCTTCCCTACAGCCTCCATCTCAATCTCCTTGTCGACATTGCCTTTGCGATCCTTGGTCGTAATCTTGTACTTGCCGCCTTCCCAGAGATCCTTCAAAGTAAGCTCCTTAGTACGGCCGAGCGATTCAATATCACCAATACGTTCGAGCGTGGCCTCCAAGAACTTTTCGAAGCCGGGCTCGGCGCACACTTCGTTGAAGGCGCGCTGCATGGGCACACTGTCTGCGCGGACCATGGCATGTGAATCAATGGCGAAGATGGAGAGATTGTGGTGCTGGCGGATGAAGTCGGACCGGGTCATGATGTAACGTGCTTGATGCAGTGGGAATTCGGGAAGGATGTGGCCTCGTTCTGGGTCGTATTTGATGTCCATGTCTTTATATCGCTGATATAGGGCATTGGCAAGGACCATTGCAGTAGACTGGAACCGTGATTAGTCTGACATACATCGATTCGACAAGGTAAACGGCGACCTACCGCGTACTTCTGCTGGTCCATGACATCATCATCCATTTCTTCCCCTAGGATAGCGCAATTGTTCAGAAACCACGTCTTCTCCATCTGGCAAATCTCGTCGCACTTCTTAATCATGTCCTGAGACTTGGCCACGCGATTTAGGAAGGTCAGACGGCCTCCTATCTTGTCATAGACTTCCTCCAGAATAGACGGAGGTGTGACCTCCTTCCAGTACTTCATGCGGTAGTTCCTGAGCGCCTGCATGGCTCGGTCTTTGGGGAGATCGGATACCTGGGTGACCTCCATGCGCGTCGCATGCTGCTTCAGCGTCTCATACACCCAGTACTTGTCTGAATTCATGATGACCGTAGCGAGATTTGAGGCAGCCCACTGCTCCGCTCGTTGTTGGATGAGCTCAATAAGGTCACGGCCATTTTCGTCATCCCTAATCAAGTGAACCTGGTTTATGATCAAAATGAGCGGTCGCCCGACTTTCACGCGTCTCTTCAGAGCCACCTTTTCCAGCTTGTTAAAGGCGCGCTCAATGTCTAGCAGGGCGGAGGCGTCGCGGGGCCCGCGGATCGAGAACAGAGCGCCGATGTTGTCCTCGTGAAATTCGAAGTCCAGACATCGACCAAGGCGGATGCGAAATATCTCAGGGTCGGCGTGGGCCTCCATCATAGCCACACCCTCGCCATTAATCTTGGACATGGCTTCAATGAGCATGGAGCTCTTTCCCGTCCCCTTCTCGCCGATCAGCAGGTGATAGCGACCCTTCTCCTCGCCCCGCATGATCTTGTTGATGCGCTCCTGCTCATCGCGCTGGATCCACCGGTCATAGTCATCCTCCCCAGACCCAGGGATGGCTCCGAGCATGTGGGGCATGTCCTCCTTGGGCACCTCCTTGCCAGCCGCCGCAAGCTCCAGGACGGGGTCGCCGGGCGTGAAGGCGTTCTCCATCTTCTGCAGCACCATATGCTTGTAGTATCTCGTGTAGCTGTATCCGACGAGGCCAAGGATGAAGATGGACGCGCCCGTGGTCGCCGCCGACTCGAACATCTTGAAGGCGGTGCCCTTCCACTTCTTGGACCGGTCCTCCTTCTCCTCCTGCTGTCCCTCAGTCGCGTCGTCGACGGGGTTGGGCGCATCGTTGCCGGGCGTGGGTGGCCCCGATTGGCCGGTCAGGAAGCGTGAGTGCGAAGGCTGCGTGCGCGGTGTCCCTACGCGGCCAGCCGGCTGTAACCGACATAGGGGTGGAAGGGGATGCTGGCGTTGGAACGGGCCCCGCGCCTGTGCAATGGCTGAGGAGAGGAGGGTCCGACGCATTAACATTATTGCGTTGTGCGGCGCAAGCCGTGTCGCGCGACCGCTCGGGTACCAACAAGAAACGCGCCTTGACGCTCAAGGGACGAATAGAGCGGAGGAAACAGAGCGAGGGACGACATGCGTAGGGAAGCAGACAATTGAGATGAAAGACGCCAGGAGAGGGTCCACTGACGTGGATTGGCGACGTAATGAGAGAGCGATGCTGCGACTGCGAAATTTAGGGAGACGCCGCGGCGGTCAGTGCGTCTCTCGTCCCGACGCTGGAGAGACGAGGCCAGCTGGAGGCTGCACGCTGGCCGGAGCAAGCAAATGCTCAGGTGCTGCCATGCGCGCCATGATGCTGGCAAACATCTCGTCAGGACACGCCGACGACATGAGTGCTGGAGGGGCACAACAGGCAGCAAAGGCAACCGGTCCCTCAGCCTTATAGACCCGGCCAGCATGGGGGGCCCTCGGTTGAGTTCGGGAGTGCAACGGGACTAGCGGCGTTTTGGCCGGAGCAGTGGGAAAAAAGTTCGATGCCACACCTGTCGCTGCTTCTCCCATATATTCTCTCCCCCATTGACCATTGACGCGTCTGCAGCCTCTGTGCCTTTAATGCTCTGCTTCTGTATATTATCTTAGACGACCAGCCCTTCCTTCTTCGGAGCTGTTCTTTCCGCCTTGTAATTACAACGACATCATAGCCGGTCATGTCTGCAAGCAACAATGACGCTTCCACTTCTGGTGAGCTCCCACGCACCACGCTGTACCATCCACAGTAGAGCTTATGACTGACTACTGTGCTGCTGCAGAGGTAGCCAAGCCGGCTTCAGCCGAAAAGACGACCAATGGCCAGGAGGTCGCGGAGCAGACAGGAGAGGGCGCTGCCAGTGGCCACGCCGAGAGTATGTGAAGCCTGCATGTGGGCAGATGCATGGAACTGACGGGGACAGATGTCTTCCAGATCACTGTGAAGCTCCCGCACGCGCCGTTCGAGCACGCCGTGACCATTTCGACGTCGGAGCAGGTCCAGGACCTCCGCCAGGCCATCATCGAGACGCCGCAGCTGTTCCAGTACTCGTGCTTCCACCTGGAGCTCGACGGCCAGCGCATCAATGACTACATCGAGCTGTCTGAGGTGCCGGGCCTCAAGCCTGATGCTGTCCTTACCCTCGTCGAGGACCCGTACACGGAGAAGGAGGCGCGTATGCACGTCATTCGCGTCAGGGAACTAATTGGTGCTGCCGGCGACCGCACCGATGCCCTCCACGGCATCCTGGCGGGTATGTCGTTACATGACAACATTGGGACCGAAGAGAGCGGGAAAGAGAGCGCCGAACAGACGCCGCTGAGCGATTACGACTTCACATCTGGGGGTGCCGTCAAGACGCTGCTACCACCGGAACAGGAGCCAGCGCCGAAGACCATCAAGTCTGTCTCTGTTTCGCCGTGGAACCCGCCTCCGTACCACCTCCGATCAAAAGGCCATCTGCTTTATCTCCAGATCACTACAAACGAGGGCGAGCAGTATTACATCACCTCGAACGTCGCAGGATTCTACGTGAACAAGTCGACCAATGCCAAGTTTGACCCTTGGCCACGCCAGGCGCCGAAAGCGCACGCAGCTCACTCGCTCCTGACGCTTTTGGGAGAGATTTCGCCCTCTTTCAGCTCCACGTTCACTGCCTACCTTGAGCAGACACAGAAGCGTGACCCGCTCACCTTCTTCCAGCTCTCCAACGCTATCCCAGCGAACCCGTGGCTTGTCCCCGCGCCAAACACCTCGCATACGACTCACCAAGCGGACCTCGCACGAACACAAGAGAGCTATTTGATTTCGGGCGTAGAAAGCACGGAAACCCTCCGTGACTGGAACGAGGAGTTCCAGTCCACTCGTGAGATGCCCAAGGAGGCTGTTCAGGACCGTGTGTTCCGGGAACGGCTTACATCGAAGCTGTTTGCAGACTATAATGATGCTGCTGCTCGCGGAGCCATGCTCGTTGCGCGTGGCGAGATTGCACCCCTGAACCCCACCGAGGCGAAGGATGCCCAGATCTTCGTGTACAACAACATCTTCTATTCATTTGGTGCCGATGGTGTAGGGACTTTCGGTACCGAGGGTGGCGACGAGGCGGCGCGCGTTGCCGTTGGCAAGGATGTCTTCGGTGTGCGCGCGGTGAACAATCTTGACATTCCCAACCTTTTCACTTCTGGAACAGTTGTTGTGGACTACCTCGGCAAGCGCATAGTTGGCCAGAGTATAGTTCCTGGAATCTTCAAGCAGCGAGGCGAGGGCGAGCACCAAATCGATTATGGCGCGGTTGAGGGCAAGGAAATCGTTGCTGATGATAAATCCTTTGTACCTCTGTTCGAGCAGCTGTCCAAGGCTCTGCGGGTCAAGAAGCATCCCGTCTGGGACAAGGACAATGTCCGACACGAGTTGGAAGGCAGTGTTGAGACCAAGGGGCTCATCGGTACCGATGGCAGACGCTATGCGCTCGACCTATACCGCCTCACCCCTGTCGATGTGAACTGGATCGAGGAGCATTGGAGCGAGCCGAGCAAGGATGGCAAGCCGAAGCCTGCAGATAAGGATTATCCCCACCGCATGGCTACTCTACGTCCCGAGCTCGTCGAATCATATGGTCGCTTGAAACTGCGAGATTACATCAAGACCGAGCTCACCAAGAAGACCGAGAAGGCGAAGAACGGCGAGAGCGCCCAAAAGGCGGAAATCAACGGCGACGCAGAATCTAAAGAGGTAGCAACTAGGGAGGAATCGAAAGAAGAGAAGGAAGCCGCTGAGGAGGATCGCGTTGATATTTCCGGTTTCCAGTTCGCTCTTAACCCCGACGTCTTCTGCGGCCAGCACCCGCAATCGGACGAGGATAAGGAGGAATGGGCCAAGGATGAAGCTGAAGTTCGCGCTGCTTGCGATCACCTCCTGACCGACGTTGTTCCGCGACTAATCCTGGAGCTCAAAGACGGCGAGGTTGGCTTCCCTATGGACGGCCAGTCTCTGAGCTTGCTCCTACACAAGCGAGGCATCAACATCCGCTATCTTGGCAAAATCGCAGAGCTTGCGGACAAGGAAGATCCGCGTCTCCAGGCGTTGAAGCGACTTGCCATCCAAGAGATGATCACCCGTGGTTTCAAGCACTTTTCCAACTCCAAGTTGCGCAACCTATCGGCTCCGTTTGCAGCTCCTTGCGTGGCACACCTGCTGAACTGTCTTCTGGGCAGCGAGCTGAACCCCAATCCCGTAGCTGAGAGTGATTCCGTGTTGAAGTCATTGTACCCCGAATGCGACTTCAGCTTCGAGAAGCTGACCCCAGAGAGCGTCAAGAAGGAGGTCCAAGCTCAGGTTACCCTGAGGTACCGCTACGACCTCGGCGACTCGTGGTTTGCATCCAACAGGCACCTGCAGATGCTTCGAGAGATATCCTTGAAGCTTGGTCTCCAACTTGAAAACAAGGAGTATGCGTTCACGAAGCAGGCCACGACCAACGGCGTTGGCTCCGAGGCCAATTCCGTCGCGGCAACCAATGGAATGGCGACGTCTGGGAGCAAGAAGAAGAAGAACAAGAACTCGTCACCGACACGCGCAGCAAGCCCCACCGCCACTACTGTCCAGACCTTCCTGGCCGATGACATTCTCAACATGGTGCCTATTGTCAAGGAGGCCTCCCCCAAGAGCTTGCTGGCGGAAGAAGCACTGGAAGCCGGCCGTATGTCTGTGGCCCAGGATCAGAAAGAGCTCGGACAGGAGTTGCTGATCGAATCGCTCACTCTCCACGAGCAGATCTACGGAGTGCTCCACCCCGAGGTCGCACGAGTCTACCACACTCTTTCCAACTTGCTCTTCAACCTTGATGACAAGGCGGCCGCGCTTGAGCTTGCCCACAAAGCCGTCATCGTCTCTGAGCGGACTCTCGGAATCGATCACACCGATACTGTGTTAGCCTATCTCAACTTGGCTCTCTTCGAGCACGCCACTGGCAATGGCAGGACTGCGTTGAGTTATGTCCGCCACGCTTTGGAGCTGTGGAAGATTGTCTACGGTGCAGACCACCCCGACTCCATCACCACCCTCAACAATGCGGCCGTCATGCTGCAGACTCTAAAGAATTTCCCCGAATCTAAGGTTTGGTTCGAAGCTTCTCTCTCCATGTGCGAGCAGATTTCTGGCAAGGACTCCATCACCACCGCTACGCTACTGTTCCAGGTAGCGCAGTCACTCGCGTTGGTTAAGGACATGCGTGGCGCCGTCAATCGCATGCGTGAATCGTACACCATCTTCAATACGGTGCTCGGAGCCGAGGACCGCAACACCAAGGAAGCGGAGCAGTGGCTGGAGCAGCTCACCACGAGCGCTGTCTCCCAGGCCAAACATTCGCAAGCTCTCGCTTCCGGTCGTCTTCGCCGTCTCCAGCTTGGAGGCCGTGGTGCGCTCCGGCCCCAGGCAGCGGTGGGTCAGACGGCAAACGAGACCACGGCTGCGAACCGTCCCCGTGCCGGCACCAATCGCGTCGACCAACGTAGCATCGAAGATCTCCTCCGCTACATTGAGGGAGAGTCGCCGAAGAAGACGCCCAAGAAGCGGACTCCTGCTGCCAACCCTAAGAGGAGGACACAGAAGGCGGCGTGAGCATGTTTTCACACCCCCGTCACACTAATACCCCAAAAGTACATGTTTTGAGTTTGCGACACGGCCTTCATCTTTGTACCAATACCTGTTGTAGTTTTGCGCTTTATCGATTTTTGTGCGATCCACACTCTCCAATCATCATTTTGGCGGCTTGATCACTGGTATGCTTTTTCTTTCGCTTCTTGTACTTGAATTTGGCTGCATTCAGGCTGTTTTTTATGGAGTTTGGCTGGGTTGGATTGATTCGCGCGGCTCTATCGGGACGGTCTGGATGGAACCTAGTAATATTAGAAGTGCTTGTTCCCTAATCCTGGGGGGCATGGGCTTGGGTTGCGGTGCGGAAAATGAAAATGGGGGGATGGCGACAACTGTATAAATGTACATGGCATGGAAGCAAAAAGGTGCTCCTCTTTCCAGTCCATTTCCATATCTCAACCACCATCATCCCTCATCGCATCCGAACCACAATCTTCCCCTTCGCCCGCTTCGTGCTCAACTTCTCGTACGCTTCCACCGCTTCCTCGAAGGGAAACTCAGAGTCGATGACGACTTCCTTGAGCACGCCGTCATTTATCCAGGCAGCTACTTCGCGCGCTAGGGTCCCGTTTGGTGCGAGCCCGAGGACGTCGTAACGCCGCGGGGTACCGCCGAGGAAAACGGGGCGCAGTTTGTGGAGGATGAAAGGGTAGATGCCTTGCGTCCTGCCGCCTACGATGGTAATAAAGCGGCCCGTGAGAGAGAGGTAGGAGGGGGAGGAGGTGTAGAGGGGGGAGTCGTAGACGCAGTCTATTATGAAGTCTAGGGGGTTGCTGGAGAGGGGGAATGTGGTAGTCAGGTGGGTGTAGAGACCTCCAGCAGTGAACGTAGTGTAGTCGATGACCTGCCGGGGGTTAGCGATTACTCTATGGCCACGGGTTTGTGTTTGAGTTTGGGTTTGGGTTTAGAAAGGGATGGGAAACTTACTTCGTCCGCACCTAGTCTCCGTACAAGCGCCTCGTTGGCTCCGGAGCAGATTGCTGTGACGTGTGCGCCTTTGGCCTTGAAGACTTGGACTAGAATCGTGCCGACGCCGCCGCTTGCACCGTTGATCAGGACTCTCTGCCCCTTTTGCACATTTGATTCTTTTACGACCTATACCCACATACGTGATCAGCACAACCCTCTATAGTGCCAGGGCCCCATCTGCCCTTCTCCCCTTTCCACAAAGAGAAGAATAACTCACCAGCGCAGCCGTCTGCCCCGCAACCCCACACCCCACCGCCTCCCCTTCCCTCCCCCTCAACACCTCCGGCACCGCAGCAACCAACCCCGCCGGCACAACGACATACTCCGCCAGACTCCCCGCGCCCCAAAACGCCTGCCCTACTCCCAGCGCACCGCACACAGTCGTCCCCACTGCTAGCTCTTCAGGTACATCAGGTCCGGCGCATGCGATTGTGCCTACGAAGTCTAGACCGGGCGTGGGGTGTTTCCGGAAGGGGAGCCAGGCTGGGAGGATGGACATGAAATGGAGATCTGCGGGGTTGAGACCGGCACATGTTACCTTTATCAAGATGTTGGGACCGGTTGGGGTGGAAGGAAGGGGAAGGTCGGTTGCGAGATGGAGGGCTTGTCTTGGGGCGCCGTTTTGGGTGATTTTGTAGGCGCGCATTGAAGTGGGTAGGTCGCCCATGTTGTATTTATTTTGGGGAGCGATTGCGGTATTTTATGTTCTCTGTTCGAGGTGGTGATAGAAGATGAGGAAAGTTAGGATGAGATGAGGTTGAGGTTGAGATATCTTGAGACGCGTTTGATCCTGTGACTATTTGGGACTAGCGCAACATAGCACCATGTGCGTTTTGTACTGTAGGTAGGCACATGCCATAGAGTGGCCACCAGTTGACGGTAGTATGGATCCTCGAAGGAGAACGGGGTATGATCCTTAGCACGATTTATGCATCTACTTGTTTCGTCAGTCGCGCCTACACAATTTACGGAATTCGTACGCAACAATATAGAGTATGCTCTAGAGTGCAAGATGCTTTCAGCTTCGCTACGCGAAGGTGAACTGATTTCTCTGCAATCAATTCAAACGACTCTCTACACCAAGTACCTGAATCCACGCTGCAACTTCGTCCCCTCCTCAACCGTGATCCCCTCATCCTGGGCCGTCCTCTCCGCCACATCCCCGCTCGTAACCCACGCCTGCTCGCCCTCCTCAATCTTCTTATTCAGCCTATCCAAAATAACCTTGAAAATCCAACATCCCAAAATCGTAACGCCAAACATAGCCGTAACAATCCCATAACTCTTGCGATACCCGTTCTCTTTCATATTCCACACGTACGACCCCGCAATATTTCCAAGCTGCGAAAACGCATTGATCATTGCGATGGCGACAGCGCGCTTGGCCGGAGGCCGCGGGAACGACGAGGATATCCAGCTGTAGAAGGTGATGAACCCGGCGTAGGCGGAGGCCTGCAAGAAGAGGGCTACATAACGCGCCGCGACGTTCTCGGTCGACATGCTGATTATGAAGCCTACGAGACCACCGATGATGGGACCCACGATGTGCCAGAAGCGCTCCTGGACGCGATCGGCGTGCCACGCGTTGATGAGCGAAACGAGGCATGCGAAGGCCCACGGGGGTGCGGACATGAGGAGTGTGGGGATGTATGCGAAGCCCAGGGTCCCTGTCAGGGTGGGGAAAAAAGCGTTGAAGGAGAGACCGACTACGTAGGCTGTAAAGGTGAACATCATGACGTAAATCTTGGTGTCTTTTACGGCCATGATGAGGCCCGTGAAGGGGGTCTGCGTTTCCGAGTCTGCGTCTGCTTCGCCGACGTCTTCGGTCATGCGGAGCACGGCGACGGCGCGTTCTTCCTCTGTGAAGCCCTTGGTGTTGTGGGGGAGATCGGGGAGGATGAATGCGGCTGCGATAGCGATGACCATGGTGGCGGCGCCTTCGATCCAATATAGCCACCTCCACGCGCGGTGTCCGAGCGTACCCTCCATGTTGGAGAGCACGGCGGCACCGACGAGCGAGGAGAAGGCGTTGGAAATGAGGTTCCCGCAGAAGAGGATGGCGTTCCGGGTCGTCAGTTCGCGGCGTGTGTACCATTTTGAGAGGATAAGAAGGGCGCCGGGAAGAAAGGCGGCTTCGACGAAGCCGATGCAGAAGCGGACCGCGACCATGCCGCCAAAATTGGTGGTTATGCCGGACAGGGTAGAGATCATGCCCCATAGAAGCATGGCTACGCCGATGTATACAGATGGGCGGTCGATGCGATTGATGATCATATTGGAGGGCACTTGCGTTAAGATGTAGCCGACGTAGACTGCAGAAATTAGCCCATTGTTCTCGACATATGGTGTTTTGGCGCGACGTACGGATACTTAGACACGTAGCGTACTGCGTGTTGTTAATGCCTAGATCCTCCTGCAAACCACCCAACCGCGCAGCAGCGATATTGTTGCGATCCAAGTAATTCATGATGTAAATAATCACAAAGAACGAACATCGCAAATCGAGCTTCATCTTCAACCGCTTCTCGACCTGCTTCCTCCGCTCAGGGTCCATCTGGCTCGCCGGCGCGCCCAGCTTCACCTGCTCCCAGGTATCCGCGTCGTTAGGCTTCGTATCGATTTTTGTCGCCATCCTGTCGCGTCTAGTCTTTCGTCCAAGATGGGGTGAACAGGAAAGATGCGACAGGTGCGTGGCAGCGACGGCATTCTTCATATATCATCCGTACAGTGATCGCCCTCGTGGCCTGGTAAATTTTCGGCGCGTATCGTACCCAGCGCAGCGAAACCCCATAAAACATAACGTTACATCACGTTGAGTCGTTCGGACCGTCCATCCTGACCCTGCATGATGGAAGCCAAGGTCCCTGGAGCGTCGCTCAATTACCGCTTTGGGCAATCCCGCCTCCGGGGCGCTAATGCGGGGAAGGACGGTTTTTCTCAGACGGCTAGGCCTGGTTGTTGGTCCACACATTTGCAAGGAAACGATGCGATTTCTGGGTAAGGCGAGGAGCGGCAATTGGAGCCGGCTGCAACGTCCTGGGTCGTCATTGGGTAGAGCTTTGTGTTGACCCCGACGCAAGGTTCTCTCAACACCCCACGGGACTAGCTAAGAAAAACATGAGTTGTGGGCGTAAACTCCGCGTGTAAACTTCGGATGAGCAACGGAGATACCCGAAGCCTAGTGTCGGGTTCGTAAGCTGTGGTGCGCTGTCGAAGTCGGCAAGTTGAGGGTTACAGTCTTGCAAGATTTTCCGACCTCGAGAGTTATTTGCCGCTTGACTCTTGACACAGCCACTTGTGCTATGCGATTAATCAAATACTAGCTTTTTTCTGGAGACTTTTGCGGTGTTTGTAATTTCTCGTCTAGAATTTCTCGAACAATATTATTAAAGATCAAACGTCAGAACAGTACTTGGGCAGGCATATACTCCCATATCATGTCGCGGTGTACTGTCCCGCAAAGGTTATTAGGGTACGCAAAACGTAAAACAATTCGGGAGTCGGGTGGTTCCAACAGACGCGCTTATGCAGCGTACAAGACGCGGCACTTGCCTGAACTCAACATGCTGTAGGTGGTCGCTTGTGCCTAGGCTCTAGTTCCACACAACAGTCTTACCACGAATACGCATCAACCTCGAGCTCAAATGCGGTCGGGCCTTTTGAAGCTGCACAAACAGTCGCCCTAACATCGTCGCAAAGCCCTCCAGGCCCACAAACCATAACACCGACCTTCTTCCACCCAGCTTCGATATCCTGGTTCACCAACGCCTGAAGATCAAGTCTAGACCCCACACTGACATCTTTATCCACGACGCCGTCAAGCACTACATCCAAAGCCGTCACAAGGCACTCGGCGTTCTTCTTGACACTCCAGGCAAACTTGACGTTGGGATGGGCAAAGAGCCACGGAAGCACGCCCGAGACGCCAATTTCACCAGTGATGACCAGCAGTCGATCGGTGCGCATGATGGCAGCGATTGGGTTATTGGGGTATGAGCCATCAAGAAAGGCCATGAGGCTATCGTTCGCGGAAAGGTATCGTGCCATGCCCGTTGACTTCCTCACAAAAAATGTCACGCCCTCGGTCGTGGTGCCCCTGGCGAGGCTGCGAGATTTTGATGATACCCTATTCTTGTTCTCGATATCAATGTTACCGTCTTGAGATGAGTTAGCCCGGCTTTCTTGTCCTTGCGGAGCCACGCGGTGCCGGTAAGACTGCAAGATCGACGTCGGCAATACCGAGAATGGATGGTTCTCCCATGGACGCAACTTGTTGAGAATGGGAAAGTGCGCATATGAATTTTGGCCAGAAGTGAATTCCAGGAACGTCGATACGAACATAGCCTTGCCCGATTTCCGTGACTTGCGCGCGCCGAACGCCATTCTTAAGGATCCGCATCACGCGGATGAAGCGGTCAAAGAACCAGACACTGCACGCGGCGAACAGAGGTTGCTGGTAGTTACCCAACCACTGGAAGCAGTACCATATGTGGTACCAGGTGCCGACGAACGTGAGTACGGCCAAGATGATGTGCTTGATGAGAAAAACTTCATAGGACCATTTGCGCACGTACAGGCCGCTGCCAACGACCATGATAGTGATCGCTGGGGTGCCTATGATGCCCCAGATCCACCACGGGGGGTAGTAGCTTGTCTTTTAGCTACCTGTTGATGGTCAGCATTATGTCGTGCCCATGCTGTCCCGACAAGCTCCTTTCACATATAAATGCCAGGAGTGGCATGATACGCATTGTAGAGAGAGCTAAAGAAGCCAGGAGACTTACCCGTAAAGATGTACAAAGCCAGTGCGAAGATCGAGCGCAAGATAACGTGAACAGCAAAAACCCGAGCAATCCATCGGTGCAATATTATGTAGGTGGAGTGGGACCAATTGCTCAGCTAAAGCAGGACATTATTTCTTCCCGAAAAAAGAATGACAAGGGGTAGAAAGAAGAGCGTAAAGGCACCTATACGCCACATGACATATACCATGACTGCATAATACTTCCCGTTTCCGTACCATGCGTGGGGTATCGCGACCCTATAGCCTGTTGCAGTCATGACAATGTTAACAACTACGAAGGCGAATACGTAGAGACTTTGTCCCATAATAGGGGCATTGCCAAGTCGGTACGATAGAGGCCGGACATGGTACGTTTCGATTATAGAAGGCCAAATCAAGTACGGCTTGATACTCTCGGAGATGCTGGTCATGAATGGAAGATAACCGATTATGATGATGAGGATGGGGGGCGCGAAGAAGGCGACGAGTATACCGACACTAGTCCGCGACGGTAAGCGAAAGCTGCAGGTAGCACGGAAACGAAGAAGCGATAGTGCTTACCCATATCTTCCTTCAAGCCTGCCTTCATATCCGACTGAATATAAAGTACTCTTCTGCAAGGCCATGGTAGACTGGTTGGCCAACATAGTCTCATTCAGCACCGAGCTCATGCTGCTGACAAGGTACTTGGTAGGTGGCTCTGTATCCATTGCGAGTGCATCGGAATAGCTCATTTTGGGAGGGAACTCAGGATACCCAGTGCCTTGGTTCGGCCAAAACGTCTCTAATTCCAAGGAGGAATATTGAAACGCAGCACATTCTTGATTAACACAATATGCCAAGCTCATCTAAGAGTCGGTTGTCGCGAAGCAACTAGGCTTGGTCATCATGTTCAGAGATATCATGCCTATGGTCGGTTCGTCCGGTGTGGAGCACGTGAGCATCGGAGCAGTGAAGGCTCGAAGGCAGCCGTGGGCGCAGAGAGGAAAATATGGGTCGCCTTCAAAACCCGCGAGGGCAGTAGTAGTGCTAAAAAAAAGTAGCCATGCTAGAAAGGTATGGATTGGGACAACATGTTGGAGCGAGGTGCTTTCGGAAGTTTCGCGATGAACGCGTGGTGCTGCTATCGACAGTGCTGCAGCACAGTCTTATGCAGACTGAGCTTGCTGTAACTGATCCAATTCTTCTCTAGGCTGAGGGGAGCCTGAACTTGCGGTAAGCTTTGCTACCTTACTCGGCATCGTTAGTAAGTGCTTTGGCTACAGTAATGTGCTTTCACTTATTGTACTTCCAGTATGTGAACAACCACTACGGAACTGGATGGTTCGTTGTCTTCAGAGGCGCAACATGCGGCATTGCTGCATCCGCTTTGTGGGTATCAGAAGGCGCCATTGCGTTGGAATACGCTGAAACCAAAGACCGCGGGAAGTTTACCGGCATCTGGCTCAGTCTGCCTGAACTTGGTCAACTGGTTCGATCCTCAATTCAACTCAGCTTGAACGTTAAGGGTGGACAGCGCGGAAAGGTCGGATACATCAGGTACCTAGTCCCATTAGTCTGCAGTGTCTTGCCCCCCCTCTCGCACTACTCATTTCGCCTCCGCAAAAGGTCATCTACCGTGATGGTCGAAAGGTGCCAGATCCCACCAAGAATAAGGCGGTGATGAAGGAGGTGCACGAGTGGTGGGCGTTGCTCATAGACAAGCGATTTTTCTTCCTCTTCCTGTGATATTGAGCTGCAATTGGAACGGCACGTACCAAGGCATGTACCTTACCAAGTACCTCTCCATACAAGCGCGGACACTCGGTGCGCTGTCCTCCGGAAATGCCGCTACCGCAGCGAACGAACGGCCGCTTTCGCAGTACCAACCCTTGAAGGTAACCAGGATATGCAATCCCGGGGGCACGTTGTAATTCAGAATTTTTGCTGTCCCGTTCAACCACTCTACACGGAGTACTGGATACTCTATTCGCATGGCCCTTGAAAAGACGTGCGTTGCAACAGATGAAAATGATGCTAGACTCAACCAGGTTGAGCGCACATTCTCTACTTGGTCGCCAACAGGTGGCGCTCATATTTTCGTCTCAGGTGCTGTTTGAAGTCAATCGTCTCCTCATTGTGGAGATGGAAATCCCGAAGTCGCTTCAGATATTCGCCGGACATTGCGTCGGGTTCAAGAAAAGAGGGG
Source organism: Lentithecium fluviatile CBS 122367 (assembly GCA_010405425.1). NCBI lineage: Eukaryota > Fungi > Ascomycota > Dothideomycetes > Pleosporales > Lentitheciaceae > Lentithecium > Lentithecium fluviatile. The sequence continues at coordinate 132,973 of MU005597.1, read as the reverse complement.
TTCGCCTCGGTCTATAGATACACCGAGCTTTGTCCGTAGGCGACAATCCGGAACGGATGCCATTTCGACTGTTGAACGTTTAGAGTCGCATTCCCGAGAATCAGACCTTTCGTCAAGCGTATTCAGTGCCTTTGACAAGTCACCTCAGTCAAGTCCGAACATTTTGTACAAAGCGAAATGAGCTCCGCAAACCAAGGACCTCGTCGAATCGGTCAATGGCTATACCTCAAGCCGAAACACATCGATGCATACAAAGAATGCCACGCAAAAGTCTGGCCTGAAGTCCTAGAGCAGATCAAGGATTCCAACATCAAGGATTGTAACATGGCGCCTTCCCCGCGATGAGGAATACATCCGGTTGACAAGTTCTAGACTCCATATTTCTGAGCCTCACGCCCCGGCCCACGTTGTTTGCCAGCTTCAAATACGTCGGCAACTCTTTCGATGAAGACATGGCGCGCATGGCAGCGAATCCCAAGGTCCAGGAGTGGTGGCAGATGACGGACGGGATGCAGGAGTCGCCAGTGGAAGGCGCGACTGGCAGCGCGAGCGGGCCCGGATGGTGGGGACAGACTGAGGAGGTGTTCTACACTGAGTAGATTTGATGAATTGAGATCGACTTTATGATAATATTGGGAAACGGTTGAGGAGCCTTCATATTCGAACCCGGATGTGGTGACATGATACTATCCCCAAATGGCACTAGCGGCCGTGTCGCACTTAAACCAACTTTAGAGGACTTCCAAATGTCCTCCGGTCTCCCTTCCATCTCCATCGCCATCACGAAACTCAACACTCTATGAAATGAGATTGCGGCGCTTCGGTAATCGATCACAACGGACCAGAAAACCGTGCCGCCGACGCACCTATCGCAAGCATTCCGCCGCCAACAAGAATCTCTTCGGGACATCTCACCATAAGCAGCAACAATCATAGCTAATTCTCACGATGCTTACGACTAAATAGTAACACTGGCAGGTTTACGGAACGTACCTTACTGTCCTTCCTTTCTTCGCCTAGCCTTGTTACCCGATGAGGCAATACGAGCGCTCTTCCGCTCTCGAAGGATTTCTGGCCTCGTGAGAGATGGACGACACCCCGCGCTAAAGATTAGGAGTACATAACGTATGCTGGAAGAACTTGCTAACCACATGTCGTGGGGCGCAAGATGTCTTTCATCCCATGCGCATTCTTGGTCCTCCTGGCTTTGGCACATCGCACCACATGCCTTCAAGGAACATGGCAACCTCTCGCGAGCATCGCCATCGCTCCGCGACAGGAACATACCACCCTCTTCGTACCCCCCGATAGCATCCTGCTCCTTGGCGGTATTACGGGAGACAACGCAACGACTACTACAAACCTCGTGCAGCAATACTCCATCCGCAAGAACAGATGGGAATCCTTCCCGCCCTTACCACTCGCGCTGAACCATCTCAATGCCGCATTCATGAACGATAAGATTTACGTGTTTGGAGGCTTAGCCTAGACGCCCGAGGCCTGGAGCGCGGTTGGAGATTCATGGGTGTATGACCAAAGTCAGCGGACATGGAGGTCCATCGCGCCTGTGCCGGAGCCAAGAGGTAGCGCGGCAATGGGAGTCTACGATGGTAAAGTCATATTGGCAGGAGGGTTGAAGCAGATCCAGCTTGTGTCGCCGTACGTCCAACAAACAGTTGACTCCGTCTCCATCTACAATGCGGCACAGAATCGGTGGGTCACCGTTCCGACTGCTTCCAGTACGATGCCAGATCCGCGGGATCATGCTTGCGCAGCCGTCATTAACGAACATTTTTATGTACTCGGCGGGCGCGAGCGAGGGCAATTGAAAGGCAAGGGAACTGTCCTCATGCTCGACCTGAAGGACCTTCGGGCTGGCTGGACGATTGGTCCCGTGAACATGCTGACGCCGAGAGCGGGCCTGTCTTGCGGTGCTACTGGAAGCAAGATCTACACTTTCGGTGGGGAGGGTAACCTTCGAGTCGATTCTGCGGTGTTCAACGAGATGGAGGTGTACGACGTGGCAACAAAGACCTGGGAAGAGCTAGGAGAAATGCGTGTTTCAAGGCATGGAACTGGAGCAGTGAGCGTTAGAGGAAAGATCTACGTACCGGGTGGGGGTGATGTTATCGGGATAGCACCTGTGAGCTATTTCGATGCATTGGTGCCATCGTAGAGTTTCGGACGGGGGACGAATACTAAAATAGCATTTTCGGAGGATTGACGAGCAAGTACAACTGTGATGGGAATTGTGCATCGTCAGATGACCTGGATCCCTGGATGGCACTTAGCCATTGCCATCAATTTCTAAGACACCACCCAACGGCTCTTTTCACCTAGCGCCCGTTAGCATAAAAGCCACAATGTTGTCCAAAAGCCATGGTGGGGCCGACCGACATGCATATACGAAAAGCGCCAGGCTCGCAAAGATAGGGAGAATGCCACATGCTGCAAAAGGTGCGGCACAGGCTGTCCACTCTAGGCTTAGCCCCTTGGCGCTTTGAACTTTCCCAACCACACCCCAGGGATCCTTCGGAAAAGACGCGTGTTCCTTTACACATTCAGAATTGGATGTGACACTCAAGAACCAATGCTGTATTCGATATGCTGTGCTACCATTGCCCCGACTATCGGGACGCGGTCAAGACCAATCCAATGCCCAACACCACGCTAAATCGGAAATGACCCCGATGACCAGAGCCTATAGACGACCGAAAAGTCTCAGGTCTCGATCCTTCGACTGAAAACTCGCTCTCCAATTGGCGCCTTCATTGCTTCGCGCCTAATCTTGGCCGCGCCAGGCAGAACAGAGGAACAATCCGCGAGGATACTAACATCGTTTCCAGTGACTGTGAACTTGTCCATGGCGCTTGTGAATGCTGCCGCCCAGCCAGCCTGATTCAAGGAGAAGTCGAGCCACTGCACTGCCGTCTATCAAAGCGTGTTAGCATTGTCATCACATCAAAGAAGCAGAACTGTGCGATCAGGAATACGAAGTCTCAAGTAACGACCCTTAAAATGGACACATAACTCACGGTCAAGTCAGTCGACATCTTCTTATCACTTTCCAGTGTATAAGGCGCCGTTCCAGCCAAGGTCTGGCCATAGAAGTTAATATCCCAAGCATCAGGTGTCGAGTCGAGAGAAGCACCAGCTTGAGACGGGTCATCGAAGAACTGTTTCGCAGTCGAGTGTGCGCCAACAAGGGCGACAACATCAGTCGTCGAGAGGCCTACCGCTGCAAATGTGGCTAGGATCGATGCCACCGAGTCACTGGGATCCGGGACGATGCCTTCCGGTGCTGGCGTTGAGCTGTCCTGTCGACCCACCAAGGCGCGAATCCGTGGCCCTCCTGGGCAAACAGCGAGAGCGACGGCTTGCGCGAATTGAATGGTGTCAGCCGTACCAACATCGAACTGCGTAGCCCAAGTACTGATCTTGTCACAGTAGGGCTCTAAACCTGCGTTTTCCGATCGTGTGCACTCGCCTCCCAGGACAAGACTTCCATCGCATGCTCCGTTAACGCAATCATGGAATGGCGCTCGGAGAGCTGCGCGGGCGTCGTCGTTGCACCCAGCAAAGGCTGTTTGAAGTGTCGATGCCACATCGCTCCAGACCGCAGGACACTGACCCATCACCCACCTGGAGAGGCCGAGCAACAGTGTTGATCGAAATAGCATATTGAAAATCAATTGAAGGTAGTCCGAACTTTGGCAATGAAACAACTTGAGAGGAGAATCTAATCAGATTAGTATGGTTTTATACCGGGAAATGGCAGGAGGGATGCGCGAGTTTCCCAGGTATCGGGGAACAAGATATGGCAAAGGAGAAGCCGATACTTCAAAAAAGGGAATCAATATTTGGGTTATGCTTCGAAAGCGGAAGGCCAAAGGTAGTCCGCGTGCTGGCATGCAGTAATATGATGCAGGTCATTAGGCAAGACCAGAACCCCGGGCCAGGTGAGTATGGTTACACCAAAGCTAGACCTCGCGACCACGATCATCTCTCCTCACTGGAAGGGATTCGACTCCCAAAGGCCAAATTCTTTTTCTTACTCTGGAACGGGCATGTTCGCTCCGGGCGAGTAGCATGATCATCCATGCAGCCAATAAATTAGAATGGTACTCCTCGTTGCAGCCGGCATCGGGTACGGCTTTTCACTACCGAAGGTTACATTTTGGGTACTGCAGATGCATTCACCTTGACCCCCTTGGCTCAGGAACATGGTTTCGGAATCATACGACGGACAAGTGGGTGAATCCAGTCCGTTCACACCACACTTTACAGGGATTCTGACTTCTGAGGGTGTGTTGACCGTTGAACAAATGACGTTTACTACAACAGCGTGGCTTATCAAAGACACCAGAGTTTTACCACCAGCAACCGAACTCCACCGACCTTATCCAAGCCTTACCAAAATCTGCCTACCCTCAGCATATCAACCTCCGAGCCTCCAAATCCCCCTTCTTCACCTTACACCCGGCTCCGCCTGTCGCCTCCCAATATTGGTACCCAACATCATAACAAGTATCCGAGCAATAATACCTACTTCCCTTATTATTCGCATTCGGGCTCTTGATGCGATACGACGCCGCACAATCATTCTTATTCGGCAAGCAGTAGTTCTTCTCACACTTTTGTACACTGTACTATATCGCCAGACAAATCAGCTACAGTACCAGGACAAAAGCATGCTAACACTTTCGCTTGTAAAGCGTATCCAGGCTTGCGTCAAAGACTGTACGTCCTACAACTGGATAGCGGATGTACTCACTTCAGTAAACCCAACAGCCTCCCACACACACACCGTCTCCCCCTGCTTCGCCGTACACGTGTTACTCTGTCCCGTCGTTACGCTCTTGGCTACGCTGAACCCTGCGTCGGCCCATTCGAAGCTGGCGCCGACTTGGGCGCCGATTTCGAAGGTTTGCGATTCTTCGCTCGAGACTTCGCAGCCGTTGTCGTCTTCACAGAACATGGGGACCTGGAGTCGTCTCAGCATTTCATGCGAGATAGATGGTGGAGATTGGCTGGATTGCGGGAGGAAGGGGGTCGTACGGTGAGCTGGACATGCTTGTGTGTTTGTATGGCGTAGCCGTCGCCGAAGCGCTCGACGATTGAGTAGGTGGCGCAGACGTCTCGTTCCTTGAGTGTGGAGAGCGGGGTTGGGTTTTTGGGTATGAGAGGGAGGAGGTGGGAATTTGTGAGGTGGCTGGATGCTAGAAGCACTATAGTGAACGTGAGAGCTCGAGACTGCATATTTACAGACTATGGCGACCCGATACGGTTGAATGAGGACCGGAAATGAATAGGCCTCACCAAAAGATTCTCCAAGTAGTGTTCATGATGGCACCACGTCTTTTATACTCCGCGCACCCTGCGGCGATGCGTGGACAAGAAGCGCGAAGCGCAGATGCGATATACGATGCATCTCAACATCAAACACAAACTTAGATCGTAAATCGCCGAAAATAGCGATCCGGAGAAACGTTGAAACATTTTGGTGAGGCTGGGAGGGCTCTTGGCTAGTAAGCGCTGGTGAGTGGCTGTAGCTTACCTCGATGCGTTTCATGTTACGAAGAGGCACTAGGTGCTGGGGGCCAAGTCCATCTGCTATATTTGACCTGGTGCCTAAGATAGACCATTCTCAGAAGACCGAAGTACGAGTCTTTGTCTCGATTAACAATTACATATGGGCTTACCCTCGCATGGGGATTGCTCGAGGAGGCGTTCATCAGTTAGAGGGGTAGACATGACAAAGAAGCCGATAAGTAGCATGAAGAACAGACAAGTCGCATACTATCACTATAAATGTAGCTGGCTATACGTCAAACAAAAGAATAAATAACACATCGGTAGCTCTCCGCTTGCTAGAATCCAGACCATGCATATATAATCTATAAATGTCGGTCCAAATGCCGCTCTGTCTACAATTTATTCTCAAGAACAGCCCACCTACATCCGATGACTAAAAGGCACAGTACGAGGCACAACGCTCCGCTTTTCTGCTCCAGCGGCCGGAGCTGCAAACGGGTCGAAGTCCGTCTCACACACCGTGTCTGGTGGAGGAAGCTCAAGAGTTTCGAGGTACTTCTGCACGTAACTTGAAGTGCAATTGGAAGTTGTAACGATGACACCGTGCTGCAATTCTCGTAAGCTAATGATCGGATTGAAAGAGAATTTGCGAAATGCTTACCCCTACAGCATCCTGAAGCAGGATACCAGAGCCTGGAAAGAATGCAGACATCTGATCGTAGCTTGATGTGACGGGATCGATGGTGTTGTCTATGAAGAGAATGGGGGACTTAGTTTCCTTTACTTCAAATTCTGAACGGGTAATGTTAGCAGGCCATTTGATCGGGGAGGTCTGAGGCAACTTACTGTTGAAGACCTGATTCGGCGGAGAAGCGAAGCGAAGGTTTCGACATTGGGGAACAATGACTATCGGCCACACGTCTCCAACGTATTCGCTCAAATCACGCTGCCCCATGAATAGCGCAGCCAAGCTCTCTTCTGTAACCGTGAAGCGCTTGTTGTTGTCATTGCAGGCGATGAGCAACTTGGGATCGATGGTAGAATACGTATCAGGAGGGTTATCACATTCCGCTACCGGCATCTTCCCTTTCTCCGCAAACTGGACGAGCAGTGTTCCGTTGCGCTCCTCAAGAAGGGAAATTACAGTAGCGAGGGAGGTCCAGTAAACTGGAGGGTTGTACAAGGCAGTCAGTATCAGACCGCGGAGGTCCATGTGGGTGAGGACAACGGGGAATTGAACAAAGTTCGGGTCGGCGACTGTGACGGGCGAGTCTTCCATGTTTTTCAAGACTGTGTCGAGACGTTGCTTGATGTCGTCCGCGGTCGTGCCGTTGCGATATAGAGCACAGTTTGGTCCGGCTTCAGCACAGTAGCTGAAGAAGGCGTTGACGGCTTCGTCGGCTTGCAGTAGATTCTTCGACCAGCTGCCGAAGTAGTAATCCTCCACATCCTGTACTGCGTCGATGATAAATTTTCCAACACGCTCGGGAAACATTTGTGCGAAAGTGGTACCCAGAGCTGTTCCGTACGATGCGCCATAGTAATTGACTACCGCCTCTTCAGATGGCTCGCCTTGACTTTCGGCTAGCTTCTCAGCGTACTGGAGCATGTCTCGAGCGGTAGCAGGCGTGTTAGCGTAATTGGCAGTGTTGTTGAGCGTCTGCGAGCACCACGTCCCGTAAGCACCAGAAGTCTCAAAATATTTGCTGATGGACACCGAGCTCCGCGGATCAATGTCGGAAAATGCTTGAATTTCGTAGAAGTCGCGAATCGCAGGGTGCCCATCGAAGCAGTCCAAATTCGGTCCGCTGTTATTCACGCCTCGTGGGTCCATGCCGACTATGTTCCAGTCGTCACCGAGGAGCCCTCTCAGCAGCCCATACGAACTCGGATCCCAGAAAAAGTTCATAGGAGAGCCCCCGGGACCTCCTGGATTGAATATGGCGTCGCCTTTTGCCGGCTGGTTGAGAGCTTCATATTTGATGAAAGCGATGTTGGTGGTTCCGACGTCGGGGTTGTCGTAGTCGAGCGGGACTTCGAGATTCGCGCAGGTGAAGTTGTCGAAGCAGGGTACGTATGTCAGATCGGACGAGAGCGGTACATCTTTCCAGCTCTGCGCCGTCGTCAAGTTGGCGCGTTTGAGAGCTAAAGGTGTTGCGGATGCACTGGCTAGGAGCGCGGACAAAACGGTATAACGATAAATCATGCTGAATGAAATAGATTAAGACCAAATTAAGAAATGGCTTGAAAATGGTGGGCGGAAGATGAGTCTTTGTTTGACGGGAATATACACTCTTTTATAAGGTATCTTCGCAAGATACTCCGCCATGGCCATCTCTTTGACATATAGTACAGCATAGCCGCCGAGTGGCACGAGCGTATGGGGGATCAGATCTCTCGAACGGCGCCGCTTCTTTGAGCCATGATGTCCAATGAGAGCTTGAGAAGGTAAGCCGAATGCTACGCCGCATGCTCGTAAGCGGAGGCTGAAATTGGTAGCGAGTAAGTAGCCAAGTGATCGTTCCACGCGATGAGGGTAATTGCCTGCATGGGGAAATACACACGCTGTAGTGACGAAGAGACGAGGCGCAGGGCGACCACGCCAGTGCGTGAAATAAGTGCTTGGCCAGGCGTTTAGCTTGTTCAGGACTAGCGCGGTCGATAGTCTTCCGAGCTGAACGTCATAGGGCGATGCTCCTCGGATGAAGCCTCAGCTTAAACATCTTGGTGACCCGAGTCAGCCCTGCGATTGCCATCAACAGGATTCTTCGCTGGACGACTCTACACTTGGCCAGCCGCACTTCCTTTCGCGTTCGGAACGCTGTCCGACGTGTACCGCGGGATTACGAGCCCCGTGTATCTGTAGCCTATTACTGAAGTCATGTTCTTCTTGGTCTGGATAAATTCTGGCTGTCGTGCGCACTCCACAGCGAGGCTACACAGAGGAGTAAAAAGTCCAACTGCCTTGGTAAAGGTGTTCAGGAAGAGGGCGTGGGATTGCGATGGAGCTTGGAGAGCGATGGAGACGATGGTGTGTAGTCGGGTACGTGGACTCTCACCCAGGCGCAATCCGTGATGCGTAGCTTCGAGTGTCGCGACAAGCCCTGATACAGTACAAAATGAAAAGCGACCTAAGCGTGTGGAAGAATACTTTGCTAGAAGAGAGGCCTGTTATATCCTGTTAATGCAGACTGTTGCTCCTAAAACTCCAAAGATGCATGCAAGACCATCAGACTAGTCTCGCCATTGTTTGCTGCATTTTGTACACTACAGTTTTATCAGCATGTCCTGCGTACTCGCCAACCAAACACTCTACTCACCTTGTAGAAATTCGTCATAGGCTCATCCGCACTGCGAATCTGCAGCGCATACCAATATGCCTCGTCGTTTCGACACTTTTCATTTGGACATTGTACTGCAAATGGTCAATCAGCATACAGTTCAAGTCCAATACTTTTTCCTCCGTCCCCATCTGGACTGGTGCAACATACCCTTCACCTTGTCCACGTTATCCCAAGAACCCGCGCCGCCAATAACATCGTCGACCTCCTTCTGCCGCAGCATCTTGCGCTCATAGTAGCGCTTCTTGAGAATGAACTGGTACGGGCACGTCAAGCACTCGAAGCGGTTCTGGCCTACGTATTGCTCTGTCGAGGGGTCGCCGGGGGGTATTTTAGTCACACGCAGCATGCTGCTGCAGGTGGGACAGACTATTGAATTAACTTTAATTTCACCGATTCAAGGATGTGTACGTACAGAGCAACATGGCGGGCGGATCGAGTGTATGCGCGAGTCGACGAGGTTTAAATGTTCAAAGTTCCAAAAGTTATGGTGGGACCGGGGCCGCGATGGAGCTAGAGCGGAAGAGGCAAAGTGCTGGCTAGCGGCTGGTTGTGCCTCAGCCACAGCACCGACTTCAGAATCACTGTCGATGCGCAACGCTGGGCCACTGTCTCACGTTGACGCCCCGTTACTCGCCGGCCTGTGCCCTACGTGTACCGCCCTGTATCCTAAGTCCGCATCCTCGTTCTTCCGGCTATTGGGGAAGCACTCCTGAGCCGCCTTCACATCTTTCGCACCTCCGTCACCCCGCTTCACCGACTAAACTGCCCCCCGATATCCGCGTCTTTCTTGCCTAGCCAGGGCCTGTACATAGGAGTTTACACGAAGTCTCGTAGTCACTCTTAGAACAAGTACGCGCTCAGAAAGGTTCTAAGTATGGCGGACGAGGAGGTATGTGTCTCCATCAGCTCACAGTAGGAACCGAGACACTGACAACTCTAGGGCGCTTCCCCTCGCGAACTTGTCCTCGAAGCCTGCCGCCGGAACAACACCTCTCTCCTCGAAGAAACACTGGCGGAGCTCGCCGCTGCAGCAAAGAAGGCCGGGAAGAAGCCGGTGGAGCATGTTGCGGAGACGCTGAATAAGGCTGCTGACGGAGTGGGAAATGGATGCCTTCATGTAGCGGCAACGTACGGAAGTTGTGAGTCTAATTGTTACTGGCTTCAAACGCCCGCACCAGCGGACTAACGCTCCCCAGACGAAGTCCTCGACATCCTCCTTGACCAAGAGGGTCTCGAGATTGATGAAATCGACCGCCTCGAACGCGACACACCCCTCCACAAAGCCGTCCGCTACGTGAACTCACTCGAGAAATCCGAGTGGGAACCCGTGGGCCACCCCATCGTCGACATCCTGCTCGATGCTGGCTGCGACCCGCGGATACGGAACAAGGCAAAGCTGAAGCCGCTCGAGCTGGTGGACCCTAGGAATACGACGCTGAGGAGTATGCTGCAGAAGGGCGAGTATGCGATGACGGCTGGAGGGGATGTGGTCGAGGAGGAGGATGATGGGCCAACAGGGAGCGCGAGTGATAGTGATTAGAGGCATGATTTGCTGCACGATGAGAAGACAGCATCGTGAGTCACGTTGGAGGATCCATAGGACCGGGATAGAGCGCATTGCAAGCGAGCGGGTTAGCATTTTAAGCGGCCTTGGATAGTGTGGCTTGGATAGCTTCATTCTGGGGCTACATATCGCGTTAACATGCACAGGAGACTACCACCGCGCGCGGCCGCTCACGGCTTGAATTAAAGATCAGCATTCAAAGTCTAGGGCTTGCCCGAGAGTGATTCACCTAAGCCAATATTCGTGGTCTGAGATGGTTCTTTGGGTATCGTAATCGTTCGTTCGTCGACCTGTGCGCGATTTGCGCCAGTAAGCCATTGTCCTCGCCCGAATCCAGCCTTATCCTCCACATCCAGATCATGTCCGTTCGCACGGCAGCGCTCCAACTATCATCAATCCTGCTGCTATCCGCTTGTTAGCCCATCTCCATAAATACATCTTCGTCTCTCAACCCACATACCTTCGGTGGCGGCCCCGCAGGCTGTATCATGCGTTCCAGCATCTGAACCCTCGTCTTCTCCCTGCTCTGCCCAAGACCGATGCTCATATACTGCAGCAGTGGCGGGTGGCCGATGTATGAGCTGAGCGAGTCGCGCTGGATGTTGTTGACCCATTCGTGCCTTGTTGTGTCGGCACTGCCGATGCCGATGTAGCGTGCTTGCAGGGCTTCGAGATGCTGCTGGGCGCGGAGTTTGTCGGCCATTTTGGGCGGTGTGGGAAGCGTAGGAGGTTTAGACAGGCGGGGGCGTGGTTGGTGTAAGAGGTTTGGGGGCGGTTGGAAATGTGCGTGAGCGTGATAAAAGAGACCGCGATGTCGAAGTCAAAAGTGAAGCTGGCTGACTAAGCTTCTCCGCGGCCAACTCATGGAGTTCCAGACTCCACGATACTTTCGAAGTTCACGCTACACCAATCGCACAATCCCTTCTTTCGTCGCATCTCGTTCGAGCTGTCAAGATTCTAACAATGGCAGAAGAAGACACCCCAATGACCAACGCGCCGCTCACGCCCGGCGACGACGCCGATGCGGAGGGTTCCGTTGACCCAGAGCCTACCTCCCCCGTAATCGACTATTCGCCCGCTATAGTCCCTTACAACGAAGCTTTCGAGAACGACCTCATGAACGCTATCCTATACGCCTCTTCCACCACACAAACAGCACCCCGCACACCTTCAACCACGACCCCCATGATAAACCCAACAACCCTCCCGGTCCCACTCTCCTCACCTGATCGAACCCACCGCTCGCCAATCCCAGGCGTCCTCCTCACGCACGGGAACGGATACCACACCGGTGGTCCGGGTCCGACACCTGACACAGTGACGGAGTTTGCGCGGAATTTTATCGAGGAGCATGGGATTGAGGATGCGGGGCAGTTGGAGCGCGTGGTGGAGCAGTTGATTAAGGAGAAGATGGAGATTGTGAAGGAGAGGATGAGGGAGAGGGAGGAGGCGGTGAATCGGAACCGGGCCGTGGAGAGGGAGTTGGAGGAATTGAAGATGCAGCGGGCGGCGGAGTTGAGTGTTGCGGAGAAGATTAGGGGTGGCGGGAAGAAGTGAGCGAATGAGATTGGGGTTTAGTACTTTTGGAAAGACGTGGACAGGGCCGGTCGAAAGATGGGGCGTGATTTTGCGGATGCATTGTGGCGCGGCGCATTTAACAGACACTGCATAGGGATTCTGAGAAGAGGCGGTAAATATGGAAGGTCCGTCCGGAAGACTATTGGTGACATTCCAGCCGGCGCCCTGTTTCCTGAGGCCCGAAGCTTGTCATCGGAAACACCTCAGACATGAGCAAGTGATTCCACCTACCAGTTCGCACACGCCAGCTGGATGACTCTTGATTCAGTCTCACCATGTTTGCTGATCCCGTTTCTTCCCAACATCACAGTCATCGATGTGTCAACCATTCACGAACCGTCCACCAAAGGTCTGAGAGGAATTGCGAAAGGTTTTGGAAATGCCGTCGTATAAATTCTCCTGCATCGTCGCTTTCATGTCCTCTCCGCTCGCTTCGTGGACATTCTGGGTGGGATTTGTATATCTTTCCGAAGACAGGTAAGCCGTACTAGCAATTAATGCTCCACGCAATAACTGACGCAATCTAGTTACTGCTTGCCATGCCTGGCTCCGCAAGTCGCCATCTTGACTGTTACGTCCACGGTTGGGTACTTTTGGACAATGCGTTCTAGATTTTCTCTACCGTGCATTCAAATGGGCAGCTGAAGATTCCGTCCGCCGATCGTAGGAAGGGTTCGAGATCGGTGGTACACATGACGTCGTTTCGCGACGCTAACGAGGAAAAGTAAGCAGCATGAAAACCATCGCAGCGCATAGATAATATCCTCAATATACACTAGACATGTATCTCTCTTCAAACAGCCGCGCAATTGAGGCTAACAGATGCCTTAAACGTGATGTCGATCTGGACCAACAGCTATCCCGATCAGGAAACGAGCCGTTGGAGCTCTGGCCAACCATCGTCATCGCCCGCTCCCCGCCCATCAGTTGCATTGCCCATTGTGTGTGTGACCCTGCATGCCACCACCTAGGGAACGTTAAAAGACACGCGGCCGCCTTCAAAGTTTGAACAGTTGTACAGCCTTCCTACACACGTGGATCCTCGTCCTTATCGCATCTCTCGTACGCACTCGGCACGCACCGAGCTCAGCGCATGAGCTCCAGACCCCGCTAGGCCCCGAATTTCAGGGTCTTGAGCTTCTTTCTACGACATTAGATTCCTAAATCTTTCTTCCGCCGCGCTAGACAGCACACGCAGCCATGACAGTTGCTCAGCTTGCCTGGCAGGCCTTCAGCTTCGGGTACGGCCTCGCCAACTTGGTCTTCATGGTGGGAATTGCGACCTTTCGCGATGGAGCTTTCACAAAGCGGCCGAGCGAGAGTGAGAAGAAGGCGTTGAGTTCTGGTATGTCCTTCTTGCCCTGCCTAAGGTTCGGCGCATGGAGGAGGCGAGCAAGACTAATGTGGCGCAGCTCAGAAGCGGTATTGGAGTCTGACGGGACAGCCGCTGCACGGTTTCATGCACAAGTTCTTCACGCTACGGAATGGCACCAAGCTCCATTATGTCCTCAAACCGGGTGCTCCGAATGCCGACGCCTCGACCGTGAAGAACGTCGCTATCTGTATACATGGTGAGCATCCTCCGAACCCCCGAATCCCATACACGAACTGACCGCAACGCGCAAGGCTTCCCCGACTCGTTCCTCCTCTGGCGCAAGCTCCTCACGGCAGGATACCTCGACGAGCACATCCTCATCGCCGTCGATCTCCCCGGCTACGGCGGTAGCGACAATCTGCCGAAATATGGCGCGAACGAGATACTGGAGACTATGACCGAGTTCATACTTGGCATGAGGGAGCAGTACTTGCACGAAGAGGCGAAGCTCGTGGTCGTGAGCCATGACTGGGGAGGTGTTATCGCTACAAGACTTGCCTCGGAAGCGAGCCAGCTCGCCGATCGGTTTGTCATTGCGAGCGCGGTCATTGTACGTCTGCTAGACGCATCAAGCACCTTCTGGAATTGGGTTCATGAGAAGTCGCTGACAGCTGGCAGCCTCAAAATTGGACCTCCAATGCCTCTACCAAAACCGCCTCAGCGAAGCAGATGCTGCATACCTACTTCCGGCGCCCGCTTAGCATTGGACTCCTTAGGAATGCACTCTCTACACTCAAGCCGGTCTTCTCTCAGGTGGGAAGGTCCTTCTACGTCTGTACGTTCAGCTATTGTCCTGCAACGCGCTGCTGGAAGAGTCAGCGCTACCGGAAATCATGCTAACACATCATTCCTTGCAGTCATCTTCAACCTGCCCTACCCGCTCAGCACCTTCTTCGTGACCTTCGGTGATTACTGGCTCTTGAAAGTCTTGCACAACGTGGCGGCCGGCCTTCTCAAGCTCGACGGCCAGTGGATTCGCAAGCTCAACGAGGAGGAAGCAACAGATCTTCTGGTTAGCTCCACCGGCCCTGGCATCGCACAGCTCGAGGAAGGCAAGCTCAGATACCCCGAAGGCGTCAACAAGCGCATAGATGACTATGGAATGTCTGAAAAGATCCGTAAGTACTCCGCCGCTTTCCGCGAAGCAGCTATTGAAAACCATCTGTACCGAACCTCTAGGTGAGCTTTGCTGAGTCCGCACCTGCGCATCTAGGCATCTACCGCGAGGGCTTCTTGCTAGGCAAATGGGAGAAATCCCTTGAAACCGTCGTCGCGCTCTCCGAAATCCCAGCTTCCGCCTCACGCCAAGGCTCCGCGTCTTCAGGCGCGGGCCTCTTCGACGAGGGCCCGTCTGGTGCGCTCAAGGCGCCGGCTACGGTCATATACGGCAAATTCGACGCAGCATTCGACAAGAGACTCGCGCTGGAGGGCATCAGCGATTATCTGTCAAAAGCGAGTCAGGTTGTGCTGCTAGAGGCGGGTCATTGGGTGCCGGTGGAAGAGGAGGGGAGTGTGGCGTTGGAGAAGATTGTGGAGTGGGCACTCGGAGATGAGGGGAAGCCGCTCAGGGGGGTCGTTGAGGAGATTCCGAATGCGAAGATGGTGGTGGAGAAGTAAGGCTGGTCGTCTGGCGCTCTAAGGCATTGAAATGTCTGGAGAGCAGAATGAACATCGACTCTTTAGGGATTGAAAGATGGAATTGCGACTTTGTATGATACCAATACTGTATGCACCTTCGCTGACATGACATGAATCATCTATGATGGGGGGTGTTCTTTGGTTTCTTGACTTCGTGTTTGTTCAGGCGGCATGCATGCGGGATGGCGGAGCGATGCGACCTTTTCCCAGTATGGCAGATTGCTGTCTGCACAAGGAGACTTTGCGCGAAGGCATGATGCGTATCTGCTGCCTGCTTCCGCACATGCCACTGGCCTTCTCGCGTGCCAAAGGCTTTCTCACGGCCACTAGCTTCCTCACGCTGCTACTTTAACAAACGGGCGTGGCGCAAGGATGCGCGCTAATGGACTGACAGCGCAGCTACGCTGCCCTCGCACTCTCTTGTTGCAGCACTATCTATCTTAGTCCATGATAAGGACTTAAGGTGGCATGTGCAGGAGAAGCAAAGGGCACTGTGTGGTTGCGCGCGATTATACGGGAAACAATGGCCACAGTGCCCGGAAGAGACGCGACAGCTATAGCATTACAGCCTAAAGGAATTTCTGGGAAAGTTAGGGCGATAGCAACGCAAAGGGAAGAAGGCAACATATTATGGCTTAGGCAGGTAAGGAACTAAGGCAGGCAGCATATTAATCACAGTTAAGGCATAGTCAAGCAAGCAGAGGAAGAGGGGTATAATGTGAACAAGGTTGCATTAGACTTTAATTAGACATGGTCAAACAGGAACTACCGCCATAGAGCCAAACAATTAAGAAAGAAGTGACCACCAGAGACTTGACAAAAGACCTGACTTAACCAGAATCCATCCATAGACTCATCTTGTACCTCTTAGGTTGACGAACAGGTGACACCAGCATGTAAGCTATAAGCCAGAGTGACTCTCAAACCCTCACTGAAGGGTGACTCCAAATGAGGAAGACGACACTGACAGAACCAAGCCGGAATGAGAGCGCCAGCAAGTCACCAAACACAAGACCCAAGCCAGTCCAAGAACCGCCACCACCCATCCAAGTACCAACCACCGGACCAATGACCAACAAGCAACCAAGTTTGAAAAAGAGCGGTGAATGAAGCGGAAATTTTTCTTTTTTTTTAAGAGAGGCGTCGTAGCACATCTGCGAAGAGTTAGCAGGAGTTGGAAAGAAGGAAGGAAAGGTGGTACTCGTTGAAATGATATAGTGAATGATAAAGTTGAAGGCGCAGGTTCGATGCAAGTGACCTGGACGGAAAATGCCGATGATGAAGTAGGTTGGCGATGCGATCTTGAATGAGGGTTGGCATCAGAGGGAGAAGTTGAACTCGCAAGGCGCGACGTTGAGGTCAGGACAGCTCATAATGGACCGTCGACTGTAGATGGTATGAGGTAACGTCGGAGTGATGGAAGGTAGAGCGTTGATGTGATATCTAATGAAGATTAGTGAAGGAAGGCAAGTGAGTGAGGGTGATTTACTTGCTCAAGGCCGAGAGTCGAAGAGGTGAAGGTGCCATGCCTGAGATTGATGTCGAAGACATTGAATGGAGGAGCTCAGAAGGCTGGAAGTGGGAGGCATCTTTGAAGGATCGGAAGGTATGAAGCTCGAATCTCTGAAGTGGAGCTGGAGTGGAGGAACTGATGAGGAGATTGGGTTTGGGGCGTGCGGTACAGGTCTTATATAGTCCCTGCGGCAGGCTGGATCAACTTCGGCAAGCTAAGCGAGGGGGATCACATAACCTGAGGCGACGTTGAGGGCCGTGGTGACGTTGAAGTGAGGGAGAGGGAGGCCATTGACTGGCTGGGAGGGCGGGCGGTGAGGCGGCGACGGCCGCTGGGTGGCAGAACGAGATCTGCTTAAGCAGATAGCAGCGGACCACTAGGGATTGGGTGACCAAGTCGAGAGATGGGACGGTTTTGGGGGCCTGGGAAGGCCAAATGTGTGGATGGTGTTTGAAGATTGGGGTGAGGGCAGCCGCTTTGGCGAGGGATACGAGAGCCAGAACATTAAGCTGAAGATCTTCATACATGGAATATAATGCCTCGAGTCTACTCTATGTTCTCCATATGTGTTTCTACGCCGTCTCCTGCTATGCAGAAAATCTGGAAGGGCTGACAGTGTTCATGGTGGCGCAAGACGAGTGAGGGCAAGCGACACAATGGGAGATATGAGAGCCGAAACAAATAATCAGAAACCTTTGTATGCGCGGTATACTGCCTTGTCTCTATATTGTGCCCTCCATACGTGTCCCATCGCCGTCTCCCATGATATGGAAAGTCAAGCCCACAGTGCTGGTCCGGCGAAGGAAGGGTTCGAGTGCACCGAGGAACGCCAGAGCCTGAACGACAGCCATCACCCGAGAGCAGCACATTCGAGAGTGCGAGAATTTCGCCCAGCTGAAAACTAGGTCTGCAGAAGCTGCTACGCCAGAACGGCGCTGAATGGGGACCGCTTGCTCATTGCGCCGACCGGATGCCTTCGAGGAATGTGTGAGCGCCAGCGACAGCCAGCTTCGACGGCGAGCGAATTCAGCGCGAGGCAGAGGGGAGAATGTTCAGCATGCAACCAAATTCTACGGAAGCTCGATCGCGAGAGCAGCGTGCATGTTGTGACGGCGACCTTAGACCCAAGACGGACGGCAGCTTGACGGCTGCGATGGCGCTCAGAACCGTTGTTACTCACGATGCTGCTCTCTCCGACAAAGCTTCTCACTGTATCGAGGGGATGGAGTCGGTGGCGAGAAGCAGCGAGTGCTGGCCGCAGGTGCTGACTTGGCTGGCACAAGGACAGCTACGGACTGCGTCGCGACCGCGCCTCTCTCGTCCGGCCCGATCACTGGGAAACATATATAGTAGAAAATATGAAGCGGAATACAAGGAGGCCGCCAGCGGGGGGCAAAAAGCGCACTCGGCGGCGGTGGCGACATTCCAGTCCTAGGCATGGCGAGCGAGGATCCCCAGGATGGAAATGGATGGCGACGGAAGACATCACAATCCCAGGCGTGGTAGCTGACGACCCCAGTAATTTCCAAACCTCGAAGCTCCACAGACGTTCAGCAGTCCGGCTACAGCATTGGGACAGCGTCATGTTTGTACAACGAGGGACAAGTCATGGCCGACATGGCGGACAGAAGACGCACGAGGAGACGCGATAGCACGACCGACAGCAAGACGCTCGCAGTGACTGACGCAGTTCCTAACCGCAAGCATCGCATACAAGGCAAATGTCGGACATATATTACCAACTGCTACCTAAGGTATCCGCTCGGCAGAAGGGAAGGCGTAGAGCGCGCCGGAGACACTAGACCAACCCGCGACGCAAGGCCCGTGAGACTGTCTCCATTTCGCCGCTGTCCTAGATCGATGACTGTGTGCGCGACGGATACCCTCGCGAGTGACGAGCCCAGCACTGGCGACTTCGGTCTCCGTGGTGGTCCGATGGGCGCAAGCCGACTGTGCTTCGAGCACTCGCAGCCCCGACGTTTCGCAGATTGCAAGAACCAGCGGTCGGCACCTAAGAACACCATTCTCAACGCGAGAGAGCGCCTTCGCCGTTTGCTGACACGGTCTCTGCGACACCCGCTGCGCCCCAACGGTCACCAAGCGACACGCGCTCACGAACGGGCTATATATCTCTTTCTCACAATAGCGACACAAGACCGAGCGACGAATATACAAGGCGGAGGACACAAAATGGCAAAGCGGAACAAACGGTTGGCGTGGCGAGCAGGTGGAAGGGCCTCCGGAGCCCTTGTAGAGGGAACCTCCCATGGTTGCCTCGACGGGAGAGTAACAGCTGAAGAACACAAGGAATATGGAGCAAGGAACAAGGGAAATTGTATTGTGGGCGGGGGAGGTTGGGAGACGTCTTGCTCTCGCCTTCGTGGTTTCCTTACTTGAGACCCTAGCCTACAGGTTCGATGGCCGGACAAGGGTCACTCGTCTAGACGGTCGGGCGGCGGGTTCCGACAACAATTGGGCTGGAGCGAGCCGGCTTCTGATCGCCAGTTGAGATCAAGAACGGCATAGGTATGAGCGCCTTCCTGTAACTGAGCGGGTTGGAATCCTTGAGGACGGTAGGTGTCCGTCATGTACGAAGATACGGCTTGTACGGCATGCACGGCATGTCGACAGGACTCTATGCCAACAGGGATTGGACTAGTCGTGATCGCCTTGCTTCAAACTTTAAGAAACTGCCGATTCAACTTACAAGAACAGCAGCTCATTGCAGCCCGCCATTGCCACGCTCCTCCGAGGATGCGTTTCCTCTCTCGCCATCGATCCCACCACCCACCTCAACCCTCACCAGAGCGAAAAATATGCTCCTACTGTTACTATATGTATACCCAAGCCCCACTACACAATTGACTTGGCACGTCTTGCTCGGAAAAGGTAGCTTCGGATAAACTCTCGCCGCGGCTAGCGTCCACATCCGCTAGAGTCGCGGCGACCCACCTAGTTGCATTTGGAGCGGTCTCGTGCAGGCTACGCGATATGGCATTTGTATCTGTAGGGCCGAAGAAATTCCAGCAACGTCGTTATCCGAGGCTCGTGATTGGCAATAATAATCCGCATCCGGTAATGTCGGCAGGAGATGTAGAGTGGCGGAAGGGTGTAAATAAGCTGTCGGAAGATGCACTCATATCGTACGATCAATGAACTCAGGGCTGTACCGCATGTGCCGTGCGACGTGATATAGGTGGGGAACGCGGGGCTAGAGGAAGAGAAGGGAAAGCAAAGAGACCGAAGGGGGGCCGCTCGTGTGACAATGAATTGCGATGATGTGATAGTTGTACCAAGTAATGAAGGACTAGAAGGAGAATGCTATGCATTATGCATTATGTCGTTATGCCGTTATGATCAAAATGCCGAAACTAGTACAGAGGAAACACAAAGCTTGTACCAGGTGATCAAGCCTTGAGCATGTCTTCGTCCACTTCCCAATCCTGCCACGTCGGTTTGTCGAACCCATTCGGCCTCGAGCTTCTCAAGAAACCATTCCATGTGCCTTCCACACTCACGACTGGCTTGATCGTTCGGATGCTCGCGTTGAAGCCTCGACTGAAACATTCGTGCATGTGGCGCTCATCGAATAGTTCGGGATGCACCTTGCGCATTGTTGCCAAAGCGCGCTTTCCAACCTCGTCGACTGAATCGTTGTGTCGTAGCTCGAAGAAGTCGTTGTCGTGCTGCTGTCTCAATTGGGCCATCATCGTATTATCGTACAGTCCGAGCTCAAGCAGATATATGTCATATTGACAAAGTGATGTCGTTCCATGGTAGCTACCTCCGTACTTTGCTCTGTTGTACAAACCAGTCAACGCTGCAATCGTACCCATGCAACCGGTTCCATAGTCGCTCATAGGAAAGGGCGGGACGACAGGCTCTTCGAGGCCCATTGATAGACCTTGTGCCCAGGCGACACCTGTCACGCAGTCTGCAATCTGCTGCCAGCCTGGTCGGGAAGACCAGGGTCCGACATGACCGAAGCAGTTCTCAGCGACATATACGATGCCACGTTGATGATGCTTAGTAAGTTGTAAGATTTGGCGGGGTCCGTATCCGAGACGACTCAAACTTCCAGGTCGATAGCCGTCGAGAATCACATCTGCCGACTGCAAGAGCTCTTCAAAGACCTTTCGGTCGTTTGCGTCGCGGAGGTCCAGATCTGTGGTATGTTTACCCAGATTTCCATCAACCTGGAAGAAGGGCACATCGGATAGGTTTGGAGAGGTGACCTTGATGACTTCCGCGCCGTATTCAGCCAGGCCGCGTCCCATCGCAGGGCCTGCAATTACCCGGCACAGCTCTAGAACACGGATACCTGACAGTATCTGAGGCTGTGGGGCGCGCGAGGTCTTGAACGGAAACGGGACCGGCGGCGTGTCCGATTCCAAAGTGTCCACTTTCCAAGGTGGTTGCTGGCTTAGCTCTTGTCCATGCTGTGTACTTTTGAAGTCTTCCCACTTCAGACAGGTGACGCCGGCTTGCTTGATCTTCCAGTTCATCTCTTCAAGCTCGTCGACAGTGTACTGTTTGACATGCTCCTCAATTATCTTGATGCACTCGTGATAGTCCGTGAGATCCGGTCGGTGCCCTTCCAGGCCGACCATGTTCAGGGCTTTGGTGGCTTCTAGTGAGCCGTGCAAGTGGAAGTACTCTCCAGGATTCTTTGTCTCGTAAAGATTGGCGGATAACCTGCGGTAGAGAATGGACTGTGCCTGCAGCAGATCGGTATCTGAGCTGCGGTCAGGGGGCGGTCCAAGATATGGTCAGGGTGCACCTACCTTTCAAGAGCTTCTTCACCTTTGGGTGCGCCTTGTTCATGCCGCCCACCGTGGCAAGGTACGTCGAGAAGAGGAAAGCTGAAGCCCGCTCGAGATCGACATTGATCTTTCGTTCCCGGGATTCGCTCGCCAGATCCGCTATTGAGGCTGCCACTCCTGCCTCGACTGCTTTGAGCGCCGAGATGGCCTCCGTCTGCTTCAGTGGGCTCGGAAAGTACGGGCTTCCGGTATTGGCGGTCGAGAAGTCGACATGGTCAATGTGTGCGAGGCACTCTTCTGGGAGCTGATCTTTAACCCGATCCAAGAGATGCTTCAAGGCTGATCGAGTGCCATCGAGAAGCGTGTAATTGGGAGACAGGGTTCCATTAGAATCACCATTCCTAGCTCCTAGGAAAGGGGTCATTTTGGGAGAAGATGTTATGGGACCAAAAGCAGATGCAAGAGAAGGAGAGAGAAAAGGCATGGGATTCAGGCAAGGGGCCGCGGAGGTATAATGTAGTGCGGACAGCCGTTGCGAGCGCGTCGCTTGAATCGCTTAGGCCCCATATTCAACGTGGTGACCTCTGGTCGAGGCTAAAGTAGTCTGGTGCTGATCGCTGCCCTGCAGCACGGAAGCAACCAAGCGGATGCAGACGGGGTAGGGCTGGCCGTGTTGGGGGTGAGAGGAGATGGAACGGGATTTCGAGCAACAAAGGCTGGCGTGATGAGGGGTCGCTAGCCGATCGCGGAAGCCGGCTCTGCGTGCACGTGCAACCAAGCAATTGCGTGCAGCAGCCTCCTCGCGCGTCAGCGACTTGGATGAAAGACCAACCACCAGGCCTTTGTGTCATAAGCGGCCCTCTGCCATGTCGATAACTTGCTGAATCCGCGCATATCGCCCACGTTGTCGGAAATGCGGTCATGAACCCCCGCATCCACTGATGACGCCTTCCTACCCTCCAGCTCAATCCCTCATCCGACACCCACCCTGGCCATCTCTATCGGGAGCATCCGACGCACTCGGAAGAGCAACATCCAGCCCTTTGAGCACCACACTACGCTGCTCGCCTAGCTCTGTGTCGCCAACTGCGAAAGAGGCGGCATGACTCGGCCCAAGGTGCCGCCAGGTAGTCGCTCCATCCGCTGCTGCAATTGCGGCGTACTGCGCGCAACATCTAACATGTGTCGGACACGCAGACCAACGCCAGCGCACCGCCCAAGCGTGTGAATCCTGTAAGAGACGGAAGCAGAAGGCGAGTGCTCATCTTCCATATTACTTCATCAATCGGCATAAGCGACCACCATCCGCCAAGCGCGTACCCGTCTGTGGGCCTGGTACCGCACTCTATTTGCTTCTTCAGCGCATTGCCCTTTATTCCCTGCTGTTGTATGTCCATTGAGACGACATGATCTCCATCCGGCTGCCATGGCTTTCCTCAACAGCCATGCGGCCGCCTTGGAACCCGCCATTGCCCTTGGCATGGATGTTGAGGACGCGGGCTGACAGACATCAAGTGTAACGGACTGTGCCCATGTAACACGTGCGAAAAGGTAACGCTCTTCCCTCCCGCGTGTTGACTCATCATTGACCTGAGCTAGAGGAAATTCACGTGCATCTATTCCGAGCGCGATGCCGATTCTCCGTCCGATGCTGGGAGACCGACCAAGAAGCGGGCCATTGATGGCGACCATGCCAGCCCCAGCGTGAACGACAAGTCGACATCGGGCACTCCGACGAACGGCCAGCAGCATCACTCTCCGCCGGTTCTGCCTTCTCACGCGTCTCCTGCGCGCCAACGACCGTGCTACAACGGGCAGGAGCCAACGTCCAACCCGTTGTCCATCAAGCATGAAGAGCCTTCCTTGAAAGCGCCTGATGAACGGCCGACTATCGAAGCGGCCAGCTCCCTCCAACAGCTCGCAACTGGACAGCCCATCGATGGACCGCCGTCGCTCGTCTCGCGTGGCTCTACTGTGTTGAGCGGCCAAGACGAAGAAGCCGTCGTTTACACACAAACCCGAATGCTGCAAGACCCTACTGGGAGATTACGTACGTCTATCTCACTATATTCCAGCAAAGCTCTCGCTGACCCACTGTAGTCTATGTTGGTGACTCGGCGACGCTATCTTTCCTCCAACTCCTTCGCCTGATGGTAGAGAACGCTTCGGGCTCATCCCCTTTCACTAACGATCCTCGGCGACATAAAATTGTCGAAGGCCAGCTTTCTCTTCCGCCTGGGGCCCGACATACTCACATACTGCCAGATCAAAGGACAGCTCGTGTTCTTGTCGACGCATTCTTCATCAACACGCATGGACTTCTGCAGATCTTCGAACACCAGAAGTTCGTGGAAGAATTAGAAAGATGCTACTCGGATCCCCTATCCACGGAGCCTTCGTGGCTGTGTTTGCTGAATCTGGTCTTCGCAATCGGTTTAACCATGGCCACTCCGCTGTCCGGAAGTTCAGAGGCGCTCATCATCGACAAGCTTAGAAGCGAACATCTTGATCGAGCTGAGGTCTTCTATCTCAACGCCAAACACCTCAACGACCCTATGCATGGTCTGGAAGACCAAGATTTTTGGTCTGTACAAGCACTGCTTCTCATGGCTGTTTATATGTTGGCCAAGTCCAAGCGGAACACTGCCTTCGCGCTTTTAGGCATGGCCGCTCGCTCTGCTCAGGCTCTAGGCCTTCACAGGGAGGAAACCATGGTCATATTCGGCCCAGAAGAGCAAATGGCGCGTAGAAACCTATGGCGCTCGCTATTCGTCATGGATCGCCTTCTTGCATGCTCCCTAGGCCGACCCACTTCGATCTCCGAAGACGATTGCTCTGGGGACACTCTTCATCCCGCAGAGCCGACGTCAGATCCAATATTTACCCAAAATGGCAATACGAGAGCCAACTTCAACGAGACAGGTGCATGTGCTCTCGAAGCAGCCGTGAGAAGCTGCTCCGTCATTGGGCACATCCTCAAGAAAGTCTATCAGCAACGGAAGATCAGCACTCGCCTAGCTCAAGAGATTGCAGACACGTGTAAAACTTGGCCACGTGCTCTCCCAACTGTTCTCCACTGGCGCCAGGCCTCGAGTGCTACTGCCAGCCAAGGTGTTGCCATATTGCATGTTAACCTCTTCTACTGCCACTCCATCATTCTACTCACGCGGCCTTTCTTCTTGTACATTCTCAACATGGAGACCCAACGCCAAGTCAGTCAAGCTTCAAGCGGAAGCCGCGCGCCGAGGCCGTATCTGCGGATGGAGAAGTTTAGCGAAGCTTGTGTCATCGCTTCGTCGCATACAATACTACTTGCGCAGAACGCCTTCGATGCCGGCTATCTGTCACGTCGTAACCCGGCAGTCATATACTTCCTCTTCGCCGCTGCTCTCGTCGTTCTAGCAAATGAGTTTGCGGGCCTGTATAGGGTGGACGCCCCCGATACATGCATTACCAACTCTATCAACATCATGGGCTACTGCGCGGAGAGCGATCAGCAAGCCAGCCGTCTGCTTTACATTTTGAGCTCCTTTCGGGATGTTGTCGCACAGCAGAGGATACGGCGAAAACAGACCCAGTCGGACAACCTAAACCTTCCAAGTATATCCTCTCAGCTTTATGGGGTGCAAAGAACAAATCAGCAGCAGAATACGAGTGTAATGCCGGGATCCGACCCCAACAACACTGCGCGCCTCCATCAGGTCCCCGTCCACATATACCCTGGCATGCAAACGGGCCCTATCAACGAGCCCTCTTCGTCGTTCCAATCACCGGCATCAGTTCAAACTCCTATTCAGCCAAATCTCTCTGTACATCTTTCGCCAATCCATAACCCTCAAGGAACGATGTCTGGTAGGGATCCATACACCATGGAAGCTCCTGATAAACCCCCTAGCTTATCCAACGTACTTGATCTATCGGGCCTTGATGCAACACGTGTGCCAAGTCTGTACTCGGAAGGGAGCGGTGGTGATGAGCAGATCGACTTCGATGCACTGTGGGCTTGGCCAAGCAATACACCTGCGCTAGGTTCACCAAGGGTACTAGGTGATGGAGGCCTAAATAACGGGTTAATGGAGAGGATGCAGGGTGTGAGCGATAGTGCCGTCCCGCTATTTGGGGTCGTGAGAAACGAGGATGTGGAAGGATAAGTGGGGTCACGCTCAGGTAAGTGTGTTTGTCGACCTTGCTCGAGGTTAGTATGTTATGCCATGATTATGCTGGAGGGATCAGGATCTAGTGTCACGCTGGAATTGTATGCATATTGTACATAGGTCTCACTGCAAGTTGTGTAATACTAGCGATTTTCGAATGTTTCAACTCGAGTTGTGGGCGTCCAAACCGGCTGACCAATTGACCCAAATACGTAAGGTCGTTGTTTCCTTTCTAAGCTCCACGT
Source organism: Lentithecium fluviatile CBS 122367 (assembly GCA_010405425.1). Taxonomy (NCBI): domain Eukaryota; kingdom Fungi; phylum Ascomycota; class Dothideomycetes; order Pleosporales; family Lentitheciaceae; genus Lentithecium; species Lentithecium fluviatile. The sequence continues at coordinate 107,264 of MU005597.1, read as the reverse complement.
TGCACTTTGTTTTCCAAAACCTCCCCCCACTTCTAGCGCACTGCTCACAATCATCATTTCATCTCTTGCCGCGCTCCCTCAAGACCAAAGGAGTCTGCCCTTTCAGTCTGCCACCGGCAAATATGTTCGCCTTCGAGGAACCACATCGGCCCGAATTCGTCAACTTTCCTAGACGGACCGCTTGCTCCGCAAATCCTGAATCCGGGCAGAATCCCATGATCTGGGGAGCGTTCTTACCCCAGGTGCCGCTGATGCCGCTTTCGACACGGTCCGTGCTGAATGAGGCTAGCGTTGCCGTTGTAGTGTAGACTATGGGACCGGAGAATTGCGAATTTGAAGAACAACAAAGGATGGACGCCTTGGAAGCGGGGCTTTGGAGGGGCTCGCTGGGATTCTGTGCGATAAGGCTTGGAAAAACATAAACATATACGTGAATAGCAAAAGAAGAGGGCACCTAGGGGGAACCTGGGGTAGACCTTACGCCGTTACCGCCTACACGGAACTTCGACCAGGTTTCTAGACGCTCAACACCTTGTACGGCGCACTTTGCGGGTACTGCATACACAGCGTCCAGACTCTCAATCCCGGCCAGCGCATGCAGCATTTGTGGAAAAACTATCAACGGCCAACGATCTCCTCCCCAGCACCTTCAACCCGCGAAAGCCAAGACCGGTCACACCTCATGGCAGGGTCAGAACGCGGCTCGTGGTAGCGCTCGCCATGAGCTTTTCCGTGGTTCTCGGGGAATCTGCAGGGCAGAGCCGGCTATATGTACCCTGATCGGGCCCACCGTGAACCCAAGGGCGCGCCTTCCACGTCCCAGAATTGAGAGTCAGAACGACGACTACATCTTCAACCGACATCATGTCACCACCTTTGGCAAACGAAGTCGAGGGGATCGTCCAACAACTGGTCGCAAATGACAAGGTCAAGTGGTGGGCGAAGCCCAACCTGCGGACTCTCTACCTCTTCCTCGTCCCATTCTGCCTCTTTATCGAATCTACTTCCGGCTTCGACTCGTCCATGATGAATGGCATGCAGGCGCTCAGTTACTGGAAAGAGTACTTCAATTATCCGAAAGGAGGACAACTGGGTTTGCTGGTCGCATGCTACAACCTGGGCGCAATCACGTCGATTCCGTTCGTCTCGATTGTATCTGATCATGTTGGCAGGAGATGGAGTATCATCTTTGGTTCTACCATTATGATTATCGGGTCAATCATGCAGGGACTCGCAAGGAACTGTAAGTAGCCGTCGAGAGGCCGTGATATCAGGAACTGAGCTCTCCCAGTGGCCATGTTCGTCTTCGCCCGCATCTTCCTCGGCCACGGCATCGTCTACGCCATCATCGCGGGCGCCGCCCTCCTCGGCGAGCTCGGCCACCCCAAAGAACGCGCCTTCCTAGGCTCCATGTTCAACGCCTTCTTCGGCGTGGGTGCCGTCCTCGGCGCGGGAATCATCACTCGCACCCTCACGATCCAGAGCGATTGGTCCTGGCGCCTGCCCAGCATCCTGCAAGCCCTACCCTCCATCCTTCAAGTTGCCTTTGCCTTCGCCGTCCCCGAATCCCCCAGGTGGCTCGTCTCTAAAGACCGCTCCGAAGAAGCCCTCGCCATCCTTATTAAGTACCATGCTGAAGGCGACGCCTCCAACGAACTCCCCCACGTCGAACTCGCCGAGATCCAAAAAGCGCTCGAGATCGAAAACGAATCTCGTCGTCGCGGCTGGGCCGAACTCTTCCAGACGCCGGGCATGCGACGACGTTCCTTGGTCGCCGCCGCGCTCGGTCTCTTCGTCCAGTTCTCCGGCAACAACCTCATCAGCCAGTATCTCGTGCCCATCTTGAACAAGATCGGCCTTACAGACTCGCATATGCAGGTCCGATATAATGTCGGCCGTGAGGCGTGGGGCTTCCTGATTAGTTTGATTATGGCGTCTATCACGCCCCGTTTTCCGCGGCGCAAAATGTACCTGCTCTGCGCGACGTGTCTTGTGTGTGTGTATACCGCGTGGACGATTGCACAGGCGCGGAATCGTATTACCGGGTCCAAGGAGAGCGGGTACGCGGTGCTGGTATTCATCTTCTTGTACTCTCCGGCGTATTGCATTGCGTACAACGCGCTTACGTACGTGTACATGGTGGAGATTTTCCCGTACTATGTGCGTACGAAGGGGTTGAGTTGGTTCCAGCTCTTTGGGAGGAGCGCCGTTATGTTTGGTATGTCTTTCCCCTGGATCTGGGTTGTGAAACTGGCCGGTATCACTAACACCGAGCAGGAAGCTTCGTCAACCCCATTGGCCTCGAGAACGCGGACTGGAAATACCTCCTCGTCTACGTGTGCTGGCTCGTCTTCGAGGTCATATTCATCTACTTCTTCTTCCCCGAGACGTACGGCAAGACGCTGGAAGAACTTGCTTTCCGTACGTATCCCACGATCTCTAAGAATTCGTAACTTGCTAACGCGAGATAGTCTTTGAAGACGAAAAGGAGAAGCAGGCGGCTCTCACGGCGTCTGCGAATAAGGTCTTGGAGGATCCGACGATCACGGAGGTGCATGAGATGGGGGATAAGAAGGCTTGATTGAACGGTGTTCGAGGGGAAAGGATGAGGGTACCGGGCTCTATTGGATCCGATGGATGGGCGTTTGTAGGCTATTAGCTCAATTCGTGATGGAAAGGGACTCACCCTACGTGGAAAGGAATGAAATTTTATGCTAGAAATTTCGAGCAAAGCTAACAGCAATAAATTGCGCACCCTATCGTACGCGCCCAGTCTAGATGTAGCCATCAAAATGATGGAGATAAAGACGCCGGCAATGCTGCTGATCAAGAGATCGACCAAGATAAGTCGATGCCATGACATTACATGCAGAGTGAGTCGCTCAAAAACCCGAGGGGCAGTCTATATGCGCGCCGTGTCCGCGCGCGCAATACAATACGATAATCCGTGTACCCAACGCCGTACATCACCGTACATCATAGAGAACAAGCTTTCGCATGAGAAAGCGGAGGAGTCATGTAAACGAAGGAGTGAGGACGACTGGAAGATCCGGGGAGGAGCCTTGAGAGGCCGGTTGTGAGAACTTTTCGATCATGCGTTGCATGCCGCTCAAAAGGGGAACCCGCCTTGGAACTGCTGTCCTCTTCGACCACCGCCACCGGGCATGCCCCCCATGCCGGCAAACGGGCTGCCACCGCCAGTCTGGAAGCTGAAGCCGCCTCCGCGACCACCACCGCCCATGCCACCCATTCCGCCTCCACCACCGAACATGCTGAAGACTATGAGATGTTAGCAACAAGCACGTGTCGTGCGATGAGCGTGACTTACGAATCTCAGGATCGATACCAGCGGCGCCACCCATGCCGCCGGGGAAGCCGCCGCCGCCGCCGCCGCCGCCGAACATCTCAGAGGGGTCAATAAGGTCCTCCCCAGAATCGTACCGAGCACGCTTCTGTGAATCACTCAATGTCTCGTGAGCTTCCTGAATCTCCTTGAATCTTTCGGCAGCGTGTTCGTCACCGGGGTTCTTGTCTGGGTGGTGGACAATAGCGAGCTTGCGGTACGCCTTCTTGATCTCCGGCTCTGTGGCATCCTTTTCAATACCGAGGATCTTGTAGTAATCCTTCCGCTTGCTCTTCTTCAGCTCCAGCTCGGCATCACGAATCTCCTTGGCGATGCCGGGCTCTGAGGGGTTAGCCTCGTGGATTGCCTTGTACTCGCGAACGGCCTCTTCCCAGTTGCCTCCCTCACCCAATGCCTTTGCTCTCGTCTTCCGCGCTTTGGTGTACCCGGGATCTAGTTCAAGCGCTTTGTCACAGTCAGCGATGGCTTCGGTCCACTTCTTTAACCTGGTGTAGCAAAGAGCGCGGTTCTGTAGCAGTTTCGAGTTCGTATTCTTGTTGGACGGGTCCACATCCAACGCTTTCGTGTAAAGGTCGATCGCCTCCTGAAAACGCCCCGATTTGAAGGCATCGTTGCCGTCCTTTTTCGTCTTCTCAAGCTTGGTCACCATCCGCAGGTATGTCACGGCCTCCTTGTAGTCCGGATCGCAATTGTGTGCTTGTCGGAAGTGTGTGATGGCCTTGTCGTTCTCGCCTTGGGCATACAGCGCACGACCCCGCAATACCAGTGCATCCGGGTCCTGGTTGTTGCTCCGAAGCAGGTTCATTGCAATATTTTGCGCCTCCCCGATCGCATTGGGGTTGCCCATCCGCAGCTGTGCCTCTCCCCGCATCAGCGTCCACTTCCGCGGCCTCTCAGCTCCCGCCCCCAGGCTCCGCTCGGCCTCATTCAAAGCATATATGATCATGGAGCCAGATCCACCACTCTTCAGCGTGTCCTGAGCCGTCTTCAAATGGTGTTGCATGCTAAGCGCAGCTTGCATGTCCTTGGCCGTGGCATTGATGGACCTGAACGCCGCAAGTGCCTCGTCTGGCCGCCCGAGACTGGTGTACAACCTTCCCATCCGCAGCACAATTTTCATGTTGCCCGGGTCCAGCTCGTCCGCCTTCTTGCAGTCTTCCAGTGCCTCGATGAAGCGATTCGCGGACATGAGGGCGGCGGCGCGGTTTGAGTAATACGTTGCATTGGCGGGGTCAGCCTCGATTGCTGCGAATGATTAGTCGGATTTTCGTTGTGCTAGGCAGCACACGGCTCGAGTGTGACGGATGCACCCACCTTTCGAGTATTCCTTGATGGCCGCGGGGAAGTCCTTGATCTTGAAGAACTTGTTGCCCGCGGCCTTGTATTCCTCTGCATCTATAGTGGGGGGCAGTGCGGGCGGTGATGCCGCCTCTGGTGTAGCGGCGTAGTTTGCCGACTGCGGCGGCGGGCTCGCGGCATATCTGTGCGGAGGGGGAGCAGGCCGTGCTTCGTCACCGTTGACGCCGTTCGTTTTTGGCGGCTGGGCTGCCGGGCTCGACGGCGGCGGCGAGGCAGTGACCTCCCGGTCGATGTCCATGGGCTGGGGCGTCGGCTGGTCGGCCATGGCTGACATGGCAGACGAAGACAGCCGTCGCAGCTCGTCGGGCGGGAGATTGAGCGGGTGCGAGTCGCGGTCGTACCGGGACGAGCGCTTGGAGGTGGAAGAGGCGGAGCGACGGTCGCGGTCGCGGTCCTTGAGGCGGGCGTGCGACTTTTTGTCCGGGGATTTCTTGTCGGGCGACGAGGGAGGGGTGCCTGGATTACCCTTCTGCGCGGCGGCGCCGGGGTCGAGCCTAGGGGTGTCGGGGTGCTTTGACTTCTTGGAGGATTTGTGAAAGAGGGAGGGAAGAACCATGAGAGGCGAGCGGCGGGAAGGATAGCACGCTTGGTGTAGCTGGATTTTAGTCTGCCTGGCAGCGTCAAAGTTTGGTCGAGGGCGGATCCGATAAAAAACGGGCAGACGACGGAAACCTTCTAGCACTTTCTACGGAGATATTCGCTAGCAAAGCCAGCTGTTGCAGCCGCAGGGCGCGTGCGTAAAGAGGCTGGTGCAGGCTGAGATGGTCATCCTCATCACCGCGTCGGCGCCTTTCCGCCACGATATCCTCGCATCCGAGAGACTTGAGCGCCCACATGTCTCGAGTCAACGCTCACGTCACGCTCATGCCATTTCACTTGTTCTCCTCCATTGCCGTCAATTTCACGACGAAGCTGAAGGTTCCTCGACATGACTTGCCTCCGTCCCCGCAAATCTCGCCAAATGCGAGGTGGATCATCTCTCGCTCCTCCAATCCCAGACGCCGTCGCCAGGTGGTTGGCTCTCGCAGCAAAACATCGCCAGCAACACGTGCATAAACAACGGCTACTGCTCCAATCTGGGGTGTTGATGCTTCTCTTCACTGGTCGTGATGAGTTGTCCTGTAGCAACCAACCTGCCGAATTGTGTGCCAATTGCAGATGCAGTCGGCTTGCTGAGCTGCAGCATTGTTTTGGCGCGCTTGCATGCATTCGTCATGAGCTGCAGAAAGCCAAACTGTCGACCTGGAGACGTCAATTGAATGAGAGTAGTGCGTCTCATGGCTCGTTCCGGGCTTGCTCGAAGTACCGTAGTCTAGCAAGCCGGTGAACATTTTGCAGCGCTTGACGTCTCTACCCTAGGACTAGTTCTCCTTATACAAGGGGGATATGACCAATCTGGCTATATGTTGTCAAATAAGTACCTTTAGCAGCACCCTCCCCCGATGATAGACTGCTGCGGTTTGCAACGCATTTACGCGCCAGATTTCTGCGAGTTAATTTGAACGCTGTGCTGCGGAGCCGGATTTCCGTATCGCCGCTGATAGATGAATTCGTTTGCGGCAAACCACAATCTTTGGGGCTGGCAAGCCACGTAATGCCTTCATCTCGTTTGACAATGTTGCCCTTCACGGCGGCCAAAGCGTGCCTGCCGTTGACGATTCCGTCATTGCTCTTTATCTTATCGCCACGTGCCCAAGGTTAGCTCCGCAACCTCCACCCAGCACTTGAGAGCTCCCCACCAACAAGTACCCCGTTAGTTGCACTCGAATTCACAACCCTGCAAGGATACTGCTACCGCCAGGAACGCGTGCAAAACAGGTTGACTTTCTCCGGCAGGGTAACGGCCGCTTTACAAGGGCATTTCCGCTTTCAGGTCACGGTCACAAGGACGAACGGCGCTCCAGCAGGGTCACAGGCACTTCGGGCATTCAGCTGCTCAGCGTACTACATCGCCATCTCCCCATTTCTATTACTCCGTCAGCTTTCAGCGCAAACCGTTCTCGCTCTATCGGCCCACATTCCGTGATCTGGTCCCGCGGCGGGCCACTGCTCGGACCCTGCACCCGTTGACGTCCAGGAATCCATAACACAGTCCCGCCTTCTGCCAAACTCCGACTCTGTCATTTCCACCATGGGTCTAACATACAACGTCTACCTCAGCGGAGGCCGCATCTACGGCTGCAAAACGTGCAAGACGCATCTGTCTAACCACGACGACATCCTCAGTAGGGTATGCTTGTATGCACAGTGGTTCTCGCGATAGTGTTTGGCTGACACTACATCTCTAGAATTTCCGCGGCCAGCATGGCAAAGCCTACCTCTTCGACCAGGTCGTCAACGTCACCGAATCGGAACCCAACGAGCGCAATATGACGACAGGTCGCCACGTCGTGCGCGATATACATTGCCGGCAGTGCAAGGAGACAGTCGGCTGGAAGTACGATAGAGCGTACGAGACAAGCGAGAAGTACAAGGAGGGAAAGTTCATCCTGGAGGCGGAGTTGCTGTGTACGGTGTCATGAGCGATAGAGGCGGGTCTGGCTGTCAAGATGCTGTGGAAGGTTTCGAATATGCATTTTTACCGGAGTTGGGAATAGGACTTGGATCACGGCGCATGGTTCGGGATGGAGGTGAGTTCACGTTTGGGCTTCTGGCGCAGTTTCGGCATGGCATCAGCACGACTGCCTCGGTACGTGGCGGTACGTGGGCGACTGTTCACCTTCTATCCGACTCTATCTCCCCACAACTTCTCAGAGTCTCTTCCGATATCTGCTCTATTGAGCGGGTTACATAGCAGGAATATGATGAAATATACGTACGCGCTGCATGTTCCTTGCTGCTCGACTACCCCGCAATGACCTCGGGCCGCGGGGTCGCTGCAGCTTCATTAGCTCAGGATGCAATGGCGACGCCAGCGTCTAAAGCGCGGATTCTACGTATTTATTCCAACGTTTCGCTGTAGTATTGACTGCTCTTCGTAACTTTTATTCTTTATCCCTAGGAATAATTTTATTGGTGCATATCATACGTCGACTCTTCTACTTTTTATCTCGACATCTCTTGATCAAGGCCGAACATGACGAAGGATACCATGAAAGCCGTAGTCTTCAAAGGCCCTCACAAGGTCGCGATCGAAGACCGACCGATTCCCAAGATACAAGATCCGACGGACGTTATTGTCAAGGTGGACAAGGCGTGTTGCTCCTTCCCAATGCCCCTGGCCAGAGCTAATGATCATGTAGACAGCACTATGCGGCAGGTACGACCAAGCTTCAACGTGACTGACGGGAACTGCAATTGACCAATAAAGTGAACTACACGTCTATCGTGGCCACCAACCCTCCGGCACCGACTTCATCATGGGCCACGAGTTTACTGGCGAAATTACCGAAATCGGCTCCTCCGTCAAGAACTTCCAGGTCGGTGATCGCATTGTCACCCCCTTCACGGTGTCTTGCGGAGAGTGCTTCTATTGCAAGCACGGCTTTACTTCTCGTTGCGCCAAATCGCAACTTTTCGGCTCCGTTGCGCTAGATGGCGGGCAGGCAGAATACGCGAGGGTGCCGTTAGCAGATACGACCATGTCAAAAGCTCCCGAGGGTATCAAAGACGGAGTGCTTGTGCTTATGGCAGATATATTCCCCACAGGTTGGTTTGCGGCGAACAATGCGTTCAAGGAGCTGAGTCAAGAGGAGATTAGCGAGAGCACAGTTGTGTTGATCGGCTGCGGACCCGTCGCGCTCTGTGCACTAGTAAACCTCGTTGATTACAAGCCTAAGCACATTCTGGCCGTGGATTCGGTTCCGAGTCGATTGGAGTTGGCCAAGAGTCTTGGAGCGGAGCCTTGGAATTTCATGGAGGACCGGGAGGGTTTGGATAAGAGGGTCAAGGAGCTCACAGATGGGCGGGGTGCGGACGTTGTAGTTGAAGTTGTGGGGCTATCGGCGGCATTGAAGATGGGATTCGAGCTTCTCCGGCCCTGGGGTATCATCTCAAGTGTCGGGGTGCATAACGGCGAGATCCCTTGGACAGGTAATCAGGCGTACGGCAAGAACTTGCGGATCCAGATGGGCAGGTGTCCGGTGCGCAGCGTCTTCCCGCAGGCGCTGGAGAAGCTCAAAGAGCACCAGGACAAGCTTGGGTGAGTCGTCTCCCGATATGACGCCTGGGGCGGGGCTAAGATTGCTGATGATTCACAGGTTCATGGCGGACAAGGTCATGCCGCTGAGCCAAGCTGTCGAGGGGTATGATCTGTTCGACAAGATGAAGGCGCAGAAGGTGGTCTTCGAGGCGCAGAAGTGAGTGTCTACCAGTGTTGTTCGTCGCGGCGCCTAGTCACGCTGCCAGGCAGCCTGCCATTGCGAGGCTGGGCCAATCACATCAATGCACGCATATATTTCGCAGCGCTGCTCATCCCATTGGACAATGCGGCGAATTCGGTGAATTTTGCAAACAGCCCCGGCTTCACTGTTCACCGTTATGCTGGCCTGTGCACGCGGGGCGGCATGAGGAAGCTTGAGCGTCGCGCGCGCTGAGGCGGCCAGCTCGCCGTGCCATTCACCGTGCCCGGAGATGACGCTGCATCGTGACTGCACAGCAAGCAAAGACTCACGACGCCTGCCTGCCACCATGGCCTCAAGCCCAATTGCCCGCCGCGTCCGCCCGCAGCTGCATTCCTCCATTAATACGGCAAGGCCCGCTTGCCTCGCTAAAAGCTAACTCTATACGACCCAAATATTCGCTTTGTCCAGTGTCTGCTGCACCTCCGTCACCTTACCTCCACTCTACGCTGCAGCTCCCAGCCCGCGCCCTCACCTTTTTCTCTCCACTCTCCACCCATCTCCCTCTCTCCTCCCCCCCCCTCCGCTTCCTGACCGCATCTTGCTCCTCCCTCGCCCGCCTGCCGATCCGCACGCACCACCTCCTCCGCCACTTCCGCAACACCTGTGAGTTGCTGTGAGAGCACCCCAGGAATCTTGCTGCACGTCAACAACACCCTAACACCACACGCGATATAGCCCCATAGCGCTCCTCCACACATCTCTCGCCCTCTCCCCCGTCTACGCGCCTCATCTCGGTAGGTCGCCGTGGTCCGTCGCGTGCATACGTCACTGACAGCTGTGCAGCACCACCCACCTAGGCCATTCCTACATCATGTCGGCAGAAGAACCCCAGCAGAGCGGCGCCCAGGATGCCAGCCCCATCGCCGAGTCCATGCAGCGCCTGAACGTGAACGACGACGGCGACGTGCAACCGCGCACCGAGCAGGAATATGCCGAGTCGCAGCTCACCCTGCGTGCCATCGTCTCGTCCAAGGAGGCCGGTGTGATCATAGGGAAAGCGGGCAAGAACGTGGCCGACCTGCGCGACGAGACGGGTGTGCGCGCCGGCGTCAGCAAGGTCGTCCAGGGCGTCCATGACCGCGTGCTCTCCGTCACTGGCCCGTTGTCTGGAATCTCCAAGGCGTATGGCCTGGTCGCTAAAGGTCTGCTCGAAGGTGCCCCCCAGATGGGCATGGGCGGATTGATCCGCAGCGACGGCACCCATCGTACGTGTCACCGCACCGTTGAGGTGTCCACAAGGTGGAACACCAGCTAACGCCCGCAGCTATCCGCCTTCTCATCTCCCACAACCAGATGGGCACCATTATTGGCCGTCAAGGACTAAAAATCAAGCAGATTCAAGACTCCTCCGGCGTCCGCATGGTTGCCCAGAAAGAGATGCTCCCGCAGTCCACCGAGCGCATTGTGGAGGTCCAGGGCTCACCCCAGGGCATCGAGAAGGCCGTCTGGGAGATTGGCAAGTGCTTGATTGACGACCATGAGCGCGGGTACGGCACCGTGCTGTACAATCCTGCTGTGCGGGTCCAGCCCGGCGTGGGTCCTGTTACGAACGGCGGCGGTATCGGGGGCGCCATTGGAGGTGGTCGTTCGTACAATCGGACCGGTCACGGCGCCGACTTCAGCGATGCGCCGCAAACATTCAATCGCCGATCTGGATCTGATGCCGCGAGCCGTCCCCCACCCCCGACGCACACCGAGGATGGAGAGGAGATGCAGACGCAGAACATCAGCATCCCTTCAGACATGGTCGGTTGCATCATTGGTCGCGGCGGCAGCAAGATCAGCGAGATCCGCAAGAGCTCCGGCGCGCGCATCTCGATTGCGAAGGCGCCGCATGATGACACGGGTGAGCGTATGTTCACCATTACTGGCAGCGCAGGCGCCAACGAAAAGGCGCTGTATCTCTTGTACGAGAATCTGGAGGCGGAGAAGATGCGACGCAGCCAGGCCGCCGAGTAGTAGCCGGCGCGTCGAATGTCGTTGATTGTGCACTAATCAGACCTTGACCGGACGGATGGAAAGTGTAGGCGCGTTGACCGCTTCCTGAGGAATTGGGACCTTTGTATTCGTCGTCATCTGGCTGGCACCTTCTGGCATGGCATCCATTCCGCCCCAAATCGGACCTCAAAAGCAAGGCTTTGCTTACTTCCCTTCGACTGCCCCCCCTTTTTATTACCTACTTGATGGATACCACGGACGGGGCATTTTTTTTTCTTTACTCTTCTTTTTCTTTATAATTCGAGACTTGAGTGCAAACTGAGCGGGTCAGTCACGATTTTCACGATTTATGGATACCTACTCTGCTTGCGGCGACATGTGTCGCGGCGGATCCTTTCTTACACTGAATAAGACGGACCGACGGACCGACGGTTGAAGAATGGTGCGGAGCCTTTGCGAAAGGGCGGAAATTCCTGGACCTACTCTCACTCTCCGACACCACCTCGACACTCTCTCCTGCTCTCCCACTCTCTATCTCTCCCCAAATCGACGCCGACACCTTTCCTACATTACTCTCCCTTGACCCCTCTTGTATCCGCGCACCCAATTCTCTCTTCCTTATCGACCCTCCCTACTTCCTGACCGACCCCTCCTTCACATCGACATCAGATACTACGACACCGATTAAGACTATTGCTGCAGTTGGCAGGAAGATAACCTAAATCACGCCTTGTTTTCATCACCGACATGTAGACTAGCAGCAATTGAGAGTGTACTCCAATTCATCGCAAAGATGTGTTGTGATGTGTAATGGGAAAAATTTGTCAAGGAAATCTCGGTGTATGCATTGCTCTCCATACCGGTGGCTCTTCTACTAAAGTGGTATATCTCGCCCTCCAAACGCCATCTAACCCTCATCCAAACACCTTTTGCCCAAGCCATGCTAAATGCATACATCAACCTACTGCTTCTTCCCTACTGCCTCTTTTTTCTTCGCCTCCATCTTCGCCTTCTTCTCCACCCGCTGGTACCACGCCTCGGCCCCAATCCCGCCAAACACCAATCCCACACCAAGCCACTGCATCTGCGTCACCTTGTGTCCGTACACAATCACGCTCATCAGCATGGTCAGCATCTTCCGCGTCACCGTCACGGTGACAAGAAGTAGACTCGAGAAGTGCGCGAGCGTGTGGAAAATAAAGACTTGGCCGATGGCGCCGCACGCGGCGAATGAGAGCACGTCGATGCCGACGCTGGGGTAGGTTGTTACGAAGGACAGAGCGTCGCGGAGTTCGCCTGCGCCGGTCGAAGGCGGGAGTCCGATGGCGGACGCGAGCGGTGTGCTTGCGAGGTATGGGGATAGAAGGAGCCAGGCCGTCGTGAGCAGCGTGCACATTATATTTTGCGCGCACATCATCTGCGGGCCTGTGAAGCCGCGGAATTTGGTGAAGATTTGGTCTTGGATGGTGTTTGTGAGGCCGTCGAATAGCAGATTTATGCCGAGCAGGGTGAGTCCGAGGAGGTTGTTTACCTCTGCGGCGTTGCTCTTTGATGCGTGTTTGGCCGACTTCTTGCTCGTGGACGGGTTGTACAGCGTGAATACTGACACGCCCAATGTGACGATGAGCACGACGAGGTACTTGTATACCGGATACTTCTTCTGGAACACGGTGACATGGAGGAACATGACGGGCAGCAGTTTGCAGCTCTTGGCTAGGATGAAGGTGACATAGTCGATGTGCTTCAGGCTGGCGTAGCCGAAGGGCGAGGCGAGGGACGAGGTGATTGCGATTGTCAGGAGCGGGAGGAGGATCTGGTAGGTGGGGAAGATGGGAGGGATGCGGCGGGCTCCCGTGGTGCGGCTGCGTGGGGCGGTCGTGTAGAGGTAGATGAAGCCGGTGCAGGCGGCGAAGGCGGATTGGATGGTGTTAAGGAAGATGGAGTGGGTAAAGCGCAGGTGTTGCGGGCCGTAGGTGGTGGTTGTTATTTTTTCTTGGAAGTAGCCCCAGCTCAGACTTTCAATCCATCATCGTTAGCATCGTCTTCTATATCCTTCTCTCCCGTGCCGTGCTCATCAGGCCTCTCGGAGCCGTGGTGCAGAGCAACTTACAAAGCCCCGTAAATCCCACCCACACATATCGCTAGCGCTAGCAGGCCAGCTTGCTTCTGCTCCTGCGGATCGCGCGCCGCCGCTTCGGCGACTTCTTCCAATTGGTGTTCTATCCTTTCCGTGACGCTCTGGCGACGGCGGCGGGGTGTGGCAGCGCTGCCATTCTGCGCGTGAGTTTCCGAGGGCTCGCGGCGGAGAGGTGTGGATGGTTTTACTCGTGCCATTGCAACAGTGTATCTTAAAAAAGACGCCGAGGCGGGTATATCGATTGGGTCGCAAGCGCGTGGTGTTGCTATCGTATCGTGGGGAAGGCGAGGATGGGGAGACGGCGAGCGCGTGGAAAGAAGCGAAGGACACGCGCAACGCAAATCAAGTAGCGGAGATGTAGCCTCAAGAACCCATAGACAGAACTGCAAAGGAATTTCTAGAAAGAGAGAATGGGTGGGATGCAAGCTTATATCACTTTTAGTGACATGGCAAAGTTAAAGGTGGCATCAAGCTCTCGGAGGTCCGCTAATCTCGCACAGACCCTCGCCTTCAGCCTCAACCTTCGGAATTCGGAAGAAGCATTCCGAACGAGTGCTTTGAACGAGTTGGCAATGCTCGTTAGGGAGATTATATGTCAGACATCAGCAGTTTACCGTCATTCTCAATTTCCAGTAGGACGGGGTTGTAGTCAAAATGTGGGGCATTATCCACAGCTAGAACAGACGCTATGCTACCGAATACAATGCAACAAATATGGGTATCATCCGTGACGAACAAGCCTCCTGAACGAAGACACTCCCCAACCGCTAAGCGTCAGAGCTCATCAGCGAACAGCACTACTGAAAGCTTAGCTCATCCTCGCTTCCAGCGTCTTCGACCATCCCGCCGTCGACTTTCCACCACTCTCTCATTCCTTGAACTTGTCTCCCGCTCGTCCTCCTCTTGATACCCGGTGTCTTGCTCAGCTCGTCTCTATTATCGTCATCGGTAGCAGCTTGTTGTTTGCATCTCTTGTGTAGCGAAGGCTGAGCCCTTTCGGTGGGCACCGTCTGCGGTTTGTCATCCATCGACGATGATGACGAGAATGAGGTGCTAGGATCTGAGTCATCGCTATTGCTACTATCCCCTTCGATGTCTATGTCGATGTCGTTGACTTCCTCGTACGTCCTCCGTTGAAGGTTCCGCAGTCCAGACGATCGTGATCGTTGAATGCGAAGACCGGAGCCTGAAATATTAATCGCATTCTTTGACCGACGCGACCTCCTTACACCCTCTTCCTCGGGGTCCAGTGACTCTCGTGGTAGCTCTGGATAGAAGACGACAGGAGTGCCCGGTGGCGACATACGGGCCCGCTTGGAGGGAACGAGGACCATTGTCAAGTGCGAACGACTCCGCTTCCCAAGCGATGAGATGGAGATGCGAGGGACTTTCTTGACCGGTGATGATTGTGGAAAGGCATCGTCATCATCCTCATGATCAAGATTCGCCCACATGGCGATGCTGGGAGTCTGAGCTGGCAGCTCTTCAGCATCCGAAGCATTGTCTTGGGAAGAGGGCTCTGGTGTCCGCAGCAGCTCAAGAGCACGCAGCGGCTTCTTTGTTACACGCTTGACGTCTTGCTTCGCAAACGGCGTACAGGTCACCCACTCCCCAATGCCCTCTTCCCACCGGAACCCGCCACCTGCAGACGGCGACTCGTTCTTCTGGGGCGAGTGGAAGATAACTACATGACCCCTCGTTCGCATCGTCTTCTCGATATCTCTCGCATAACCTATGTGTTCCGCATCGCGTGTGTTGTGGGCAAATTCCGTAGCTGATTCCAAGGCAAGTCGCTTCATTGTCCAGAGCTTGTGCGGAAGACGCACTCCAGAAAGCAGAAGCATGCCTTGAACAAGGCGCTGAATCTGGTCGAAGCCATCGTCCTTCCATATTTTTCCAGTTCCACGTGCAGCAGAAGAGGCGAACTCTGGTAGGGTAGCAAGAATGGAAGAGATATCGATGTGTTCTGAGGAATATTGTGATGCAACCCAAGTGATGGTACCCGCTATCATCGGAGTATGGAGTGTTATCATGCCTGCGTCTAGCTGGCATCCCTCGAGATGAACCAGAAAGCAGGCAAAGATAGTCCACACGGCTCGTTGCGCAAATGTCTGCATATTCTCTGCAATAGGGCCGAGGAGCTCCAGATCGACTCGCATGTCCTTGCGCTTGAGGAAGTCAATGACTATCGAGTCGAGAACCCAAGTGATCCGCTTCATTGTGTGTTCGCCAGACGAATCATCGCGGTTGTGGTTGACTAGAGCTATGCTGCATAGCACGGTAAGAAGGCTGGAGAACGTCGTGTCCAAGGCATCGCGATATTCTTGTCTCGAGGAAGGCTTGAATTGCCTCGCAACTGTATCCAACTCGCCGTCTTCAAATACACTCTCGTCCGGAAGACCTATGCCAGCGTAGATGGCAGTCTCGAGCAGCCGAAAGGCATTCTCTTGCGTCCTGTGGTCTCCATCCGATAGGCTGCGGACCAAGCGATCCCAGACAGGCCCTACAGACTGAGTCGCAAGCCACTCCAAAGGTAGAAGCTCTTGGGATATCATGTATTCCAGCTGATCATAGAGAAAACGATACCGTCCGGTACGATTGACAAAGTCTTTGACCATCCACAAGTAGAGCGATCGCTGTTCGTCGAAAAGGTTGGCCAGCAGACTGTTCGGCATAGAAAGTGGCTTCAAACTTGGTAGAAAAGACCACAGAAACTTCTCGGCCTCGTCCCATGCCGGCGCATTTAAACAGTGAGATACTAGAAGGTGTAAGGTTTCCAGCCCAATGATCTGGTCTGCAAACGCATTGCAAAGCAGTGAAGTGCCATGAGCCCTCACCATCTGCTTGAATGGCCGCCAGCCTTGCCCTCGTGTGGTCTCAAACTGGGTCTCGAGATGAGTGTAGATTTCCCCAGAAATATCACGGTCCTCGTCATCGTCCTCCTCTTCCTTGTCGAGTTGGACAAAGTACTCTTCTAGCTCGATGTAGTCTGGCATCTTTCTCAAGCAAGCACCTAGGAGTGACCTCGTACCCTTCCATCTCTTCTCCTCGCCCAATGCTGTCGCCTGGAGGAGATTTGCGTATGCCTCCGATAAACCCTTGACCAAATTACCGATTTCAGTTGGCATCTGCTTCTTGAGCTCTTGAATCTGCTCCACTCTTGCAATTAATGGTCCTCTATTCTTCGTCGAAAACTTTTTAAGTGGCGAGTTCTGAAGCTGGGGACTGTCCTGGAGATGCAGTCCCGTGCGCGCAAGCAGGGGCGTGAATGCGATCTCACCAGGGCGTGCAGAACAGCCATTGTTCGCTCCAGCCCGTTGTATGCCAGCCGACTTCTTCGCCCCACGCCCGCCGTAGGTCTTCCTGCCTGCGCCGGTCGGTCCAGCGCCGGGCATCCAGTCCGGATCTGCTCTTTTCTCCGGCCCTCCTCGAGGCTTACGCGCCGGCTGCGAGAAATGAGCGGACCTGCGCGGCGAAGCTTTAAGCGCGGACGCATTTGTAGAGTTCCGGCGCTCTCCTCCAGCACTTTGCGGTATCTCAAGCTCCTTTCGAAGCTTTGCGAGTTTGGACGAAAGCGGTCGGAGGAGGCGGTTGCACCGCGTGGTGTTCCAAGGGAGGTCGTCGTTCACGGCCATGGTGGCGTAATTATACTGTTCGAATCATATAAGTTACGAATGCGAAGCTAGTCGCTGCTGAAAAGATGCTAAGAGCTGTGCGGATGTCGATGTGGCGAAGGATGTGGAGGTGAACAAAAGCATGGTGTTGACAAACATCGGTGGTCGGCGTTAGTAGCCTACGCGGCGGAGATAGACTAGCCCTTTACGGACTGGCGCATCACACGAAAACCACCGACCAGCCATCTGGAAACATTTACAGCCTGCGACAGCTCAAGCACAACTGCATAGTTGATCGTCTCCTGCCAGTGCAATCTGACGGCTGTGCGACCCATGGCGGCCATCGTTCCTCGAATTCCAATGTCCAATACCATCCAACCCCGCCAAGTTAGCTTGAGGAAGCAACCTGGAGTAACGAGTGGCTAACATTCCGGACATGTCAGCACGGGTCGGCATTTTCATGGAACGCAGGAATGCGGACGACAAGCTTTGAGGCCAAACCTTTACACGTGCGCCATAGAATGAGATCGGCGGCGCGTCGGTCGTAATGAATGCGCCTTTCAGCAGTGCCTCCCGAAGATGGCATTGTTGCTGGTCCGTAGAATGCCTCGTCGGACCTTGACAGATGACACTCTGCTGATCTGACGGCCAATGACAATGAAAGCCATCCCCGGGACATACATGTAAGAGCGGACGGACCTCCGTATACCGAGTACCACCTCTAAATACAACTCGAAACTGATCATCTGCACAATCGCTCCCTTTATCGACACTACGACAAGTATTGAAGATGTTCATTCCGTTCTCGACACTGTTAACAGACTGGGATAGACGACGTGCGAATAACCTTCAACGCTTCAGAGACCAAAATGTTTGCTGCATCCATCGTCTTGTTGATTGTAATCCTTTCGCTTACATGATCGACGAAAATGTCGCATGGCGATGCGGCGCCACAATCCTTGAGGTCTGAGCGTGAAGGACGAGCCCGTAAAACGAAATCAGTATATCCACATACGATATAGAGAGATTAAGAAATTTGGCTGCACCATTGCAAGGTGGATGCGAATAAAGGAGATTGCAACCCAGGAAGCGGAGGTTGGCTGAGAATAGCATACAGTCGTCCGTGTCGATTTCAGCGCTTGAAGCATCCAATGCGCACGGCCTTGCATTATCGATACCAACCCCGACATCGCTTCCGCAACAGATCTCATCCTCCAACGGACACGGCTGAGGCGCTCGTTTTGCTTATAATTATCCGTGTCTGAGGCTGTTTAGTGTTGATGCCTCGAAACAAACCGCGGCGCCTCGTTCTCATTTCCCATCGCTGTGGGGCTCGCACGGGGGACTTGTTTGGTTGAAACAACCGTCGGCTGCCACCGAGCGGCAAAGTTTCAGTCGGCTTCTGCGGCCGGCCTGCGTTGGCTTCTGGCAACCTGAGCCGCTCAGGAAGAGGAGCCGACTCCGAAGCTGCCCTGCCATCCGTAGGCGCCTCACGAGAAGATAGGATCGGTTGTTGTCTGGAGGCGCAAGTGCGAGCGTTACCGAGACGCCACAAAATAGACATTTACCCCAGATTTGACCACCGTTTAAGCATTCCCAAGCTCATATGACGACGCTGTGTCGCGTCGTTAAGAATCGATGCATCTAGGCTAATCTTGAAGTCTGCTGCACGCAGGCTCGGGATAATTATATTTCCCAGGATAACGTGCTTGGGTGGAGATTGACACCTTCAATTGAGGCTTGAACAGTGACACCTCGGAAGCACGTCCGGAAGATTAAATTTGCGGAGGTATTGCAGCATTACGGTGTTGACCAGACGCGATGGAGGTGCACCAGTATCTGCCCTTATCGGTGGACGGTTATTACTTTGGCTGCAGCTTCCTTTTCGGAGCGCCGCACAGCGATATGCCTCCGCCGCTTCCCAAGCTGCAAATATGGCATCATTGATCTAGACTCAACGCCAAATGGTCCTTGCGTAACCGCCTGCTTATCGAAGGGCGCATTCCAAATCGCCACCTGCCGCAGTGCTCACGTCGTACAACACCGCCAAGTATCACAACCTGCCGGATCGGTACACACATTCTCGCTCAACAGAAACAAGTTTGCTCAAAGGAATCAACATCACGATGGCCGGGCAGCAATGCGTACGCGTGTGCATTCCCAGACATCGTGCGTCTGATCGGATCGCAGCTGCTCTGGGCGAGTCCCGTTTCGTACAACAAGCAGACACTGTCCACAAAGGTAGGGGCATCGCCTGACAGCTACCCACCGGCAGGTAGCAAAACCTGCTCGGCAGCTGCATCACCAGTTTGTCAGACTACGGAATGAGACCCAGTGTGACAGATGGAAGCATGAATGGCCAAACCGATGGAGTGACAGCGCGGCGGTGGGGCGCCGAGTGCCTTCCAAAGCCGTTCCACGGCATCCAGTAACTGGGTTCATGGGGGAACTTAGATTGACGAGTGAGTTTTGCCGCATAAAAGAAGAAAGTCGTGGCGATATCGAAGCTCGCGGCACGTGGAGGCTCCAAGGCATTGCGCGCACAGGCATCTCAGTCTCTGCCCGTTTCAAGTCCATGCTCAGCGCCCAGGCGTCGTCACGTCACGTCCCGACAGACGACAGCTCGAGTCCTGCTAATTGCCGAAGCTCCGAGTTCGACCGCGCGGGCGCGTTGCGATTGTGGCCGCCGCTGGAGTCGTGGATGACGTTGATGGGGTGGCCGCCATCTTCTATGCACTTCGGGCCGGCCAGGCTTCTTGTGCCACGGTCTGCTCCGAAATGGCGCGGGGGCGCCGCAGATTCAAGATTGCGAGAAGTTATTATTTCGCCGGAGAGGGCCGTCCTCTGCTGCCACCCCGGCCGACGCTGAGGGTGCTCTTGGTGCCGTTTGATGCCCCCGTGAGAGTTCGCATCGGAAGAGCACGCGGACTGATGTTTTGCAGTGTTTTGCAGAACCCTAGCGCCGCGCACGACGGACGCTGAGCGGGTGCGGGCAGCGTCATCGTGGGCGCCGCAGCGGTGTCGTCGTTGGCAGTCAGGAGATTCGAAGGATGTTCGTCGGAGCGCACGAAACAAGCCGTCCGCTCATGGCTGGGCGGTGGCGCACCGCGGGCCTGTTTCATCGGCCGCTTAGCTGCGAATGGCAGGCCTCATCCGCCGCCTCCATGGGCATTTGATCCCCTACCCCTGACCCGCCGTCATGGGGGCCCCCCGCCAGTCGCACGTCGTTATGCGCTGATGGTCTGTGACAATCAAACTCCACAGCGCCTTCGTGCGGGCCCTCTATACCCAACCCTCCCCGGACGCTCTCTCTTACTCTCCTACATATACGCGTTGCGCTCTCGCCCAAGTCGCTCTTTTGCCGCCTACTATATTCTCTTCGTGTTCGCGCTGCTGTGCCAACTCTCGCTTCCCCGCCGGCTCTTCAATCACAACCCTGGTGGAGGATTTCCCGCGTTGAGCCTATCACAACCGCCCTTTTTTCTGCCTTTTTGCACCCCAGGTCACCTGCGTCGACCCGGCCTTCCCCTTGCGTGCCTCCAGATTAACTCGCCCATTCTGGCCGTCAAGCACGCTGTCAATATTGAGATCAAGCCTCTACAGCTGCCGGTCGCTGCCCTTGTGTCCCCCACCTGAATCCCTGCTGTCCCAAGGTCCCGATTTACCAGAGTGGACGCTGGTCACGACCCATTCACTTCCACCACACGGGCCTTCTTTCACCCCTGCCTATTTGGAAGCATCCGATCTGTCTGTTTGCTGGTCAAGGCAGATATCGTTCACTATACATATTTGTCAATCCTTTCCCTCTTCGAATCCATAAAAGGGTTGCCCCAGCCGCTTCTCTAGGACCAAGCATTCCAGGCCACGCTCACTCAACAACAACAACAACAACCTACTTCACCAGCTTCGCTTCGACAATGTCTTTCGAGCTTCTGAAAAGAGCTGGTGGTGGTGGTGGTGGTGGACACGCACCAGAGGACCCGTCCGCCGACATCGAGAACGTCGATGTGCAACACTACCTTGGCTGGATCTGGGTCGCCTTTGTGGGCGTCTTCACCCTCTACCAGCTCGTCTTCCACCTCATTCGCTATATCCGTACCGTGGTGTGCCTCAACAACGATACACAAAGATACTTCTCCACGCCCCACGTCCTGTTCGCCAACTTCAGGAAACACTGCTTGGACGCGCCCCTCTTCAAGACACGACATCACCGCGAGTTCAAGCTGTCGTCTGCTATCAACATTGGCACGCTTCCCAGCCGTCTGCAAACCTTCATGCTGGTCGGCTACTTCGGGACCAACGTTGGACTGGCCGTATGGAAGGTCGACTTCGGCAAGGACTACTCTGTGGTTGCTGGGGAAATCCGCAACCGCACTGGCGTTATGGCTGTCATCAACATGATTCCTCTTTTCCTCCTGGCTGGCCGCAACAACCCGATCATTAAGCTCACCCAAATCTCGTTCGACACGATGAACCTGATCCACCGTTGGTTCGGACGGATTGTCGTCCTGGAAGCTCTTACCCATACTTTTGCTTGGGTTGCTTACAAGGTCCACACAGGTAAGTTTTTACGAGTGTAATCAGGTTTTAGCAGTAACTAACACGGGCTTTTCAGTCGGATGGTCTGCTGTACAAGCCGCCATTACCAACAAGAAGAGCGACTTCATCTGGACCGGCCTGATGGGCACCGTTGCATTCACCTTTCTGCTAATCCAGTCACCGAGCGCTATCCGACACGCCTTTTATGAGAGTTTCCTCATTGGCCATATCATCGGCGCTGCGATCGCTGTCGCTGGTGTATGGATCCACCTTAACAACCGGCACCAGCAACAGATGGTCTACGGTGTTGTGGCTCTCTGGGTTATGGAGGTACGAGCTAGAAATGTCTTTTGATAGGACTTGCTAACGGAAATGCAGCGATCATGGCGTCTTCTCCGGATTCTCATCCGAAACGTCGGTAAAGGAGGCACCAAGGCTGACGTCGAAGTTCTGCCTGGCGATGCCCTCCGCGTTACCGTTCGGATGGCGCGCCCCTGGACTTTCCGCCCAGGCCAACACGCATACCTCACCATTCCATCCGTTGGTCTGCACACCAATCACCCGTTTTCGCTTGCGTGGAGCGAAGAAGAGGAGGATCTCAACATCACCAACATGACCGCGGACGAGAAGGGCCTGCCCATGAACCGCCAAGACATCCTGGAGAAGCGCAAGACGAGCATGTCGTTTATCGTGCGCCGCCGAACCGGTTTCACCGAGAAGCTCTACAAGAAGGCGGACTTGTCAGCTGCCGGCAGATTTACATGCAATGCGTTTGTCGAGGGGCCTTATGGTGAGTGCCGATGCCTGCTTCCCCAGATCCCAATCTATTCCCGATATTAGCACTATAAACAACCATCAACATGACCCATGCTAACGTCATATCGCAGGTGGCGAAGATCTCAGCTCGTATGGTACCGTCATGCTCTGGGCTGCTGGTATCGGTATCACACATCAAGTCCCCCACGTACGCGAGCTCGTCGCTGGCTATGCCAATGGCACCGTCGCCACCCGCCGCCTTACTCTCGTGTGGATCATCCAATCACCGGAGCACCTTGAATGGATCCGTACATGGATGACACACATTTTGTCCATGCCGCGCCGTCGTGAAATCCTGAAGATCCTGCTCTTCGTGACAAGACCAAGGAGCACCAAGGAGATCCACTCGCCGTCATCGAGTGTGCAGATGTTCCCCGGTCGACCAAACATCCAGGCCCTCATCGACCAAGAGATGCAAGAAGGTATCGGTGCTGCGTGCGTATCAACATGTGGAACAGGTGCCCTCTCCGACGACCTGCGAAAAGCAATCCGACAACGCGAGACGAACTGGAACGTCGACTTCCGCGAGGAGTCTTTCTCGTGGTAGACACACTCTCCTTCCCTTTCCGCTCCGCATACAGAGATGCCATGAACATTCTCGCCTGGCTTCCATCTTCACAGACGACGTAGGGCAGCATGTCCACTTCAAACATGTTGTAAGGGTTTAATGACGATGGGTGCTGCATCTCTCTTCTTTGCAGCAAATTTCCCAATTGCAATCTTCGCATTTTCATGTACAAATCTTCTATACATTCCTTCCGTGTCCGCCCCAGTGGCGTTAGACGAGCTCATCCTCTTCTTTTTTTTCCTGCTGGTTTACACAGCCTAAGATCGTGGGAATAGTGGTATGACGACGAGAGAGTCCTCACTGATGGATGGGGGCAAAATCCGGGAGCCTCAATGACGCTAGTCGCGAAGAGCAGCTGCGTTGGAAATGTTGGCGATGTCCCGATTACAGCTAGCAATTAAAGCAAAGCAATATCACAATATTGTTGTGAGATGTCGATATTCATTGGCAATTAGCGATCGTGATTCATTGCGGCGGCGTTTTCCTTGACTGATGATCTTCATTACCATCGATCGGCGGGCTTGCATGTGGGCCGCCGCACACGGTCGCGACTTCCGAAATTCGATCAGCGTCAGACTCCGAACCTTCACAGCCTCCCCTTTGCACCGCCATCACAGGTCTCACCAATGCCTCTACCTACACAATCACATAATCACCCTCCACTCCAGCACTTTCCAGCGGAAATATTTCCATGGCGTTACTCAGCGCGTGGATACCACCCAAAGCTTACGCACCCCCCGTTTCAGCCCAGTCGCACGTCGATCCTAGTGCGTCCAATGCCTTGCACGCTCGCCCTACCAGTCCTCACGCCCACAGCCGGCAGAGTGGACTGATGCCACGCGATGCGCATTGAGGGCCGACGCCTCAGGTTCGGCGCGGCGCGTTGCGGATGCGTGATCTGCGGAGGGGTTGTGGGGAGAGTAAGTGGAAGCGATGCAAGCGGATGTACGATGTTTCGTTTCGCGAGCGCGAAGAGACTCGATGGGTAAGGCTGGGCGGTTGCGATGATGGTGGGTGGGGGCATTGCGCGGACTGCTGCGTATGTGCTGTGGGAGAGGGGAGGTGCTGGATGGGGAGTGGGCATGGCGATTGGAGAGGCTGTGTTTGTCCGTTGTTTTGGAAGGTTGGTGCGAACGAGGTGCGGGTGATTACTGTGTAGACTACGGAGCATCTGGGGGGATCCGATGCCGTCGGACTTTCTGAGCGCTGATGTACGAAGGTAGGTTGGTTGGTGAACGCGAAGTCTATGCGTTGGAGAAGCAGCTAGGGTAGAGGGGGTGGGGGTATCAAGCTTTATTTCAAGGTATTAGTTTGATGAATGGCGGAGTTGGTTGTCAGTGCTGGAAGGGATGGTGAGGAGCCTTCTTCAAGGGAGCGTTATGGGTCACCTAAGACTGAGGATGGACTGGTTGGACCGTGTGAATGCCGGTGAGTAAATATCTTGTGGACAAGCTAATGGATGACAGGAGCTACTTTCGTGCGAGTACCAGAAGGTGCATCACCGCTTTGCGTTTTGTCGTCCATCAGCTCACGGCACGAAATCTAACATCAAGGACCTCTGAACCCAGTTCACGCCGGAACATCGACTATGCGTGTCTTGCGAGCCGGTTTCCCAAATGTCAACCTTGACTTCGTGGAGAAAGTAATCCCAAAGCCAACGGGCTATCAATTCTCGCACCTCTTGCACCTTGCAGGATCATAGCACGTCTCCTCTCGACACGGACCGACAGGGAAAGGTATTGGGTGCTTATTCCTCCCGAATTCAACGACTATACGTACTCGATGCAATGGGTCTTCGAATTTGAAGCCCGAATCGATGAACAAGACGCTCCTCAAGGACAACAGGCTATACTGTCGGCACATACCTCTTGCAGGAGATACCCGGGTCTCTTCACGATACTCAGACGGTAATGGCTAGGTCCACGCAAGTACATCGACTATTCGTGTTCGACGCAATGGCTCCCCGAATGTGAAGCCGGATTCGAAGAAAAGGTGTACCTATAGGCAATAGGCTGTACGTCTCTGCTCGTGTTCCTGCATGGTGATAACGGAGCGTCTTCTTCATACTCAACAGCTCCGGATGGCGTTTGTGCACACCGTCGATAGTCCTCCCTATCTGGAAGTACCAGCCAGCCACGGCCACGATGTCTGCAATCGGCAGCTTAACGAGCAGCCGCTTCGTCGACAAGATTCAAGGAGCCCCCTTGACGCTCGCCGCTCACGACCCTGCGGGTAATAGCGGCTGTCGAGACCGTCCATGCATCTAGACGTTTAACAAGAGGCGAGCTGTACAACCACTAGGGCATTTTACCGCCGGTCCATCTTTTCACATCCCAGTTCTTGGCCACGCATAAGTCTAGGAATATCGTCGAGCATCCTCGTAGCTGATCTCCCGAGGTTCTGTTGCATTCGACACGAACCCTTGAATGCCACAGCAGCGAAGCATCTCGAAGACATCTTGGCTATTGATGCTCGAAGCTTCCATGCCATGGTAGCGCCGGTGGAGTTTTCCGCTTTTCTCTCATTTGAGCTCGATATGCATAGTCTTCTCTTTTTCGCTTCTTCCGAACCAGGGCCCCTACTAGACGGATGTGCTGACCGACTCAGTCGAAACGCTGTGTGGTATTCTTCGTATAGGTATGCGAACGTCCAAGGGATGCGAGCCAGGATCTGATCTATCGAATCGATAACCCGCAAGCTTCCCTCGAGTATTCGCTTCGTTATCGAACGTCGTCGAGAGGGTGTGGCGACACCTTCTTGTCTTAGCCGCAGTGACATGTGCACCTGCCACACCGTCATTCTCTGCACCATCAGTATCCCCCACGTCCACATTTGTCAGGTCGGTACGCCCGAGCAGGTATCTCGCACAGACCTTCCGCCTTCATCGCTCGCCAAATCCCCGTCGATAGCAGTCTTAGATAATAGATTGACCAGGCCTCCCAACTCTTCACATGCCATCTCGCGCCTCCCGTATACGTCGGAAAATTATTCAGGTATTTGTCAACGAAAATCACACCTCGAATCGTTACACGGGGCAGGACATCGCGCTTTTATCCAGTTCTGCCGCGAAGCCTAGACCATTGCGCAGCACAAAGCTGCGAGTGGTCCGGCTACTCGACATGGGTGTTTGCGAGGTACCTTAGCGACGCCGGTACTTGGACGATACGACGAGAGAAACACCTGGTACGGACGCTGCATGGACGCTGGTGGCGAGGGCAACGTGCTCGCCGAGTTTGTGGGGTTCAATTTGGCGATATGAAAGGTCTGTGGGGAAATAGATGGCGGAGGAGCATGTGGTGAGGTGCGTGTGGTAAGCGAGAAACGCGCCTGCAGCTGCTGCGGTAACTGTAGATTGCTGTGCAGAAACAGGGAACATGCGGATGGTTGCTTTGGGAAATCGACGATGGTGGAGGGATCAACTTGATTGCAATCTGGTGTTGTGGCACAATGATCGTGACGCTTCATGCGGGTTGGTACGAGTGGGGTTAGATATTGACGTCGGGTTGACCGCTGCTGAGTATATTGTTGAGTTGGCTGCAGCTTCCTCGTGAGATCACCTCGCATAGAATGTTACCGCGATAAGAGTTCGTAGGCTTGCTGAGACGGATTTGGGCGACATCATTGTGCGCGGTCCGACTATGTGGTTGTAGTATCCATGCTAAATTCAAGCCTGTTGTACT
The DNA here is from genome assembly GCA_010405425.1 of Lentithecium fluviatile CBS 122367. Classification (NCBI taxonomy): domain Eukaryota; kingdom Fungi; phylum Ascomycota; class Dothideomycetes; order Pleosporales; family Lentitheciaceae; genus Lentithecium; species Lentithecium fluviatile. Next base: position 80,906 of record MU005597.1, on the reverse strand, counting down.
ACGATAGATGCGCCCGACGGAAGGACCGCTGTGGACGTATTGTCCCTTGAGGGTAGGATTCGCAATGCAAATAGATAGCGAGATCGAACCTAGTTAGACTCATTCTACACGCTCACAGGGTGGGCCGTATTGGTTTTCGTGCATTGGTTCAGAACTGAGTCGAGTTATGCTTCGATAAGGGTTGAAGGGTTGAGGGCTCGACGCGACTCCTGCGAAGATAATAGAGAGTAGGATAGAATGGCGACTTCGGTAGTACAGTCGTGCGGTTGCGTGAACCTGTCTATTCCGCCAAAGGCGTCCGGTTAATGCAAATGTTCGCTCCATTCCAATTTACATAGTGCTAAAGAGAAAAGAAACACTCCATGACCTGAAAAGACACAGGCAAAGGTTGCGAAAAGAAGCAAAAATTGACCGCAATCCATGTGCTCTGGTCGTTGGAGGGGAAGAGTGTCGGAAGGTAAGAAAATCAGAGCGCAAAAAAAATGCGAAAAAAAGAAATAACGATGACCATGCCAGGGGTCGCTGGAGAGTGTTAGAGAAGAATCGAACACTGCACTTTTAAGTGAGTACTTACAACCTGGAATCTCTTGATTACAGTGTACATCGTAGTCAAGCGCCTTGCCATTGGGCCACATGGCCGATGAGTTGTAGAATTTTGGACTATGACATATTATCTATTCTACTTTGATTTGTACAACTAAATGTTTGTGTGAGTTCGGGTGATGCATAAGCCAAATGCGGCAAGCCGAATTTTCCGCCCACCCCAAAAACCCTCAGGCAGCGACGACGCGCTCAGCCCCCACAACCATCACAGCACGCTTCAACATGTCGGTGCCTACCTACTTCCTATGGCACCAACCGCACAGCCATAGCGGACGGGGACCGCAGCATGCCCAATGCGAAGAGCCTTCTTAAACGCTTCCACCCTCGTTCCAAACCCCACACCAATCCTTCTACCAACCTTCCACCCACAATGTCCTCCACTGCGCAGAACATCTCCCCCAAGTCCTCCACCGTAGGATTCGGCCAATACCTCGCCGAAGACTTCGTGCAAGGCGGCGGTGTCGCTATATTCCACCTTGCGTCCGAACGCGTGGTGATATGTAGCGCTGAAGACCGGCATGGGCGAACGTACTACTTCTTGCCTAAGGGAAGACGGGATGCGGGCGAGGATGCCGCGAGAGGGGCAGAGAGAGAGGGGTATGAAGAGGTACAGTGCTGCTTGCGCATGTGTATTTGGATCTAGGCTGACCGGGAGTTTGCAGTCCGGCTACCGAAACCGCCTGCTTCCACTACCTATCAGACATTGCCAGCCACAAGCGTATCCTCGCGTCTCAGATTCTCCGCTCACCGCCGAACCGGTTTGGATCCAATTGATGCCCTTATCACCGACGAAACAATACCTGTTGTATTGGTACATCGCCGAGACGATACCGCCAGAGCTTGAGAAGGAGCTAGAGACGGAAGCCGGCGCAGTTTACAAGCCACCGCCTTCGTACCCACACGATTTGACGCTTCGGAATAGGGTGCAGATGGAGCCGAAGGGATACGAACCGATACGTCACGAGGGCACAGGTGTGGATGAAGAGGAACAGACATATAAGAGCTATCTGGTGCCAATAGGAGAGGCAATTCAAAAGCTGGGGAGGACTGGAGTCATGGCTGATGTGGTCATGAGAGGGTGGTGGGGCATACAAAATCGGTATCAGTTAGAGGATGGAATCGATTCGGAGAGTCCTGAGCAGATGGAATGAAGGGTGGCACCGGAATCCCGGAGCATTGCACTATGCTTGGAAGCGATCCACGGTAGGGCATCTCTTTGGATCCTTTATGTACATTCAAGATACCTGACAAAGTTTGGTTTATGAATTAGCCTCTATTTGCTGGTGGACCTGCCACGGCAGCGTGCTCTATATGGAGAAGAAAGACTACGTAAAACATGGCTCATGCTCTGTAATATCATCACGCGTGACACGTTTCAGGCATGTAGTTTAGAAACAGGCGAAGAGATTTTGAAGGAAGCAGAAGCGCCAAGAGGTGACTTCAGATGAACAACAATACGAGAAGTTGAAGGCGACTATGATGAGAGCACTTTTCCGCCCATTGAGAGACCCTAGTAGAAGAAAAATATGAATGAGATATATAAAAGATATACCAGACAACTGAAAATGAAAGAGATAGAGAAACGGGGAAATACGGAACCATCCATTTAAGCACTAGGAAACCGAAAAAGTCCTCGTATGCTGCTTAAAGTTGAAGACGCCGCAGGTTCCCCTCTAGAAAACTCCGAAAGAGAAGGAAATTACCACAATCACTGTTGCTAGTGCTGTTGCTGGTTTCCATGCTGGTTTTGGTGTAGGTTTTGATGTTGGTTTTGATGCTGGTTTTGATGCTGGTTCTGATGCTGGAATGGGGGCGGAAGCGAAGCTTGAAGCTGATCCCAAGGACTCTGTTGGTAGTCTAACGGATTGTTGTAAAGATCCATATTGAGCGTGCTATCGAATTGCTGTGGTAAGGAAGTTGCTGGCAGATCAAACATGCTGGTATCCGTCATGGTGTATTGCATGCTCGGGTCGGAAGGCGCAGAAAAGTTCCAGTCAACGCAATCGACAAGGTTACCGCAGTCGATCGTGAGTGGATCGAGCGTGGGCAGATTAGGAAGGACAGGAGGCTGCGGTTGAGTGATACCGAGGCCTAATGTCGAAGGAATCTGGTCCCATGTGTTGGAGAAGGAGGGTTCCGCCTGCGATTGGAACGGCTGGACTTGGGATTGAGATGATCGAGCGGAACGACGAGCAAACGGTTGACGAGCGAGACGAGCGAGACCGGAGAATCTCTCTCCCTCCTTTTCTTTGGCCTTGCCCTTTTTGTCTGCCTTTGTCGGGTTCTCCGAGTAGTCAACCCAGGAACCCATGGTCATCCCGTCCTTGAAGTGGTTGGCAATGTGAGTTTCTCTCTTATCCCAGGTCTCAAGGCGTTCCCTGCAAAAGCCGCAGGTCCAGCCTTCTGCAGCCGCCGTAGCAGCCTTCTTCCACCTTGCTTGGACGATGTCGAAAAGGCTTGCGTTGTGGAAGTTCCTAACATGTTGTCTCAGGTGATCTGGTCGAAAGTAAGTTCTGTCGCCTACGTCCCGCTTCGCACATTCCTCGATCCGATGCTGGCTGAGGAAGTGCCCTTCAGAAGGGTTCTTCTCCATGCAGAAGGCGCACACAGAAGACGTGTTCGATCGAGCCGGGAAGCTGATACGAGGACCGTAGAGCATGCAGGTCCACTGGGCTTTCGGTCGGTGCTGTGTCTCCTCGTGTCGACGCCAGGACTTCGGCACCATCGATTTCCGGCAGAAAGTGCATTGCCACATTTCTGAGTTGGCATCGACGGGGGAAGTGATCGAGGTTGGCGACAAGAGAACGGGGGTCTGAGGAGTGATGGGACTGGCGGCGTTGCGACGGTAGTCTTTCTTCTTGCCTCGTCGAGAAGCTCTTGGGGTGCGTGACTGATTGTTGGAGAAAATGCTGGCCTCGGATATCGATGCTGCGCGACGATCTTGGGCTTGCTGTCTGTTATTGTCGGTGATGTAAGTGAAGCCTCCCGTGTTGTAAGCTGGCGATGCCTGCAGAGTCTAATTAGCACAGACATTGCAAAGAAGGTCCTTAGGACTTACTGCAGCACTTGCGATATCTTCTTCTCGAGGGCTCTCATCATCACTGCCACTGCTAGACAAGTACGTATCCAATGGGCTCAACTGCCGCGCTCTAGCATTTGTAAACCAAGTCGTAACCTGCTTCTCAGTAATCCCACATTCCTGAGCCAGCAACCGTTTCGTCTCGGCATTGGGATAGGGGTCGTGGTGATTGGCGTCCAGCCATGCTTGAAGGCGGTTCAGTGCACTCAGGGGCAACTTCGAGTTTCGACCTGCTCTCGATCGTCTGACAGTGGATCTTGGTGACTTCTGAGAAACCGGCGAGAGGTGGGACGAGTCGAAAGAGCAGCTTTGGCAGGATCTTGGGTTAGATGGGTCGATTAGAGCGGAGAGCTCGCAGGCCGAGCATCGAGCGGCGGCTCCAGCCTCGGGAGGCGAATAGGGCTCTGAAGGTCTCCTGGATAGGTTCCCCAAGGTCGCTACTTGAACGGTTTGAGTCTGGGCCGGAATATCCAGTGGAGGAAGAAGTGCTTTGTCCCTTGATGTTCCGCCTAGGAGTACAGACAATGGCTCGATAATTTCAGGAAGTCGACAATCTTGACACTGAATGTCCTCCCCCGGGTTGGTGATTCTCCAAAGTTGGCATTCGAAGCAGGACTCGCGCTCGTGTGATATCTCAGGGAGGAGAAAATCGCTGTTGTTTGATGGACCTTCATGAGGCTGAACCTACTGACCATCAGCCAATGAACGCCCAGGTATGGGATTTTAAGGCGAACCGGTTGTAAAAGCCCGACATCTTCCTCCAATACGCTTGTAGAGCCGTACCCAGAGTCGAATGACCAAATGCTAGGCGCCCCACCCTTCGAGCCGAAGTCATTGGGTGACAGCATCGTGCCTGCGGCTGGCAGTCAACCTGATGAACGTCGCACGCCTTCGTAGTCGTTTGCGGTCGTCTGTAGCGATTCCTCGTGAACTGAAGCTGTGAGCTAGTCGTGCCGGTCCTGAGAAATGTGGCTACAAGCGCATATTTACTTGCGAACCCCGCTACACAGAGTCGCGTTCTCATGAGATATACAGGGTGGTCTGTGGCTGGTACTTCCTGCGCCATACTTCTGCGGCAAAGGATTGGCCCACAGCTATTTACAGCTGGACATGGGCGCGCACGGCTCTGTTTGCGGAGGCTGAGAGGTGCATTTGGGGTCCAACACCATGCCTCTTCCATCGTGGCGTCACGAGCCTCATCCGATGTCCAATCGGAGAGACCCTGGGGCTTGTGGCGGTGCGTCCGGAAACACAAGGCTGTGCGACGCATCGTCAGCAGTCCGTTGGCTGTGAGGGCCTCGCTAAGCCGCCGTGTGTGAAAAGAGGTCGGCGCGCGCCGGGTGAGATGCTTAACGCAGCACGCGCCTCGTTTGGCGGAATTTGTCGAATCATTCCCTTCCAGTAGTCATGCGTGACGTAGGTCCGGCGGCAAGGGCTTGTATCGATAAGCGGTTCTGTGGCATCATGAACGGTCGGCGTCGTGCTGACGCCTGTGGTCCTAGAGAGCTGGAACACGAGTTCTCATGCATTCTCATGCAGGAAGACAATCGACGTAGACGTGAGTTCGGAGACGGCAGCACGTAATATTTTCCATGCAGATAGCAATTGACCAACGACAATGCGTTGAATTCGGCCCCATCACAAGGCCATCTGACCTGCGCAACAGTTAGCAACCGCATCGGGCTTGTCGAGAAGAATGATAACGGCGGTGCCGAAAGCTCCCATCACTCTGTTCGTGGCCTGAACAGCCACTTTTCGTGCGAAAGACGGCGAAGCAAAGAGGACAAGATGCGACATATATCTTCTAGCCATGGAGAAGCGTTCGCAGGGCCCCGGCTGGGACGGAAGGGGCGAAGAAACAACTTTGGAACACGCGAAATTCGGGGATACTGTATCTTTGCTGTCACAATCCGCCTCCGATGAAAGTACTTTTCAAAGGATGCTGCACACGTGCTATTGATGAAAGGGTCGCAGTCGCAGCTCCTTCAGGTGCAGGTAGCTCGTCACTCCACTGCGCTAAGCAAATCCCCAACCCCCGCATTCATCCACCACCATTCCATAACACTCCCTATACTCGGCAAAAACCCAAAGTAATGTTATTCACTGGAGGCCGATCGCTATAGGAACATGCCCGTCGTTTTGAAATACCCGGAAATTTGAGACCTACCTCGTCCGGAGGTCGCCGCACTCAGCATGGCCGGTGGCCTCCGCGGGTAGTAGCTGCCACACAGTCTGTTATCGCAATTAGGCGAAAAACAACTTTACTAGTCGAGATGTTAACAGCCTTAAAGAATGACGAAGTCCGACTTTTGCGAACCTCTTCGGTCAAACTGTTTTCCTCCACAAAGCCTGCACCATGTCTCCGACAGAACCCCATGCGCCAACCCCCTCATCCCTCATCTCCACCCTCCTTAAAACAGTCAAAGACCGCATAATCCCTCTCACCCACCAAGGCGTCTCCAGCGGTTCCAAAGTCTTCGGCGCCGCCATCATCGACCGCACCTCCCTCTATCCCCTCACCGTCTCCACAAACAATGAACGTATCTCGCCTCTCCTGCACGGCGAAATAAACTGCATCCAGCAGTTCTTCACCGTCGACTATCCCGACCCATCGACGCGCCCCGACCCCCGCAAAGATTGCATATTCTTCGCGACGCACGAGCCCTGCAGTTTTTGCTTAAGCGGCATCACCTGGGCGGGATTCTGCGAGTTTTACTACTTGTTTACGTACGAGGATAGCAGGGACCTGTTTGGGATTCCGTACGATATTGAGATTTTGGAGGAGGTGTTTAGGGTGAGGGGTGAGGGAAATGAGACGGAGGAGCAGTTTAGGAACAGGCCGTTGTACAACAGGACAAATAAATTCTTTAAGGCAAAGAGTTTGGCGGATGTGGTTGGAGAGATGCGTGACGAGGAGGAAAGACGCAAGTGGATGGTCGAGATTGAGAGGGTGAAGGAATTATACAATTCGTTGAGTGAGACGTATCAGGAAGGGAAGAAGATGGGAGCGACGAGCTCGAGCATTTGGAAATGAAGTGTTCAGGGCAGCCTCAGCGACCGTACTTGAGACGATGTAATTTTTGTGATCGTAAGGGGAAATCTGATGAGTAACATGGGCCAGCTTACACTTATGGTAATTTTGTAACTTTATAAAGCTATAAATATATATGCTAGTTAATACCTAATGGCGGAATAGGTAATAACATATAGGATTAACAAGGGTATATGGAACCAACTTCTTCGTATACCAAGAAAAATTGGAGTATCTGCCACTCACCAACCAAACTGGTCAACCTCAAGCTCAAACCTCGTTTTCTCATGGCGTGCCAAACTAGACACAATCGCGCGAACACCGTCACACAACGCTCTAGGGCTATACGCAACCACACCGACCTTCTTGTATCCAGCCTGTCCCTCTTGCCGCAATAGCGCATGGAGGTCTAGTCGCTCGCCGATGCGAATTTCTTGGTCTACAACGCTCTGCAGAACGCTGTCTAGATCATGGACAACGGATTCGTCGGACTGCTTCACGCTCCAAACAAGTTTGACATTAGCATGTGCTAATGATACCAATGCCGGCGCCAATGAGAAGGGTGGTTTTCCCACAGCTTCAGAGGACTCAAAGTGGGGAGGTAGACATAGCCATGGAAACTGGGCTTGCCGTTGAATCTAATACCTGGGATCTCGACGTGGACATGGTTCGGGCCGACTTCCGTCACAGTCGATCTACGAAGGGCGTTGCCTACGATGCGGACGATACACACGAGGCGGTCGAAGCCCCAGACAACAGAAGCAGCGTAGAGCCAGTACTCGTGCGTTCCAGGTAATCCGAAATGAAGAACCAAGTGGTACCAGTTTCCTACAAGGACGAAAATCGCAATGATAATGTGACCGATGAGAAAGATCTCGTAGGAGGGTCGACGCATCCACAGCATGCTCCAGACGAGCATGATGCAGATGAAGACGGTACTGACTATACCCCACTGCCAGTACGGGAGATCCTTGTCGACGCTGTAGGTGCCAACCCAGATCCGAGCGACTAGGAGGAAAATTGAGTGGAGAGTCGTGTGGAGAGCACAGAGTCGCGCAAATCACCTATGAAGCAGCATGAATGTGTCATGCGACCAGTTCGTCAGCCAGAGGAGTATGTTGTTTCGCCCAGAAAAGAGGATTGTGAGCGGGAAAAGCGCAAAAGCGTACTCGCCCGTGCGATAGCCAGCATAGGCTAGAATTTCGGCGCGCTTATCGTAGCCCCATGGGTGTGGTTGCTGTGACTTGTAGCCAATACAGACGACGATGATGTTAAAGGTGGTAAACCCCAAGATGTATATTGCCTGCCCAATTTTGGGTGGATTTCCCTGCCCCCCATGGAAGCGAACGATTGTAATACGAGCCGACAGCTGAAGGCTATATTAGGTACGGGTTGAGCCTTGTGACGATAGCAGACAATACGGGGAGTTTGGACAAGACCATGAGGGCGATGGGTACAGCAAAGCCGACAACGAGTAAGATGAGGCTACGCAAGCATCAATGCGGTTCCCCGCAGTCACAAAACCATACTTACGAATATCTGTACATCAGTATACCCTCGTAGTCCAGGATCGCCTAAAAGTTATTCTGAACATCCCAGCTCGCCAGCGGAACCAGCAACGTTGTGTTTAGAGTACGTCCATGCCATTGACTTGTTCAAGCGCTTCGAGGTAGTGCCATTTCGCAGGGACACCGGGAGCCACCGCGGCGGCAGCCAAGTACTGCTCGAGGTGCCAAACAGGCTTGTCGGGTCATTGAGCTTGGAAGCAGTGGGCCAACGAGGTCAAGTAGGCATCGTCGTTGCCTCAACATTCCGGAGTCGATGTGTCGGAGCCATGACTGCGGCCATCACCATGGTCGTATATCTTGGTGCAGGTGAGATTGGAAAGGCCCAGGACATTGCGGCATCCGAGCGCGCAATAGGGCTCCATTGTTGCACCGCCCATGCCTGTGAAGGCACCGGCGGCCGTGGAGCTGACGAACAGCCATATAGACCCTATAAGCAAGGCCAGCTTGATGGCGAAGTAGAATACCACACTGGAGGAAGGCGACTAGTACTTCAAGCGAAGGACCGAGGCTGCGGTGCTATGAATACAGCATTTTGAACAGCGAGTGACATGCAGCATACTGGCGCGACCCAGTGGCGCGGAAACTTGCTCATGAGCAACAGAAGGAGGTGAGCAAGTTATATCTGCGACGGCAAATGAAGAGGGAGCCAAGGACCCGAAATGCGGGCGCGGCGTGGCAGAACGTAGGGAGAGGTGCTCTAGAATCCTTGGGACCTGTGCGGAGGCTGCAGGGTGAGGGGACTTCAGTCTAGTTTGGTCTAGTGTGGAGACGTTTCGGACGAAGTTGAAGTGTGAGCATCCAGAAAGACAGGAAAGGGAGGGCACTAGCTGACTAAAGGGTGTCAGATTGCATGCGTAATCTGATCTTCAAAGTTTAAATGATCACATTCGTCAACGTATTCACGACCAAGAGAATTTTCAGCGCGTCCATTTCCTAAATAAGAAAACGCCAACCAAGTATCTTCAGCCAGCACTAAGTCTCTCTGCCATCTCCACCTAACATAGAATACCAGCTCTCAAGATTACCAGAACTAAGCACATCAGCACGCCCACTAAAGCGTCTACCAACGCGCAAAACGGAGTATTAATTTCTATATGATAATACTTAAGACACTCGCAAGTTCTTCTTTAAAATATATGGAAGAATGAAATACATCTGTAGCGCTGTTACATATTCTTACGTTATTAGAGCGTGGGCTTATTCTTGCGGTTTTTTCAACCTAAGAGACCGTAAAGGAGGATCAGCAATCCACCCAAGGTGCCATGGCCATCATCAGCCACACACACCAAACACCTCGCCCTATACGCCGCCAGCATTTTCAGTCATGCCCAGAGGTAAATTCGCAAACGCTAGGAGTACGCTTACGAGTGCGAGCGCTCTCGGTACACTGCTCTCAACCCGGAATGCTGGCTGCATGTCGCTAAGATGCGGCAAAGGCTTCCAGATGCTGGTGTGAAGAGTTAATTGAGGCGGTTTGAGAGCGTCGGTTAGATGGAAGGACGTACTTGATGACTTAATACCGACGGCTCGTTACTTGTTCTTGGTCTTTGCCGAAGTACTGATCCAACCTGCCATCGAGCACCGCAGTCGTATAGTCTAGCATTCATGAGCCCCTCGCCTCTCTACGCACGAAATGCAGCCTTCAAACTCACCAATATGTGCCGAAAGGCTCCGTGTCGCGGTTTACGTTACAGCATAGATGTTCCTTCCTGTTCTAAGTACATCTTACCATACTGGATGGGCGCACCTGTACCTAAGCGGTGGCACTGCCCATCTAGGACTAGCGTTATTTACAGCCACCTGTGTATACATGCTGTTTATAGCTTTACATAATACAACCTTAGTTTAATCCTTAACTCTCTACTATATACTATCTATAATCTCTAATAGTTATAAGCCTAGCTATACCTATAAATTATTCTTACCTGCTGCTGTAATAACACTCTATTATAGAGAGTTACTTATTACTATTATATCTACCTATAACGCACCTAATACCGCGTTCTCTATAACGCACACTACCTAGATCCCTGCCTAGATTACTTAACTATAGCCTTTATAATAGCGACTAAGTCTAACCCTACTATAACGTAAGTTATAATTATTCTAAACACGCTAGATAACTAGTTTACCTAGTTATTTATTTACTAAGATATTACTAACTATTATAACTTCTAGTAATATATTAACTCTAATTTAGTAAAGAAGAACTTTTCTAAGCTATAGAAGCCTATTAAGCCTTAACTTACTAACTATAAGCTTAAAGCTATAAGGCTCTCTTACCTATCTACTAATAATTAAGAATCCTATTAATAGAAGTATAATTAATAGGAACGCCGCTATACTAAGTACTACACCTAACTAAAAGTAATAGCTAACCTAAAGATAAATATTAGTAAGATAATTACTGCATGCTATATATATTTAATTAAGAATTATAATATACTATATAACTAACTAGTTACTCTTAAGAAGTTTCTTTATCTAACTAATATAACTTACTGCTATAAGCTTACTAATAAATATAATACTCTTAAGACTACTCTATAAGCTGCGAAGAAGGTTAAATAATAGCTATCTAACTAGGTATATATTACTGTCTAGGGTAAGGCTATCTAGCTACCTAAAGCTAATAGTAATAGACTATAGGAGGATTTCCTAATTACCTATAAGGCACTTAATTAAGAGTACGCTACCTCTTACCTTTATAAGATCTTTAAATATAAAGTATAAGGCACTACTACTAAGATATTATTATTAGAGACCTATATTACTAAGATAACTACCTACCTTTACTATATAAAGCCTTACTTAACTAGCCTAGTAGTATCTACTATAGAACTTAGAATTATAATACTAGTTAAACCTTAATAGATAGAGGGTAACTAAAGTAGTAGTAGCTGTAATAGTATACGTCTAACTCTAACCTATATTTATAGAAAGAAGCACTAGTATATAGACTACTTTATCTTAAATATATACTATTTATAATGCCTAAAAGGATATTAGCCTGCTGCTAATCTTATTCGTAAAGTAAAGAATATATAAAAAAATTCTAAGATTAACACGCGTATTAAGACTACTTTAGAGAAGTAGACAGCTAGTTAACCTTAGATAGCTAGATAGATTACTAGATTATTATAAATTAATAATAGTAAGCTACCTACTAATATTAATATATTTATAATCTTAACTAGCCTATTACTTATAATACCTAGCTATAATAGTTATAACAGCTATAATAGCCTTAAGAATAATAGCGTTATTATAATTAATGCTTACACTAAGCTTATAGAAACTCTTATAATAATAGCTATTAATAACACTACTTAGACTAACCTACTTAACTAATAGATTATTAATCTAGGATCTAATATACACGTTATTAACATAGAGGTATAAAAAGGCTAGAAGAGAATAAATAATAACCTAAAACGTTATTCTCTTAACGCTAGTAATAGCCGTATACTTATTACTATATAGAGTATAATAGAGCTCGTTGCTCGCACTCTATATAGACTATAGACGCTAGAGCTAACGCACGTTATATACGTTAAAGGCTTTCTTATAAGCGTTTTAGGACTCGCGCGCTATTATATAGAGTCTATCTATTTTAACTCTAGCTGTAACGTTCTATATATATACTAACTATTAAACGTTATTACGTAACTTAAATATAACAGAGGATATTAGCTTATTAATATAGAGCTAACACGTTAACTACTACTATTACTACTTCGTACTTAACTTAGTGCGTTTAGAATATTATACTAACTATTATACGCACTAAAGCCTACTAAAGTTATTAATTAACGCGCTACTTATTAAATCTAGGGTTACCTAGGTCGCAAGGTTATTAACTAGCTTAAACTAAACGTTATTAGTATTTAACTAACTAGAGATTATATAAACTGTCTCTATTAATTATATATTAAAGCTTAAATAACTTATATTATCTTAAGACGCCTAGCTAAGAGCTACGTATAATAACTATTCTATTAAATTATAATAGATCTTATCTATATTATTTCTATAGAAGAGAAGTGTATTAATAGCAGTAAGTACGCCCTGTACTTAATAGATAAATACTTAAAGTAGTATAAAATCGCTATAGTTAAGTAAAAGGATAAGCTAACTCTTATACGCTAGTTTATGTTCTTAATCTATAGGATTTAGCATGTCTATAATACTAATATAATTACTATTTAATATAATAATAAGAAAGGATTTAGTAATAATCTAATTAACTATTACGTCCTTACGGGGTAGCTAGTCCTATAGGGGTAAGTTGGTTCTTAGGCAGGAGCGACGACAGGGAGGAGGTTTATTAATCACGTAAGTAAATAACGGGTAGTTAGTATTAAAGTTGTAAAACTGTTAAATTAACAATGCTTAATAGAATCTAAACGATAGATTATTAACTAAGTTAAACACTAGGAACTATAAGGGTTCCTGCTGTTCCTATATACCCGTAGCTCTAGTGTTAATAGTCGGTTGCGGGACTATTAATAGTTGCAATAGTTCCTACTAAAGCTATTGCTAGTCCTTAGCGCGGCTATTAATTACGTAATACGATAATAATTAGTGTTTATGTCTTAGTACCTTTTGTTAGCGTCTAGGTACGTAACTAATTATTATTCTTATCGCTTATTTAACTTAGTAGTCTTAACATTATCCCTCCTCTTCGTACGATTATTCTTAATTACCTAACATCTTGCGGGGTTAGTTTATAAGCGGTTTGCCCTACCTGCCTTATAAGTGTTCTACAGTCGTTATATCTTCTAATTCTTATAAACGTTAACTCCGTCTCTTCTACAAAATCCTTACTGCTAATACTATCGCTAACGTTCCTTATAATAGGTGTTTTTCTAAAAGCTTAAGTTACTACGTTATACTAAATTCTTATCTAAAGTGTGCTAAGTGCGTTCGCGCGGGAAAGCTGTGCGTTAACATGTCTTAGCTATCGCTTAACTAGACTAGAGAGGAATATTAAGCGAAGGTAAATGCAGATAAGAAGCTGTTAGCAAAGGTAATATCTTAGTTATTATAAAATAAGAAGATTCTAGCATAGGCTAAGGAGCGTGCTGCAAAGAAGGCCGTGTGCCTTATATTAGAGCTTAAGGCTAAGGGTAAGGTAGTAAACGCTAAGGCAGACTGTCTAGCTGCTTCTATTAGTGTAAAGTTTTTACTAATAATATAGTCTACTTTATTAGCTCTAAATAACGCGGTGGCAGGCTATAACGTTATAGATGCTAGTTTATCCTTAGAACCTTTCTAGGGTGCGTTACTCTTATCTATTTCTATTCTAGCTTTATAGCTGCGTTTGTCCTGTATAGTAGTAGGTGTTAAACCTTAGTCTTACTTCTTTAAGTAGTTACTAATAGTTTTATAGGTTAGCTTTAGGTTCTTATATATTCTCTAACTTAGGATAACCCTTTTATTTTACTAGCCATTTCTAGTAGAAGTCGCTATCTTAGAAGTCTTATTAGTTTACTTCGCGGTACCTGCGTAGTGCTTTAACTTTATACTCGTCGTCTTTGTCCTTTTAATAGTAAAATGTTATTTATAGCGGCGTCTTAGGGTTTACTAGTTCTAAGGTAGACACGTAGAATACTAGGTAGACCTTTACATTACTTAGGAGTTAGAGTTTATAGTTTACTAGACTAATTTATTTAAGAACTAAAAAC